>OY293303.1:116211190-116568190 GCA_958502075.1 Orchestes rusci
CAAATCATGCTTCTAGCCAAACTGAACCAAGACCTAGAGCTAGTTCATAGAAAATACGTATCCTTGGTGTCCCAGATGAAAGCAGGCAAAGGACTGGTAATTTGTGCTTCAGTGATGAATGGCGATTATACGGAAAGAAGTGCCGATGCACTCAAAGCAAAGAACATGCTGAAGAGCGTAATGGAAAAGGAAAAGGTGAAAGGTTTTGCTGAAATTCTTGTGGCCAGGAGCATTTCTGATGGACTGTGTAACATGCAAGTACCTTTGGTGAACTGTTCCAGGTAATATTGGTAGTTTTGCAGAGTTCAAACAGCAGGTCTGGGAGGATTGAAACCCAACACAGTCATCCTGAGCTGGCCTTATGGCTGGAGAGAAGATGCCGAGGAGGAGGAAGGGTTTGAGCAGTGTATTAGAGCGTTGACAGCAGCCAAGCTTTGTTTGATGATTCCAAGAGGTATTGACTTTTTCCCTGACAACACGCAAAAGGTCAATGGGTATATTGACATTTGGTGGATTGTGCATGATGGTGGACTGTTGATGTTGATCCCATTCCTGATGAAACAGCATCGTACTTGGAAAAATTGCAAATTGAGGTTGTTCACTGTGGCCCAGTTTAGTGACAATTCCATTCAAATGAAGAAGGATTTGAAGAAGTTCTTGTATCAGTTGAGGATTGAAGCTGAGGTGGAAGTGGTTGAAATGGTGAGTAATTTAATTAATTTGTCCCATTTTTTAACTATGAGGTCTAATGAAAAAAGGGTTTGTAGTGTTTTTCGTTACTGAGTCAAACATTTTATGAACTGTCAAATGTCAAAATTATTGATAATATTTAAAAAGGTCGGAATAATTTGTTTCAAATCATGTTTTTCATATTCACATCCTAATATGTTCTTGAATTATTGAGCTATCGACATGATTATTTTTTTTTTAATGCACAAACTCAGCAACGTTTTAATTTTCCTCAAATTTCTTCAGGTAAGTGATGTGTACTTTCCATATTTTGGATTTGTTTTGTTTAATTTAATTCTTTTCACGCTATTTTTTTGTTTGTTGTGTTTTTTTTCAAATGCTCTTTATTCTCTCTTAATTGCCATGTTTTCTAACAATCTAGTTTTTCTACAGTGTGACCCATTTATTTTCGGGTCACCCTGAAAAAAAGTTTATTTATTGACCGATTTGACTCGAGTTTTTTTTTTATTGTAGATGTTGTCAAACTCTTTTCGTCAACACAAAATCCAAGACCTTCTTTGTCAGTTTTCAGAAGCAAAATTTTGACAAACTACTATTTTTTTAGAAAAAATATGTGCATGCCTTTTTCGGAGAAAAAAATAGATCAGACATTTATTTTCAAAACTTTACAGTTGCTCTTGAAAATTAAACTAAATTCTGGTAATTGCCACCAAGCCATTTATTGAAAAAGAGGTGTTTGTTTTTAATCCTATTAAAAATGTATTTTTTGTCTCTCTCTAACACATGAGTTCTTATGGAAAAATCCATTAATATAAATTTTTTGAATAATTGCGATACATTGTTGGTTTAGGAAGATAAAAGGCTCTTAAAATCCGTCATGAAAAATCCAGGACCGTATTTTAAAAAACAAAGTTGATGATGGTTTCTCCGAAACGAAACGTCGGCGTCGTACGGAAAATCTCTCAAGGCTGTTTTGTAGAGCTTGAAAAGTGACAATGAAAAAGTGTTTTCGGTTTTTTCATATCTTTCAAAATAGCTTTAAAAAAAAATAAAAACGAAATCGCAATATTTCGGTTTTTATCGGATATTTCCGGAACGGCTTGGAATTTTCAAATTTGTAAAATGGGATCTTGTTGGGTATCAAAATGCGCAATTATTGTCCAATTTAACCGACACTGTATTTCTTATAGTTTCCGCGATCCCCATGCTGTGCATCCTTATCTTGGACACACTGTATATCAAATATGTGTGTATATAGATCAGTAAGATTTTGTATTTTGAAATGGTTTATCCGTCAATAAATCTATTCTACTCTATTCTACAGGGTGTTTCCTAACCTCTGTGACAAAATGAAAGGGGTGATTCTTCGCTTAATTTTAAGACGAAAATGTGGTATAACTTTTTTTCGAATTTCGCTTTGTTTCCAAAATACAGGGTGTTTAATTTTTTTTATTATTATTTATTTTTATATTTATTTTTTTATATTTATTTAGTGTTTTTTAATTCTCCATTATAATGATTATAATTGATTGCTGTATTTATTAGAAAATTCAACATCAGCGATAAAATTACTTTCTGCGTCAAAACTCACTCAACTAGATTTAATTTTTTATCTCAAAAATTAGGCAAGATGTGATAAAAATTCAAAAGATCAAAAAGTTGCGTTTTTAGTTGAATAACCTGAGAAAAAAATGAAAATGACACAAAAAGTCAGTGGCGTACATTTTTTTCCCAATAATATTGGTTGAAGTGCCGCTCGGGACGCCACTGTATTCGATAATTTTTATTTGTTCATGGCAAAATGAGCCCGTTATCACTATAAATACCGTTACCAAACTTCAACAAAATCGAGTAAAAGATAAATTGATTAAAAATAAAAAACTAATCAAAAAAAAAATTAAACACCCTGTTTTTTTGGAAACAAAGCGAAATTCGAAAAAAAGTTATACTACATTTTCGTCTTGAAATTAAGCGAAGAATCACCCCTTTCATTTTGTCACAGAGGTTAGGAAACACCCTGTATATATTCTATATATTCTATATTCTAATTCCGCAAAACCATTAATACTGGTATAATAATTCCTATTTTTCCAAGAAAACAAAGTTGCTTGGAATTTTAGTTTCCATACACGATGATAACTATTGCTATAAGAAAATGGTAATTCCTTGACAATGAATAACAAAATACTTTAGATTTGTGGCTGCCATAGCAGTAAAATTATCAGTTTTGGCAACATTCTTACTTATAATTAAATAATAATTCTTGCAAGCCGTGCTAATACCTTTCAACGTTTTTTTTTTCCAATATTTCCGTTGGATCTGGTTAGTGATGTAAAAAACGGTTTTTTTCAAATTTGAAAAAAACATGTTTTTTTTAAATTTGAAAAAAACATGTTTTTTTTTGCTGAAAAAAATCAAGTCATTGTTTTTTGTCAAATCATAGGAAAACATTATAACAATCGATAATGGGTTGGTTTCTTCAATTTATATAAAGAATGAATAAAAAAGCAATAATTATGAAGACAAGTGTCGACATCTAGAGTGCGACTCAACACCATCCAATGCCCAATGAGTGCAAAAGACTTAGTTACACTCATGGTCAGATGAATTGCACATTCCTAAAGTTTGATGGATTTTTGATCCGCATCAGTTATCAAAAAAATTTTGGTGCATATAAAAACTCGATCCATTTATCAGTTTTCAGGTTCCGGCGTTTTGACGTGACACATTAAAAATAAAGGTTAAAAAAAATAAATATTTATTCTGAGATTATTATCCGGTAAGGTGCCAGTAAGTACATTAATAAAGTTTTATTTAAATAAATAAGGTACGTTGATGTTACCTACTTATGAAATTTACCTTTTTAGGGGCATTTGAGGAAAACTCATGATTTCGAAAAAAAAACAATATTTTCGAGAAAAAGTTTTTTTTCTAAAAAAAACATGTTTTTTTTTCTGTTTACATCACTAGATCTGGTGAAATATTGCTTAAATAGGTTCTAGCTAACTAAGACATGGGATTACCTTACTTATTTTTGAATAATCCCGGAACTACTTAGTTCGTTTCCATTTTTTCTACAGCTAGGACTGAATATGTTAATTTCTTTGAGTATAATAAATTCCGTTTTTTGGTAGTGGAAAAAAAAATATGGATCTACGTAAAATAATGTATGTTCCCTCACAACTCGAATTATTGAAGAATTTTTGGTGTGGTAAATCCAAAATTAGTTTTTGAAAACAGTTATAATAGTTTTCTTAAAATAGGCATTTTCATTAGAGCTGGTAAAAATACTAAAACAGTTAAAAAATAATTCCTATGGGCCTTAGATTTCGATGAATAATATGTTTTAGTCCGAATTGGTGATAATAATTATACATTTCCAAAAATGCTGATCTTTTGAAAATAATAATTTCAGCTAATATTTTGACGAAGACGCGCGCTTATTGGACTACCCTGTATATTATGCATCTCAATCTGCTTCGACATTTTCTCGATTGGTGTCCGATTTTTAAATATCAAAGAGAGCTTTTCCTTCTAGAATGTCCGGTTTCTGGTCGTATGTCATACTCTGAGCTTTCATGCAAGTTTCGACAGAAAATACACTTTTTGGTTACAATCGAGTTCGTTAAGCTTATCACATCCTTAGGCAGCAGAACGTTTTCGACATCTTTTTTCACATATGTCTGATTTGTCATCGAAATCCAAAAGTTGATATTATGAGAGATGTATGGGATCAAGTGGATATATTTCACAGTTTGAAAAATTCGACGCCTATCGAGAGCTGAGCGCCGCGACGCGTCGAAAATATAAACCGATTGCAGGGACTTTGAAATTACGCGCATACTAAAGTACATATTATTTATAAACTTTTTTGTTATTGACTCGAATTCATTTATCCTATTCATTTCTGAGTTATACCGGTTATAGTTATGTCTTGTTTGACAAAAAATGCGATTTTGGATGATTTTTTACAAGAAAACTAGTCTCAATTTCTGCATATATATCTGAGCATATTTTTGAAAGTTCAAAAAAATCGACGCCTACAGGAGCTAAGCGTCTCGACGCGTCGGAAATATTAATCGGTTTCAGGGACTTTCAAATTACGCGCATGCGAAAGTCCATGTTGATAGTAAACTGCATTGATATTCATTTGAACTCATTTATTTATCTCGTTTTTGAGTTATACCGGTTTATAGAGTAAACATTAATTTATTAATTGTAAAAATGCGATTCAGGATGATTATCACGAGATTTTTTTGTCAACCAAGAAATTTTTAGGTACTAAACCAGTTCAAGTCAGGAATGATCAAGATAAATGAGTTCAAGTGAATAACAAAAAAGTTTATAAATAACTTGTACTTCCGCATGCGCATAATTTCAAAGTCCCTGCAATCGTTGGATATTTTTGACGCGTCGCGACGCTTAGCTCTGGATAGGTGTCAAATTTTTTAAACCTTGAAAAACATCCACTTGACGCCATACACTGAACACTTCTTCTTCTCTAGCATTTTTGTAAAAATCATCCGTGATCGCATTTTTTGTCAATCAAAGAATGTTTACTATAAACTCGTATAACTCAGAAATTTGTCAGATGAATGGGTTCGAGTAAAAGACAAAGTTTATAAATAACATGTCCTTTCGTATGTGCGTTGTGCCAAAGTCCCTGCAATCGACTTATATTTTCGAAGCGTCGCGACGCTTAGCTCTGAGTAGGCGTCGAATATTTTCAACTTTGGAGAATTTCTACTTGACTCGATACATTGTTTTTTTTTACAAAAATTGAGAATAGCTTTCTCGTAAAAATCATCCGTTATCGCATTTTTGTTAATCATGAAATGTTATAGCTCAGAACTGTGTAGAATAAATGAGTTCGACTAAATAACAAAAAAGTTCATAAATAACACGTACTTTTGCATGCGCGTGATTTCAAAGTCCCTGCAATCGATTAATATTTTCGACGCGTCGCGACGCTTCACTCTTGGTAGGCGTCGAATTTTTCCAACTGTGAAAATAACTACTTGACCCCATACATTGACTACTTTTTACAGAAATCAAATATTTCTATCCCTTTCCAAGATATTGGTGTGCGGAGTTTCAAGTGAAAAACCCTGTATAAGAGTGGTTTCACACATGACATTCAAATCTGGCCCTGGCTCTCACTTCAAAATTGAAAATTTAATTTTTCGGTCATATTAACATAAGAAAAGTATACTTTGTAGAAATGGCTAGGAGTGACGTTTTTCTTCATTTTTGCACTTGAACTAATCCATGCAATGTGGTTGTCAATGGCAAATTCTGAAAATAAACATAGAGGGCTTTGAGAACGGGTTTATCGTGGAAATTTAAACAGTTGTTCCATTGTTCGATAATTCTTAATAAAAAAAATTATTCTGATTTTATATTGTTTTTACGTTTTTTTATTTTTCTTAAGAAACATTGAACATTGAGACACTTGTCAAAATTATCATGACAACTGACATTTCTGCAATTCAAATGTAATGAAAAAGAAAATGAATCAGTTGGTATTTTTTATTTATATTTTCTTTTTTTTTTAAACTATCTTAGAAGCGAAACATTTTTGGACATAATTTTATTTGAAAAATTTCCTTGCATTCTATACAGTGTTATAAGGAAAGTACCAATTTTTAAAACATCCTGTATACCAAATTCCATCAAAATCAATTATGATTTCGAAAGTTGTTAAAAAAATAAAAATTCAAATTTGACTCCCTGTATTTTCCCTAATATCGGATGAGGCGAGTTGTCTATTGCGAAATTTTCCTTTAAGGAACCTGATTAAATGCAATGTATGAATATTGTTCCTATATGATGAGTTATTGAAAATAAATATACCTGTCACTTCTTGATTTGAGTAATTAATTGAAATTTTGTGTTTAAAAATCAAAAATTTGTTTATATCTCAGTTAATAATCCAGAATAAAGAACAACTATCAACATTATTGGGAATAACACGATAAACGTATGTATCTTGAAAATTTCAAAAAGTTATTTATAGCGTTTTCGATGTACGCTCAAAAACCGCCCTACAGTGATTAGAGATCAATCCTCCAAGGATTTGCGTGTTCGATTTAAAACTGAGCATTGCTCCATAAAATTCGACGGATTGAGGAGTTGGATCAAAACAAAAAATATAACCTAACTTTTGCTTATGTTATTTATAACTCATTAATCTTCATCTTGTGAAAATATGCATACAAAAAGGAAAAAAATAGGGCTGGATGAGTACGTGTCCTCTAGTTCATCTTCTTCGGAGGAAGAAATTCAACTATCTTGGCAAAATTCTAGTATAAGGTGTGCCTCAAAAAAGCAAAAATTGAGAAGCTTACTCAGGAAGTGTTGTCTGAATATACGGATGAAGTGGCAAGTAGAAGACAGTCAGGGCAGTATTAAAAATTAAAAGGGTGGGTAATATGTTGAAAAGAGCGTGTTCGATCTAAAAAAATGGATCGCTGATGAAGTGCCCATTTGTGGATTTGGATCTGAAAGCAGTCGGGAGCAATGTAGATCGAAAACGCTATTAGTGTATGGAAAACAAAAGTGGTTTGGAAGATAATGGATTGAGGACGTGACATGAAATCTACGGTTTTTCATAAACTATGCCAATGTTTTGAACCTTTTGCGTATCTGTTTTTTCATTAAAAATATCGCAATCGGTACCGGTACGCACGCCACTGATGGAAATAAAAATAATTTTATCACATGAAAAAATGAGTCCAGATTACCTCTCTACACTTGCCAAATTTCATTTGAAAACCTCAATTGGTAATAAAGTTATTGACAAATAATTTTTGTGAATGGGAAGGTGCCCGGAACATCAGGAGAATTCCGACTTATTCGGTTTTGAGTCGGTGGCGCTATCCTACCCTAATCTCCGGCATTGAGCTAGGGCCTAATTTTCTCACGCAGTTTATAAACCACCCTCTTGTTCCAGATATAAAGTAACTTGTCCCTTTTTCTGTGTTACCTCATTATTCTTCTTTCTTTTTCACCTAAGAGAAACAAAGAGCGTGGCAAATTTTTGGGAATATTTAACCCTTGTGTATCAGTTATACAGTCGACAGTATTCTTAAAAAAAAATATGTATCATTTCGCTGAAGTTTCTTTTAAAATAATTATTTTTCGTATCTAATATGCCTGGATGAGTGAAATCAAAAATATGACCAAATCCTTGATTATATTTATCATTGGGAGTAAGAACTTTGATCTGGCAGAAATTATTGAAAGTCATGAAAATATCCAGAGAAATAATTCATGTAGACCTTTAATTATTAAACGTCTACATATGTTCATAATCTATAATCAGTGTCTTGTACACTTTCCTCGTATTGCAGTCAGTAAAGACATTTTATGTTATAAGATGTGTGGTTAGAAAGAACTTGTTTAGTTCTACAGCTAACTGCCCTTATGTCAACAGTTTTGACATTTGACATTCACCCTGTAAAAGGTATATACACAATCTTACCACATATTTTTCATTGTGTCCGTTAGAGGGCGCTGCACACTGCAATTCTGATGGTTTAAAATGGCCATAACTTTTTTCTTAGCGTAAATTATTCACTTTGTTTGTCAAGGAAATGCTTTTCTATGCATTTTTAAGCAAAATATGTGTTTAATTAATTGAAAAAAGTTTGTGAATAACACTACAACTTTTTTGGTTATTCTACCGTTTAGCTAAAAAATAAATATTTCACACTGGAACAGATTAAAATGGTAACATTGTACGAGACATGTAACTTTTTTTACAGTCTGACAAAGATATCTCAGCCTACGCCTACGAACGCACCCTCGTAATGGAACAACGCTATCAAATGCTTCGTGAACTTCAACTGAACAAAAAAGAAAGCTTCGGAATGGTAAGCAAACTAAATAAACACCCTCTCACACATACTCAAAGTTCTTTGATTTGATTTTAATTATTTTTGTAAGACGCTTACAAATGGCGGACTAGAAGAGACCCTACCTCTGGTAAATCTCAAACCCAGTCATCCTGTATTGTTTTGTACATAACTGTATATTTAGTTTGTCATTATGTTAATTTAGTCATCGACATCAGTCATACATACTCTACTAAATGCATCCATCATTTGCATTTTAATAATTAATGTCGATATCAGGATGAATAATGGAATATGGATGCGTGGATTTTTAGGTACAATCCGTGTTGGATCAGCACCACGTTGAAAAAACACCCACTAAAGTGCGCTTCCAGGAACCGAAACCTGGCGACAACAAAACAGAGACTACTGAACCGAATGCTGAACCATCCAATGAGGTTAGTAATGATAATAGTTATTGATAAATTGGCAGAAATTAATTTTATATCAAATTTATCAACAAAAAAAATTGCCATTCTCAGCTAAGGCGTGATAAATTAAGTCAATAAAAGTGTACGGATTGTTCCGGGTTCTCCCGAATTCTTCTTGTTTCTTTGCGGTTTTTTCGGGGTCTTTCGAGATCTTCCGGGTTCTTTTGAATTCGTTCGTGTTTTTTCGTGTTCTCTGGTTCTTTCGGGTTTGAAAGTATAGAATCATTAATTTCTGGGATTCCAGTAATCGCAAATTCAGAAATGATTCTTTAATCGGTTAAAACAGCTGAAGAAGAGTTGATTGACTTCAGACTGATAACGATGCTGAACTTGATGAACCCGAAAGGATCCAGAAAAACTTGGAGAAACTCGAAGGAACCTGGAAAATCCCGAAAAAGCCCAGAACAACCCAAAACAAAGTCCCCGAAATAATCAGAGCATCATGGAATCCGAAAAAATACGAAAGAATCCCAAAGAACCCGAAAGAACCATACAACCCGAGATAATCCGAAAGAACCCGAAACAACTTGAAAGAACTCGGAACAACTTAAAAGAACCCGGCAGAATCCGGGAAAACCCAGAAGAATCCGAAAGAATTAGAAATAGAACGCAAAAGAACTCGATAGAACCCAAAAAACCCAAAAGAAATCGAAATAACCCGATAGATTCAGAGAGAGCCAGAGAATCAAAGAGTCCTAAAGGGCACAAAAGAACTCGAACGAACCCGTAAAAATCCCAAAGAACCCAAAACAAACCGATAGAACATAAAAGAAATCGAAAGAACCCGGTAGTACTCGGAAGAACCCGAAATAATCGGAAAACACCTGAGAAAAACTGGAAAACCCGGAAGAACCCAAAAGAACTCGAAAGAACCCAAAACAACCCGAAAAACCTCAAAGAGCCCTATAGACCCTGAAAAAACGGAAAATCAATAGATCAGAAGGAATCCCAAAGAACCCGAAAGAACCAGAGAACACGAAAGAACCCAGAAGAGCTCGAAAGGGAGTATTGAGAGAACTCGATGGAACCAAAGAACCCAAAAGAGTCCGAAGAACCCGAAAAAACTCAAAGAATCCAAAAGAATACGAAAAAACTCAAAGAACTCGATAGACCCGGAAAGCACCATAGAATCAAAGAATCCGAAAGGAGACGAAAGAACCCGAAAAAAACCCAAAGAACCCGAAACAAACCGGTAGAACTCAAAAGAACCCGGAAGTACTAAAAAGAACCCGAAACAATCCGAAAGAATCCCAAAGAACCCGAAACAAACCGGTAGAACCTAAAAGAAATCGAAAGAACCCGGCAGTACTCGGAAGAATCCGAAACATTCGGTAAAAAATCCCGAGAAAACCTGAGAAAAGCTCGGAAGAACCCAAAAGAACCCAAAACAATTCGAAAAACCTCAAAGAACCTTATAAACCTCGAAAGAACCCGAGAATCAATGGATCAGAAGGAGTCCCAAAGAACTCGAAAGAACCCGAAAGAGTTCGAAAGGGAATATTGAGAGAACCCGAAGCAGCCCGTAAACACCGAAAGGACCATAGAATCCAAAAAAAAACCGAAATAACCCGAAAGAATCCGAAGAACCCCAAACAACCCGAAAAAATCAAAGAATCCAAAAGAATACGAAAAAACTCCAAAGAGCTCGATAGATCCGGGAAGAACCATATAGGATCAAAGATTCCGAAAGGACACGAAAGAATAACCCGAAAAAATCCTAAAGAAACCAAATCAACCCCAAAGAACCCGAAAGAATCCGCAAGAACCCGATAGACCCCGCAAGAACCAGAGAATCAAAGAGTCCGAAACGACAAAAAATCCGATCGAACCCGAGAACCTCAGAGAACCCGATAGCCCCCTAAAAAACCAGAGAATCAAAGAATCCGAAAGAACCCGAAAGAGCTCGAAGGGGAGTTTTTCGAGAACCCCATAGAATCAGAAAGAACTCGAAAAAAACCGAAATAATGCGAAAAAGTCAAAGAGCCTAACCCCAATTCAAGTCACAGTCTGGACTTGTTTCATTTTTGCCCCAGAATCCGCGATATCTTCATTCAGAAACAATCTCAATTCAGGTTGTGGCACGTCCTCAAT
Source organism: Orchestes rusci (assembly GCA_958502075.1). Lineage (NCBI taxonomy): Eukaryota > Metazoa > Arthropoda > Insecta > Coleoptera > Curculionidae > Orchestes > Orchestes rusci. The sequence goes on from OY293303.1 coordinate 116,222,298, forward strand.
TATTGAGTGATAAAAATTAAGTTTTTCAAAAATATCATGAGTACCGATAAGTTATGAAATGAAGGCAGAAATTTTATATGCGACACTTCTAATTCTCTCATCTTGAGCTATACGTGCCCTTAACTTGATAAGATACTCGAGATTGATTAGATCTAATTTATACCAGACAACAATATAGAAGCAATTTCTCAACAGTTTTATCATGACCTAAATCCGACCTTCGAACTACTAAACCCACAGAGGTTGCCCTTCAATTTGTCATAATGAAATGTTTTCCAGCCGAACAGCAAAGAGGACTGCGAAAACAACACCAAGGAGAAAGACGATGACGAAAAAGAGAGCCTGAAAGAGCATAATGATGTGAAATTGAAAAATGATGATGGCTTTTCTTTGTAAGTAGACAATAATGTGTATTTTTATATTTAATGGGATTATAGGGAAGCTGATACTTTGCGTCGTCTACACACGGCCATGCGACTTAATGAGACGATTCGATCAATGTCCAAGGATTCGCAGCTTGTTATTTTGAATCTGCCCAGTCCTCCGAAGAATAATTCTCCTGGAAAGCAAACTTATTGTGAGTAGAATTTCATTCTTTTCTTACTTACTTTAAACATTTTTAATTGATTCTGTTCAAAATACCTTATCATTATTTTTTTTCTTGGTTGTGTAATTTGTATCGCTTTTTTTTTAGACAAACTTTCAAGAAAATTTTCAAAAACACACTATGTATTTAGTATATACAGGGCGACGAGGTAACATCAGTAATTAATAGTCGTTAGAGTTGGGAAAAAATTCTCCGAATGAAATTGGCCAAGAGAACTTGATGGAAGTATCTTTTAAATTCATATATCCACCGCTAGGGGGTGTGATTGCTTTGCTGGTATAAAAAAATGCATTTGTCTCGAAAATTACCCGATATGAGTTGGGAAATAAAATATGCCTGAGATATACACCCTTAATAAATGACCCTGTAACGGTAAGAGATACGAGGGAGGTCAAATCATGGCGAAGATGTGCATTTGATGCCTAACAAAATGCCGGTTAGAAAGTATTAGGATTGCGAGTATTAACGGAGAAATCCGAAAAAAATAGAAATTTGTTATTTTGAATTTTATTTTTTTTCTAGTTTCATCTAAAGAGATATTGATAAACAAAAAATACTTTCTCATAACAGTTTTCTTTCCTCTACAAGATGCCGTCATCAAAATTTCAATCCGACGTTTCGTCATTCGAGGACTCATTAACTTTGTTTTTACGGATTTTAAAGCCCTCTTAGGCAGCGATGTATCGGATTTATTCAAAAACTTTATATTAATACATTTTTTCAAGGAACACATGTGTTGGAGAGACACAAACAATATATTTTTGATAACAACCCTTTTTATACAGTAACGCATTACATCGTTGATTTAGGAACATAAGAGGCTTTTAAAATCCGTTATGAAAAAAACCAGGTCCGTATTTGAAAAATCAAATCGGAACGAAACGTCGAATTGAAATTTCGATGACGGCATCTTGTAGAGAAGAGAAAATTGTAAGGAGAAAGTATTTTTTGCTTATCAATATCTTTTCAAATAAAGTCAGAAAAAAATAAAATGCAAAATGACAAATTTCGATTTTTTTCGGATTTCTCCGTTAATACTCGCAATTTAGAAACTTCCTAATCGGCATCAAAATGCTCAACTTTGCCATCATTTCACCTCCCTCGTATCTCTTACTGTTTCCAATATCCCAATGATGCTGCTCGAATTTGGGACATCCTATACAGAGAGTCCCAGAAAGTCTGGAGGTGGTCCCAATTTTTTTATGCGATTTTTATATTCTCCTAAAAACTTTTATCAACCTCAAGAAGTTCTTGGTTACCGTGATTGTTTTAATGTGTGATACATTTTTTTACATTTGAGACGCTTTATTTTCAGAATCTTTGAATAAACAAGATAACATAAAGTTTAAAAAAAAAACTACTTCTCTGTACAGAAATTCAAGAAAATATGCGAGAATTCAAGTGTGTACCGGGCTTAAGAGAACGTCATAGTGTTGCCTAGGATCTATTTTACAATAACGCATAACCATTTTTTTTTTAAATTTTGTTCGTGTCTGTAATTGGCGTTTTCTAGATTTGGACTTCTTGGAGGTGCTTTCCGAAGGATTGGAAAAAGTATTAATGGTGAGAGGCAGCGGACAAGAAGTAATCACCATCTACTCATAATCGACTAAACGTTCACCAGTTATTTTGGTGGAAAATAGCCAAAACTCTAAAGTTAATAAATTATTAATCAAAGTGACGAATATCGAAAAGTTGATATTAAGCGTTCATGGGTTCTCGGCATTAATAATATGCACTTAGTAATTCTGTGATAATTTTCTTACTGCTTTCGTGGCTACGAACATCCCCTCAGTGTGTAAATACATTTATTTTGGCTAGAATTCATATTTTAATTTGTGGGATGTTTTCAACGGTTTATAGAGGCCTACTTGTGTTTTCTCACTATCAAACTGAGAACCCAGTTTACAGTATTTCAAAATAATTTAGGATATTACTCGAGAGGAATAGCGACGTAATGTAAACCAAAGAATCCTTGTAGAGAAATCCGACTAAATTTCGTCTGTCATCAGGTCGGGTTTCAAAACTCTTTTGAATCAAAATATATTCCATGCTCATTTTTCTATTGTCAACTGAACCGCCCAGACTAGTCTCAATTTCATCCGCTTGATTTTTATACCAAAAGCGTCTTTATTTTAATCATTCCATGCGTAAATACGCAAGTCTTGTTGACTTAGACCTACGAGACAGGTTGAAAGCGAATCTAATCGTTCTTGTAGACGGAAGCAAGTTCCATATTCAGATTCATCTAAATTGCATGCATAAAACGTAGTAGCATTCACACATTATGTAAGGACACGTATGTACTTACTTAAATTTGAGCAATATTAACTTAATTAATAAATATTGTGTATTAATTGTCAAATTACGAGTGATAGAAATATTAACGTTTCATAGGATAATTTTCTTCCGTGTTGTATTCTAAACGACTATATTTTCGTGCAATTTATACAACACAGGGTGTAACATTCCTCTATTAGATCTACTAAGAAATTATTTTTACTCCCGTTGAACTTCAATCAAAATCTCCCAAGGAGACCAAAGAAATTATTTATGTTAGTCATAAATGAATTTATTCTTGTTGAACTTAGAGTAGAGTTTATTATATTATTGTTGTTCAATGTTTCAAACACCCTGTTCATTGATTTTGTTTGCGCCCCTCTAAAGCTGAGATGGCCGAATAGACGTGAAACTAGATTTGTTGATGTTTTCGAGCCTCAGTTGTGGATTCACTTGGATTTTCATAGGATTTTAAGATCTCATTTGAGAGAGTACAAATTTTTCTATAAACACTGTTTGGAGTTTTTGTTCAAATAATTTTATTTCCGCATGCGCGCAATTGCAAAGGACCAAGAACGATTCGTTAGCAGCTGAAAAAGTATGAAAAATTCAAACGCAAATATCTCTGTTAAAAAACATAGGATTTTCAAAATCCACATTTCATTTGACAGATTACAACTGTTTTTATAACAACAATTTACAGTTTTTGTCCAAACAATCCCAAGTCCGCATGCGCGCCTCTCTCAAAGTAATGGTGTCCCAAGCATTTTTTATTAGCACCATGTGGAAGGTTTATCAAAAATTCAAACGTGAATATCTTTGTCAAAAAACATACGATTATGAATTTTCACATTTCATTTGAAAGAGTACACCTTTTTCTATAACAACAATTCACAATTTTTGTCCAAACAACCACAAATTCGCATGCGCGCCTCAGCTCAAATTAATGGTATCCCAAGCGTTTGTTGTTTGCACCTAGGTCGAATAAGTTTATCAAACATTCAAACGTAAATATTTTTGTCAAAAAACATATGATTTTCAAATTTCACATTTCATTTGAAAGAGTACAACTTTTTTTATAACAACAATTTACAATTTTTGTCCAAACAACCTCAAATCCGCATGCGCGCCTCTCTCAAAGTAATGGTGTCCCAAGCATTCACTGTTCACCTGAGTCGAATTAGTATCAAAAATTCAAACGCAAATATTTTTGGTCAAAAACATAGGATTTTCAAAATCGATATCTCATTTGGAAGATTACAAATTTTTCTATAACAATTTACACTTTTTGTCCAAATTACCTGAATTTCGCATGCGCGCCTCTGCTCAAAGTAATGGTTTGTTGCTTGCAGTTGAGTCGAATGAATTTATTAAAAATTCAAATACAAATTATCTTAGTTGAAAAACACAGGATTTTCTAAATTCACATTTCATTTGAAAGAGTACAACTTTTTCTATATAAACAATTTACAATTTTTGTCCAAAAAACCCCAAATCCGCATGCGCTCTCTCTAAGTAATGGTGTCCCAAGCGTTTGTTGTTTGCACCTAGGTCGAATAAGTTTATCAAAAATTCAAACGTAAATATCTTTGTCAAAAAACATACGATTTTCAAATTTCACATTTCATTTGAAAAAGCACAACTTTTTTTATAACAACAATTTAGAGTTTTTGTCCAAACAACCCCAAATCCGCATGCGCGGATCTCTCAAAGTAATGGTGTCCCATGCGTTTATTGTCTGCCCCTGAGTCGAATTAGTATCAAAAATTCAAACGCAAATATCTTTGTTGAAAAACACAGGATTTTCAAAATCCACATTTTATTTGATAGAGTACAACTTTTTTCATAACAACAATTTACAATTTTTGTCCAAACAACCCCAAATCCGCATGCGCGCCTCCTTCAAAGTAATGGTGTCCTAAGCGTTTACTGTTTGCACATGAGTCGAATGAGTTTATCAAAAATTCAAACGTAAATATCTTTGTCAAAAAACATACGATTTTCCAATTTCACATTTCATTTGAAAAAGCACAACTTTTTCTATAACAACAATTTAGAGTTTTTGTCCAAACAACCCCAAATCCGCATGCGCGGATCTCTCAAAGTAATGGTGTCCCATGCATGCGTTTATTGTCTGCACTTAAGTCGAATTAGTATCAAAAATTCAAACGCAAATATCTTTGTTGAAAAACACAGGATTTTCAAAATCCACATTTCATTTGATAGAGTACAACTTTTTTTATAACAACAATTTACAATTTTTGTCCAAACAACCCCAAATCCGCATGCGCGCCTCCTTCAAAGTAATGGTGTCCTAAGCGTTTACTGTTTGCACATGAGTCGAATGAGTTTATCAAAAATTCAAACGTAAATTTTTTGTTAAGAAACATACGATTTACAAATTTCACATTTCATTTGAAAAAGTTCAAATTTTTTTATAACATCAATCTACATTTCTTGTTCAAATATACCCAAATCCGCATGCGCCCTATCCAGTTGCGGTCAAAACAAAGTCATTCCAGGTTGTAAACGTATTCTTGAATTTATTGCCTGAATAAAATATCAAATATTTTATGTTTTTCTTGAGTAGATGCAAACTATTGATAATACTGGTACTAATGTTAATTAGAAACTGTTTTTTTTTTTACTTTAACGGTAAAGGAAGGAGTTTGAAGTCAATTTTTTAGGGTTTTCATATTTAAATTAATCTAATAATCATAATAATCCAAACGAAAAACCTGAAAGATTCTACCGTTCGCATTTATAGTTCGCGGCTTATATTTTTTTTCCCTGTTTGTTGTTTTCTTATTTATTGATCATAATAACCCAGTGGCACTTACACAAATATTAGATAGTTTTTCAATGAATTTGTCTTTATTTTGTTTTTTTTACAATTTAGTTCTTCCAAGCAACAAAAAATAATCATCAACCCTCTAATTTATTAAGGATAACGTATAACAATCAAATGGTAGCCAAAATTAAGAAAATAAACGCTTGATTTTAAATTAGGGGAGAAAGTGGAACTTTATCTGATTGCCGAGAGTTTGTCCTCAGAATTTATAATAAAAACCTGATGTCCACTTCTTATTTTTTTGTGGAGACTGTGATTATTTTTTTTATCAATATTTAGTATCCTGACGATGATATTAGATAGATCAAAACGTGTTGTGCAGTATTAATTCATTTAAATATACGACGTATTATTTTATTTTATTTTTCAAAAAGGTTATGATGGATTGCATGGTAATGTTACTTTACTCTCGTGACTCCACAACTGAACTTTTAGATTAAATTTATATTGGATCTAGTTTTCGAGCTAAACATGTAAATTGAGGCTCCAAAAAGCATCAGTTATTTTCAGCATAAAATCGAGAAAATAAGCTCAAAATTGAATTTGCCACCTCTGCGGTCAGAGGTGATAAACTATTGGCTGTGGTTGAATAATTGGAAAATTGAATGTTAGCACGTAAGTTTGTCACCCTTCGCCCCTTTCCATAGCCGTCCCCTGCTCGAAACCCAAATTTGTTCAAAATCAAATTTCGGACAATCATTTTCAGGATTCATACATACGGATGATGTGATAATCGAGTGGGGGCGGTGCAAGTGTACGGGTTTATTTTTGAAATTAACCACTTTCAATTGCCTTTGGATGTTACCCCGACAACTTAACTTTGACGTTATGTCAAATAACGTCAAATCCTAAGCGTAAATAGCTTTAAGTAAACGTGATCAATATAATGCTGAAAATAACCGGTTAATTTCGTTTAGTAATTGATATTACATAAAATAGTGATCAAAACTAGCCTTAACTCACTGTAATTCTAATGACTTATATATAATCAATGTGCCAACTTTTGGTTTTTTACCAAAACTTAAATTGGCCCTGAAACATTGTATATATATATCACCTCTAGATCTAGATTGCTCAATGTGAAAATTCTTATGCGTAATGATAGGAATATTTTCGATTTGAGTTTGACCATCCCATCATCCTGATCAAATTCCAGCCTTGGTCATGTAACAAGAGTGGAATTGTGGCTACATAAATGAGTAAATGAATTTATCATTTATCGTATCACCTTTTTGATGTTGACTAGCTATATGTCGAATAGAAATCAATCGCACATTATCTATGTAAGGGAATAAAAATATACTTTGGCGATTTATGTATAAACTAAACTATAACGAGTGATTTTTGGTAAAAAACTAAAAGTAACTATAGTTAGTGGAGAAGTTGCGCCATTTTCACATCAACAAATTATAGCTGTTGATGCCTCTAACTTTAAGTGGTGGCGTGTTAGAATTAACAAATCGATATTTTATAACTTTTGCTCTTGCATAGGGCCTTGGACGTGGATTGTCCAGATGTCCGGAAAATTTATTGCTGCTCATTTTTGATGAGTTGCAGGAAATTTTCCAGCGATAGTGTTATGTACGTTGAACGTACACTTTAGATTATGTTTATAGAGAATTTATTGGGGATATTGGTTGTGGTGTTTTTGCATTATTAATATAGTTTGTCCCGGGTCCTCGTCTCACTGGACTATGTTGAATTTGTAATATTTTAGACATTTGTTTCAACCTAGGCCTTCACGGTTAATATACTTTACTCTTATTACCTATATTAAATATTTATCTTTATTGTCCTTTATTACTATTATCATTGACAATGTGTTCATTGAATAAAAATATAAAACTTATAATAGTAAAGTGTGATTTCATTTTATCAACCCAATTATCCTCATTTGTCACAAACCTTGACCCTTTCAACAAATGATGACACTTAAATGCGACGTTTTGTGGCATTATTATTGGTTCTTTCTCCTTTCTTCAAACGACTTTTGCATTGACTGACATTTCATCTTTTTTGAAAAACAAAACCAACAAATAAAGCATTGGCAAGACTAAATGTATTTTGATGACTTCATTTAATTTTATTTTTCGAAAATGTGAGCGGAGAAGAGAAAATATTTTTTTTAAACGCGATTCAAATCATTGAAATCACCGCAACCCTGTTTCCGGATCATTTTTTATATAAAAAACAAAATTTTTGTTTCTGATGTAGAATCACCCTTTAACTTATTCGAACGTTATTTTCGGACACCCTGTAGGTTTTTTTGAGGTGTTGAACAGGAATCTGAAGTTTGCTGCCACAAAAAAAACGACGACATTGTCAAATTTCTTGGCCACTTTTACGTAGTCCCTCCACCACGTCACAGCTCGGGGTTCCTAACCTGAATACATTTGTTAATAAGTCATGAACAAAAATTCCGTCAAATTCAGAATATTCGACTCAACTGAACTGGCATGTGCTCCTCCAACAGCGCCACCCTCTCCAGCCGTTCAACCATCCCTCCATGTTCAGATTCTCCGTGGGAGATCCACATATAATGTCGGCCCCGGTTCGGAACTATGCCATCAAGGTCCGGAACGCCGCATCGCATTTGGGAAGTTGGGGAAGGAGAAGGTCATGGAAGTGAATGAAGAGCGAGCGATGAGGAAGGACAGGTTCTTTATTTATCAATTCAATACGAAAATATCACTTACCTCGATGATTTAGTACAGTATCATTTTTTTACTTACGTCACTTGAATACACTATAAACAATTAGCACTAAACTTCACAAAAAAAAACTCAATTCGTCTTACTCAACGGAGTGAAAAAAGAATTGAGTTGAGCTGTCCTTCGCTTCCTCACTCCTTCCCCAAAAAAGAGAAGGAGTGACTACTGGGCTCCTCCACCGCGACAAGGTCTCACAGCTCCTTGGAGGGGTAAGTGAGCAAATGTTGTACAAAAATATCAACCATAACGATTCACCCTCAATTTTAGTAGAAAATTCAACAATTCACTTACATCTTCATCCTACAAAAGTCGACGAATGACTGCACTTTTATTTGTCAATCTTTACTGGCTAATTAAAAAACCTGTCAAGTTGCCAGGGCGCTTTCTGTTTCTTGTTTTTTTTTTTCAAATGGCCGTTCGTGTTGATACAATCGACACGAGCGTCCATTCAATAAATTGTCCGATTCATAGCATGTAACCAATGTAACCATGTGCTTCATTATTGATTAGATAAATGGGTCATAAAACAATGAAAGACAATGTTAGTGTGATACAAAAACAAGCGCCATCTACCAGTATAATATGTAGTTATGATGGAAGATTAGGCGCCATCTATGTTGCATATAAGGAAATGATGATTTTAATATGTGTATTTAGCTCAAGAAGCTACAAAAAATAACGATATCATATATCTAAATATACAGGGGGTACCCTGATTGCGTACATTAAATTCGAGGGTGTATTCGATTAATTGATTAGGTATTGAAAACAACCACTAGAATTGAAATTGCAGCCGTGAGCAATAAAATTTCAAATTAGGATCAATAATATTCATACTTATAATTTTTCAATTTTTCCCTTGAGATTTAAAAGTTTGTACAGGGTGATATCGTACAGATTTCGAAAAAAAACTTCATAATAAAAGTCGCCAAAAGAAATAATTGCTGGAGATCATTTTCGAGTTTGTCAAACGTCCACTAGAGGGCGTAACAACCAACACCAAGTAGAAAACAGGATTTTTATAAAATTTTGTCTAATGAAAATATAATAATATCGATGATATCATTTTCATATTTACTAGCAGAATAAAGAGGTGGGGGAAGTTCAATTGTTTTTCTAAACAAACTGATATTACTCCCGTTTTGCTTGACCGATTTTAACGGACATGGTCTCATATGAAAAAGAAAAATCTGCGCTATAAAATGCTTATTTGCTTTTAAATTTGTGACATTCGCCGTCGCCGCTAGATGGCGTTAACTGAAATGATAGCATATTTTTGAGTTTTTTCCAAAAAAATCAAATGTGATGGCGTATTCATTTTTATATACAGGGTGAGTTTTCTTTTATGTCTAGCGCAGAAAGCTCAGAAGCTAAAGCAGATACGCATACGAGAAAATTTAAATCGGCGAAGATTTGCAGTTTTGAAAGCTCTACTTAAAACCAGTTTGAGTTTTAGATAATTTGACAGCTGTCAAAAGATATTTAAAAAAGGGATTTTCAGCGATTTTTCAAAATTCCCCTAGCTCCGCGATTATTAGTAGGGGAAAATGTTAAATACAAAAGTTTAAGGAAATTATACTATATAAAATGAACAGACCCATGGTACTACAACAAACAAGAAGCTCACGGCAATCGTACCCGGTGACCACCCATTTAAAATGCATAGGGTGTTCGGTGTCCATAGGTAGGTTATGTTTTTAACACCTTTCTTCCCATATCTTTTTTATGTATGGTGACCCGAATGGTCACCATGCGCAAGTCGCTTTCAATCTCGTCCAGCTAGTGAGCTTATCTTGTTTGTTTTAGTATCATGGTATGGTGCCGTGGGACTGTAAAGATAAAGAATCGTAATTGCCATTAATTATTGAGCTCTGGTTTCTGAAAATTAAATATTTCACACTAAGAATTCTTCCATCAATGGTGAAGGCCTTGAAATCTACAATTAATTGACATTAAATTATGGTTTTATTTCATAGTCATGGAATTGATCACTGATTGGGGTTCGGGTTCAAATCTCACATACCTCAACCACTATTCGATTATTTCATTTCATAGACTGGAAATAAATAATAGTCAGTATTTTTGATCTCCAATCATTGTTGTGAGTCTGTATATGTTTTGTAGGTATCTAACATGTGCCAAAATTCAAATCAAAGGTTAGAATGTCATAAACTATTAACTTGTCGAATCATTACAGATTTAGTGAAAATATTTTGAGGGGTTTTGAAATCTCAATTCTCGAGTCGTTTCGTTTCGTTTTCTCTCGGTATATTTCTAACCTCCTCAATGATTTATACCAGGAGGAAACAAACACTCATCGACAAAACCATAGGTTCTGGATGAGGTTAAACTAAATAAAACGAGCAATTAACAAACACTATTTAATAACTAAATATAAAATCATCCTTAAACCTAATTTCTAAAATCACAAAGTTTGAATTGAATTCAAATACACAATTTTATCAAAAATACCAATTTTTTATAAATTAAATTCAATTCAAATTACGAAGTGGAATGCTTGCCATGCTACCATCCACATTAAATTTGGAGTGACCGTGAGTTTGAACACTAATTCAATGTAGATGGTAGCATAATGATTGCTGTTTGCAAGGTGGAAATCTGTCACTTCTACCTCGAAATGAAATTGAATTTAACTCAGGCATAACATTTGGAATGTACAATAATTAAAACAATTTGGCTTGACCCAATATGTTCAGTCAAATGGCCTTTGCCAAACTAGATCTAACATTTACACAGTAGTCAACTGCATTTTGCGATATGTGCCGGTTTTTTCCGACTTTTCACATAACATCATTTTCAAAATGTAGAAACAATTTTCGCCCCAGAAAAATATTCCTAGGAAAACAATTCCTACGAATACAATGGCGACAGCTCCCCAGCTCGTGGTTGAATAATACATACGGTCTGTGTATTGAGAGCGTGTGGTGTTACCTAGAAATAAATTAAATAAATATAATAAAAAATGATAAATAAATTCAAAAAAGAATCGACAACACATTTTAAACTTGCAAGTGTGCATAAATGTAAACGTTTTGGAAAGCTTGACAACGTCGAAAAATATATTTTTTTTCTAATTATTTTCAAAGATAAAAAATCATAGAGATTCATTAAGAAGTTTGAAGAAATTCCCTACGAAATGACGCAAAATTCATCAAAATCGTTTCAGCCGTTCAAAAGTTGTGGAATTTTTAATTTTTGTGTTTAAAAATCCATTGAGATTTTGAAAAATTTTCCATGTTTTTGCACCTGCACAAAAAAAAATCCTTCTCATAAAAATTAAGCTGCAAATTTAAGCCTATGTGGAACTCAAAAGTTGACAAATTTGAATTTAAAAAAATAATGTCAAAACAAGAAAACAGAAAAATTCATCAAAAAACTGTATAAGATTGTCTTCAAAACGGCACAATTTTTATTCAATTCGTTCCAAAGTTAGCGTTTTAAAGTTTTGGGAAGCTTGAAAATGTGGAAAAATCAAACATTTTGAATTACGTAGAAATATTCAGATAAAATTTCACACAAAATTCATGAACAAGTTTTAAGAAATTTCCTACAAAAAGAAATCCGCATGCGTGCTTTTTCTCAAAATAACGGTATTCCCGAGAAACGTTTGTTGTTTGCAGCTGAGACGAATGAGTTTAACAAAAATTCAAACGCCCTTTGTTAAAAAACATAGGATTTTCAAAATCCACATTTCATTTGATGAAGTACACATTTTACTATACCTACAATTTGAACTTTTTGTTCAAATAACCCCAACTCTGCATGCGCGCCTCAGTTCAAAATGACGGCGTCTCAAGCGTTTGTTTGAGTTTATCAAAAATTCAAAAAACATACGATTTTCAAATTTCACATCTCATTTGAAAGAGTACAGTTTTTTCTATATGCCCAATCTAAAGTACTGGTTCAAATGTACCCGAAACCGCATGCGCGCCTCAAAATAAGAGTATCCCAAACTTTTGATAATATTTATTTAGTGCATTCGGTGACTGCGCTCTACTAGATTCATTATTTAAATTTATTGTAGCTTGATATTTTTGGTGGATTTTCAAAACATTTTTCCCATTTTAAGTTTCCTACTCCTTTGAAATTTCATGTACGAATCGTTGGTTATTTATTACTTTTTGATTATATCCTGATATTTATAGCAGATTTTTTCAATTATGAAATTTAGTGGATTTTTACAAATTTCTCTATCGTTTAAGCGGATTTTTGTAGAGCATTTTTTTTCAAAACAAACAAATTATTCCAACATTTATTCCTTATTTAATAAAATTGAATTTTATGGAACATTCATTTGAGTGATAATTTCAATAATAATTTGTTCTTTTATTATTCAACTTGCAGTAAGCGATAAAAATTAACATGCATCATACTCGAAAAAATTCGCTATTCTACTCATAATCCATATTAGTCACATGAATGTGTAAATTTTTGCAACCGATAAAACAACTGCTTACAGTGAAGTTCTATTCAGTTGTTATGTCTTTCGAAACAATAGACCAATAATCCGAATTATCGCCAAGAATTAATCACCTTTTTGCACAAGCTTATAATTTGCTTATCTGCGAAGTATTGCAAGGAAGTTTTAATATAATGCTGACTAGTAGAATTGCATTGAGATAAAAAAAAATTTAATCAGAAATAGGTATTCATATGTATAAGGTTTTTTCAAAACTGGGAGAAAAAAAGAAGAGAAAAAGAAAAAAACCGTATTTTATTTGTTACCAGTAGCCCCGTTACTGTCCACCTGCTGCTTATATATAATATATATACATTTGATAGTTACCAGTTACTGTCCGTCTGCTTATATATATATATGATAAAAATGTGGAATTGATTTATTTCTAATCAACCCTTCAATATCTTTTAACTAATTGGGTTTAAATTTTGGTTTTCTGAGTTCGACTTCAATGAATTTTCAATAAGCACATATTTTAATGGCAAAAATGTGCAAATAGTAAGAGTTTTATCAAGACATATTTTTGAAATTTTCATCACCAAAACTCAATCTCAAAAAAAATTTCAGTGATATTTTTCAGAAAACGGATTTTCCTTGAAGTCGTTTGAGTAAGGGAAATCAAAAAGAATTTAAAAAACCTCACTTTGATCGTCATCAGTTGGATAAGTAAAACTTATGACCTCAAATTTATAAAACAAAGATGATAATATAAAAATGATATTTAAAAATACACTCACCCCGTCCAACTGTCCCATTAGCCACAACATTAGACTCTTTGCCCTTAGCTCCTTCCAAAGCAGCCCTTTTGTACTCCATACTTTCATCTGGCAGTACCATCAAGACGACTTGAAAAAAATCTATCAGAAAACCACTAAAATTAAACAATAAATACTCACACAAAAGCAAGAAATACACTTTGAAACTCATTTCAAATTCGTTTCGAACCTTCTACACCGGATACTTGGAAGCGTGTGTTGATTTAATGTTGTCTTTAAAGCGTGTCAACGTTGCGCTTGCGTGATTCGTCTCGGCTTGTAGGGTTTATAAGGGGCGCAAGCGAAAATGGCCCTAGGGGCTTTGGATGCGTTGAACTTTGTGATGTTGTCAGGTCTACAGGGCTTTGTATTCTCCCGCGCAAGCATGAACGTGAGTGAGTTAATGATTGATTGTTTCACGAAATGCTTTTATTATCGTTTGATTTGAATATATAAGATCTGATGATTGAAAATGTATGTTTTTAAAACATTTTTATTTGCTGTAAGTCGGAAAGTACACTTGGCAACTCTGCTTTGTTTTTTTACATGCCCTTTTTGTACATTCGCTTACCTGCATTGAAGGAATCTGTAAATGCGCCTCGTGTGCTATGTTGCCGTCACTATTGTGAATTCTGGAAAATATTTTAAGGATACAGATTTACAAATTTTACTTAAAAATAAATTTTAATTAATTATGTCATGACACAAATAGAGGGTGTTGCATTCAGGATGAGTTTTTTTTTTATTTAGTTTTTTATATCTAATATTTGAGCCAATGCCAATATTTTGATGAAAATTGGTGTTTGGGGGTTTTTTGTCATGCGAAATTCTAATTCGATCTTGGTATGTATCTTAGCTTGTAGAGGGCGCTAGCTACACTTAGGTTGTGGGGCTCAACCACAATCAAGAACGCAGCATCCACGATTGATGATGGAACACAGTCGTGACTTGGCGCCATAAAGAAAGAGGAATGAGAAGTGAAGTTAGCGCTTTGGATGGTTGTCAATGTCATGTAAAATGGGATTCAGAGCATGAGGTTGTACGGCAATACATTAAGATTGTAAATTTAAGTTATGTGAATAAACATTTAAAGGTGTAGAGTGGGTTATGACTTTAATCAATGCAAAAGACAAACGTTCTCTCATAGTGACTCCTACATTGGTGACCCCGACGGAGGAATAATAACGGCTTTCGGGTCAGTGACCTTTAGAAGCTTTTCCGTGAGAAACGATTTGCCGCGTGTGTTCTGAGCGCTGAGTGATACGTTACGTGGGAATCAACTAAATCAAGAGAACATCAACAAAAAACGCCAGTATCCGTCACCGAGGCAGCTCCAGACCCCAATTTCAAGTGAGAGAGGAACTCAAACTCGCCTTATCAGGTCAGAAATTTTATTTCAAGTGCATTTTCTCAAACGATTTAAAATTGCTTGATCTAAGTATCCTTATTGGTTTTTTTGTTCAACAATGGTTGACGCTGAAGATAATATTAACCGTGTTCAGGCCTCTCGCATCACTAAATTCCCGGAGTTCATCATGGAACATCCCGAGTTTTGGATCGCACAAATCGAGAGTGCTTTTCGTAATCACGGAATCACCCAGGATCAGACTAAGTTTGATTACATAGTCCAACATTCGCCTAGAGAAATTTATCCGCACATCGTCGCCATTGCTCAAAACCCACCAGAAGAAAATAGATATGACGCAATCAAGAAAGTCATTCTGGACGCTTTTACTGAGTCTGAGGAAGGTCGAATTCGAAGAGTACTCCAAGGTCGCAATTTGAGTGGAAAGAAGCCTTCACACTTCCTCCTCGAACTCAGAAATTCCGCTGGCACAACCAAGGTCGCCGATCCTATCCTGAAAGCAATCTTTTTGGAACAACTCCCAGAACACGTCCAATACGTCGTAGCTGCTGATGAGAATAAGGACCTCGACGCTATCGCTCGACTCGCAGACCGGCTTATGGACATTGGACAAAAAGGACACTTCATCGCAGCGACCTCTTCGGCCACAGCAACTTCACAACCGCCTCAGCAACCCATAGCTACTCAAACCTCGGAGATCGCCCAGCTCATCGCCAGGATCGATCGTCTCGAATCTTCATCGAGTCACTCTCGCCGTGATCGCACCCGTCATCGCTCTCAGTCGCGAAATAGGGGAATGGACAACGTACGACAAACCGAGGGAAAACTCTGTTTCTATCATACTCGTTTCGGTTCAAAGGCACGTAAATGTTCCTCGCCCTGTGCGTGGAAGCAGGAATCGGAAAACTAGACGGTGCTCCCCAAGTTGAGGCGGTTGGAGGAATAGCACCATGCAAGAGCCGCCTCATAATCGCCGACCGGAATACCCGATTGAAGTTTTTGGTAGACACAGGAGCTGATATTTCGGTCGTGCCCAAATCTAACGCAAATCGGCAATCAATCCCTACTAAATTTCAACTTTTCGCAGCCAATGACACACCAATCCACACCTATGGGGAAAAACTTCTTCGTTTGGACCTTGGACTAAAACGTCCTATAGACTGGATCTTCATAATAGCAGATGTTGTTCAACCGATCATAGGAGCAGACCTCCTTAATCATTTTGGTATCCTTGTGGACCTTCAAGGCAAAAGACTCGTGGACTCACTCACGAAACTCTCAACCAACGCAGTTATCACAAAGGAAATGATCCCCTCAATCTCGTCACTTGGTGGCAACCCGGACTACCAGCAGATTCTGCAGGACTTCGCAGATGTGATTAAGCCGTCTAGGAACGCAGGTGTATCCAAGCAGGGCGTTTTCCACCACATCATCACTGAAGGCCCCCCGGTAGCCCAGAGAGCAAGGAGATTGACACCAGAGAGACTCGCAGAAGCAAAGGCGGCATTCGAATTCATGCTCTCGAACGGGATTTGTCGCCCGTCGAGCAGTCCTTGGGCGAGTCCACTCCACCTCGTCCCCAAGGCCAACGGTGAATGGCGCCCTTGTGGGGATTATCGGAAGCTTAACGCCGCAACAGTCCCCGACAAATATCCAATTGCACATATCCAAGACTTCGCACACTTCCTCAGGGGCTGCAACATCTTCTCCACCTTGGACCTAACTCGCGCTTACCACCAGATTCCAGTAGCTCCGGAGGATGTGCCCAAAACAGCGGTGATCACACCGTTCGGGCTTTTTGAGTTCGAAGTGATGACTTTTGGCCTCCGCAATGCTGCCCAGACGTTTCAGCGTTACATTGATTCCGCTCTTCGAGGCCTAGATTTTTGTTATGCTTATTTGGACGACATACTTATAGCATCAAAGAACCCACAGGAGCATCGAGACCATCTCAGACAAGTCTTGGAGAGGCTACGCAAATTTGGGCTCTCAATCAACCTCACCAAATGCACATTTGGCTTGGCTCAATCCCAATATTTAGGCTATTTAGTGTCAGCTGAAGGCATCAAACCACTACCGGATCGAGTCGAAGCCATAACGAGTTACCCGAAACCTGAAGATCTATCTGGCCTCAGAAAATTTCTCGGAGTGGTGAACTTCTACAGGAAATTTCTCAAGGGAGCTGCGCAAATTCAAGCCCCGCTGCACAAGCTAGTGAGGAACGCAAAGAAGAACGATAAAACTCCGATCTCGTGGACTTTAGAATCCAACAATGCCTTCGAAAGCTGCAGACGACAACTCGCTGAAGCAACGCTCCTCCATCATCCTATTTTGAACGCTACTCTGGCAATAACCAGTGACGCTTCGGACACTGCAATGGGAGCAGTCCTGGAACAACTCAACGACGGAATTTGGGAACCTTTGGGATTCTTCTCCAGGAAGTTCACCCCCACTCAACAGCGCTACAGCACGTATGATCGAGAGTTGCAAGCACTTTTCAGCGCCCTTCATTACTTCGAGCAGATGGTTGAAGGTCGTCCACTGATCCTGCGCACTGATCACAAGCCTCTGATTTTTGCGTTCAAGCAGAAACCCGAAAAAGCCTCTCCGAGACAGTCACGACAGCTACAATATATTAGTCAGTTTACAACTAATATATTACATATTTCAGGTGATCAGAACTTCGCAGCAGACGCACTCTCACGTATCGGGGCAATCGAGATGCCGGTCATTGTCAGTACGGACGAATTGGCTCAAGAACAAAAAAAGGATACCGAGCTGCAAGAACTCCTTTGCGGTGAAACCTCGCTGAAATTGCAACCACTACGCTTGAATGGAGGTGAATCAGTCATCGTTTGCGACGTCTCGACGGATACGATTCGACCTTATGTACCTACATCGCTACGTTTCGCAGTTTTCAAGGCTGTTCATGACTTGTCCCACCCCAGCGGGTCAACAACCAAGAAAATGATCCAAAAGCAGTTCGTTTGGCCTTATATGGCGAAGCAAATTATGGAATGGGCAAAAACATGCCTGGCATGCCAACGTAGCAAGATCGGGCGTCATGTCCACCTCCCGCATCAGCATATTTCTGTTCCAGACCAACGTTTTCATCATGTCCATATCGACATTGTGGGTCCCCTAACTAAATCGCAAGGTTACAGCTACTTACTAACTATGATTGATCGATTCACCAGGTGGCCCGAAGCGATCCCGTTGAGAGATATAACCGCAGACACAGTCGCCTCTGTTTTTTACTCCGCCTGGATTTCCCGCTTTGGAGCACCAGCAATCGTTACCTCAGATCAGGGCAGTCAGTTCGAGGCACTCCTCTTCAAGTCCCTTGCACACCTGGTGGGAGCTCAGAAGACCAGAACATCCGCTTACCATCCTGCCTCTAATGGGATGATAGAGCGCTGGCACCGCTCTTTAAAGGCAGCAATTATGTGCCATGACAACCAGGATTGGGTAAGCACCTTACCCACGATTTTGCTAGGACTTCGTACTTGCATCAAGGAAGATTTGGGAGCCTCCACAGCCGAGCTTGTTTATGGGACCACCCTCCGAGTGCCAGGAGAATTTTTCCTACATGAGGACATGCCTCCTGACCCACAAATCTTCGTCGAGAAGTTTCGCGAGCAGATGAGGAATGTTCGAGCCACACCTTCAGCACATCATCATCGTCAACGAACTTTTGTCCACAAGGATCTTTATAACAGTTCTCACGTCTGGGTACGAGTAGACCGGGTCAAGAAACCCCTGGAACATCCCTATGATGGACCATTCAAGGTGATCAAGCAATTGGACAATTCCGTCTTCACCATAGAAATTAACGGGAAAAGTGTGAATATCAGCGCTGAGAGACTCAAACCTGCTTACTTTGAAGCAACGCAGCAGCTTGACAGTCATGGCTCCCAGTCAACTCTTGGCCCATCGCGGAATCGGGCGCCGGTTTCTTCTCCTGAGACCATGGGATCGAAAACTACTCCCCAAGAGATCAGAAGATCAGCTCAGGCCCGTCCCGATTCTCCGACACCAGACAACGAACAGTTGTTCACCCCAATCAAACCTCTGAGAACCTACTCCCGCAACAGACCCAAGAAGTCAGTACACTTCAATATTCCCACTCCTCCAGAGTCGCTTGGAGGGGGGTAGTGTGGGGCTCAACCACAATCAAGAACGCAGCATCCACGATTGATGATGGAACACAGTCGTGACTTGGCGCCATAAAGAAAGAGGAATGAGAAGTGAAGTTAGCGCTTTGGATGGTTGTCAATGTCATGTAAAATGGGATTCAGAGCATGAGGTTGTACGGCAATACATTAAGATTGTAAATTTAAGTTATGTGAATAAACATTTAAAGGTGTAGAGTGGGTTATGACTTTAATCAATGCAAAAGACAAACGTTCTCTCATAGTGACTCCTACAAGGTATCTTTCTTGTACAGTAACATATTTGGAGTTGATTGACATTCTGGCGAAGGTAACAACCTTTCTAGTTTTATAACGAAGTATTTCCGGACACATGTTTTTAAGAGCAGGAAAACTCATTCTGAATTTGTTCGCAATATTAATGTACCTAACTACCTGTCCTGTATGTTGAGGTCAGTAAAACTAACATTGGCATCATCTGATGGTAAAGCTGCAGATATAGAAAGAGGAGCGTCATCTCTAGGTCATCATGTTAAACAGAGGGAATGAAGAAATCTGTGGAAGCGCTTGGACCAGTGTACAACGTTGTCGGCGTGTGATGTAGTATGAAGATTTATTTCCAAGAATCAAATTTACCATAGAGTTATATTTGAGTGAATCGCCATGAAATAGACTTATACACTTGATATCTATAAAATGACAAAGATAGTATTAGTATTATAGTAGAAGCAATTGCCTTGGATTTTATTAATTTATTCATTCAATAAAAAGTCTAAGATTGGATCAGCATCGGCATCATCGATTTCATTGATGCTGAGTTTCCCGCCAAATTGAACCGTTTATTAGCTCGATTGTCACAGATAACATTCTTCAAGACGTTTTGTAACAATGATATTTAATAATAATCAAAATAATTAAGATACGGGCAGGCCAAAAAACAGTTTGTTTCGGAAGCAAAGAACCATTTAATCCAGACCTAACTTCTCATCTCAAAGTGGACGGGCATCTGTATGACGTCACCGTTAGCGTATCGAGTATCGATATACAAGTCGACCGCTTTGTCACATCCTTTCATATAATTTTGACAGGATTCATATGTGATAGTCCGGTCAGATTAGATATAATCCAATGATGGGAATCGGTATTCGAATGGATATTTTTTTAAAAAATCTATCGAATGACGTATCACTCGACCCGCCTTTCCATTTGAAATTCTGGGGGTCACCATCCTCCCCGCTTGTCCCCAACTGTCAACCTTTTGACAGGTAAAATACCATTAAAATGTCCCCCGAAAAAAAATCAAAAATTGACGTGTCCAAAAAATTTTTGATTAATCAACGAACACCTGAAAAAACCTGAGTGGGAAGTTTTTCGTGCCCCTTCCTGTATACATGACTGTATCGTAGTTCCTTATTTTTGGCAGTAATGTAGGTATCTCAGATACTTTCAAGTCATATGCTACCATCTACAATGAATTTGTGTTCAAAGTAACGCTCACGCTCAGATGATTCACGTTTGCCAAGTGGTAATCGGTCACTTCCAAGTGAAACTGAATGTAAACCTTACATTACGACTTTTTCGAAACGGCAATGGA
The DNA here is from genome assembly GCA_958502075.1 of Orchestes rusci. Taxonomy (NCBI): domain Eukaryota; kingdom Metazoa; phylum Arthropoda; class Insecta; order Coleoptera; family Curculionidae; genus Orchestes; species Orchestes rusci. The sequence goes on from OY293303.1 coordinate 116,243,093, forward strand.
GTCATAGTGATTGAACTGGAGTAACTAGAATGGTGGGTATCTTTTAAAGTTTCTTGAGTCTAGCACCGTTCCTTTTTCTAAAAAGTGACCAACTAGAGATAGTTGTCTTCAGTATATTTGACATCACTCTGGTCCGTTCTAACAGTTACTGCAAAAAAAAAAAACGTGAAGAACCGTCAATCATCAACTACGATGATCGAATTTCCAAAAACTTTTCAAGTTAGATCTATGTGGAATGAAGCGACCGATAGTCGTATCACAGAATAATTCTGTGGTCGTATCCTTTGAAACAATTAATGTCAAGTTTTAACTAGTTATGACTTATCAGTTAACGTCTAGAGCGAAATGAGTTAGAAGGTATTCGCATTGTTTTATAAATTATCAATGACGCGTTGAGGTATATATGTTTTTCTAGCGAAAGGTTTTTTGCGTTTAGCACAACTTATCACGTTGTGCTGAGCGTTCAACGTCCTCAAACTCTTTCTCACTATTGGAGTGTTCACCAAATCCACTTTCCTAACCAGCTTTTGCATTTTTGTCGACTTTTTGAGAAGCTTTGTGTTTTTGACTGAGTTCCTGTGTGAGGCAGTTACAGCAGAAACATTAAATCGATGGGTTATAGGGCTCTGTATCTCCGTTAGTCATTAAGAAAAAAAAGTTTCATGACAAACTGGGGTTATTTTGACCTCCCCTATACGCTCCCGAAATTATGCCATATACTTACCGGACACCCTGTAAAGGGGCCCACTGTAGTAGAAATATCATAGACGTATAACCAATATACGTCTATGAAAAATATCTTCTTTGATCTAATCAGCTGATTCTCTGACTTGATTTTCAAAATAAGATCAGCGAATGGTGAAAATGAAAATTTAACCGTTTAAACTATGTGTTTTTGACGGTAGTTTGACATGCACTGAGCATAAGCATAAACTGTTTTTCTTAATTCCATACAATGAAAGTTTCACAGAGGTTTTTGATAAAATGTGTCACCCCATCTTGCCTCCTGACTTCGTCTCACCCCTATCTGTCCTACTGTATAGGTAATTTTTTAATAAAGAAGGGAATTTTGCGAGTTCTGATTGGTCGGACAGCGTAATGAGCGTAAAACCATGTGTAACACTTGTATTGGATTCATTTCAACACGCTTGGAAACCATACATTGTACCGTCCGGTTCATGCGCAAAAAGAGAAAAGCGTTCCAACGAACTCGTGGCGGTTTAATGGACGATCCTCAATGGCGTTCCAACAGAATCATGGACCGTTCGCGAATCGATTCTCGTACGGTCATTTGGATAATTGGTTGAATCTTTGTACCGTTTGGACAGGCTTGTGCATTAGTCTGTTTGATAATGTAACGCCTGTGCATCAAATCGATCTAAACAGTTCTGTGACCTTTACAAAATGTCAAAGAAAAAGAGGGCTGAATGGTCAGAAGATAACCTTGAAGAAGCGTACTACATGGCAATATTCGGAATACATATGATTGAAAAAAATAAATAAAAAAATATATATACAGCTATAAAGAGTGCCTCCCCCATAAGGAGATATACTGTAGCATGTTACCCATAAGATCATATAAGGTACAGTTTGATTCAGTTGAAAATGTTGAAAACAAAAATGAGAATTCCTTATGGTGGCAATGGTTGATTGGCTCATGTACCTCATTAGACTTTCCAGATACTCTTACTAAATTCATTAGGATCCTGCCAAGTAGCATTTTGCTGACTACCGGACTAGTTCTGCACCAATCACAACGTTGGGAATTGGTAAGATGACGACTTAAACACTTTTTATACCTGTCAAACGTCGGATCGGCGTAATCCAGACGTTTTGAGTGCAACGTCTAATAATTTGCACTTAGGGAATGTACTGCCAACGTTGGCTACCTCACCTATTTACCAACGTTGTTTTAAAAAATTTTAAATAAAAAATTCTAGAAAGTCGGACTGGCTACCCCACCCAACGTTAGATGGAAGTCGGACTTCACAACGTTGTGATTTGGTAGGCATTCGTACACACGCCGTGTTTTGATTTGAAAAATACATATCCTCACTTTTGGTCCATAGCTTTATTGCATAATAAATAGGTACCTTAGTATTATGGCAGACAAATGGAAGCAATTGAAATATTAAACAATATTTTGTAGAAAACTCAAACTGGTTCAGCTTCAGATTTCTCTTCTTGCTTTTTCTTAGGTGCATGGTTATTTGAGGTTGTTAAAATACCCGACAGTGACTGTCCCATCAATGGACTGAAAGTGCAAAAAAAGGAATCTTTTGCAATGTTTTCAGTTATATTCAATTAGTTTCGTAGAATGATCTCTTTTTTGGTTAGTTACAATTATTTTTAACTAGCGTTGGACAGTTCCATTTGTTTGTTGAAGTTTATTCCGCTGGATGTCTAATCGTTGTTCGGAAGTTTCCGAGAGATAATAGAGAAACCTTTATTTCTACGTTGGCTAGAGTGGTTGGGTTGGTGGTAAAAAATTCACCGCTAATCTCGCCATCTTGGAAATTGTCGTTTTAAGGTCATGTCTCTTTTTGGGGTATCAAAGAGCATTTTAAAATATTTTTCAAGTAATATTGAAGGCAATAGGACATTTTTAAGCCATACTGAGCGTGGAAACATTTTTATAGCTGGCTTCAAGTATATTTTGAGTATCTTGATGATTTGGTTTTTTTAATTAAATATGAAGTTTTTCCTGAAATCAGAAAATGAAAGGGGCGCTTGGAAAGATTTGGGAGTAGCATCGACACATTTATCTATAAAACTCACTGGGTTTGAAACTTACAATCCATACTTGCACTTGAAAACAGAATAATAATTTTCAACATGGTAGCCATTTGTGTATGATCATGATCTGTCGATTTCGACTACTAACTGTCAATTTGCTTGTTTGCGCAAAGACCAACAAAATAGGTTCAGTCTTTTTTACCAAATCATATTAGACTCCAACTTATTCTCGACTAAAGAAAATATATGCGCTTGCGCGTACATTCACAAATTGTCACTGATGATGGTTGTGAAATTGATTTATGACAACGACCGTGCTATGGCGGCGTTCAACCCGGTACAACGTCGACACGACCCAAAAATGATTTCCCAAACTGTGCCAGATTAGGGTCGCTACGAGGTCGTCTCAACGTTGTCATCCAACGTCCGAGTTGCATAGGACAACGTTGGGCGGACATTGCCTCGCGAACATCATGGACTACTTTTAGTTCAGTTAGATAAGTTATGGTTATGTATATGTCACAGTAAAACCTGGTAATCAGTAAAAGCTAACTGTTACTAGGGAAAGTAAGCTTTTTCTGATTTGGAAACATTTAGCTAGTGAAAGTTGAATTCGATCGACTTCATCATACTTTTACTAGTAATTGTTAGCATTCACGTAACTATTCTAGTGAAAGCTGCTACACTGAAAATTATTATCGAACTCACTGAACGTAATTATAAATATCCTTTTTGGTCCGAGTTGGAATTCGCCAACAGATTAGACGCTCTGGAAAATACAAGAGTTATGAATCGCAGGTGTACAATGTGAACATTGTTCAGATACCGTATTATAGAAAATACTTAAGTATTCTCAGTAGGGGTTAGTCTGGGTCAGTTTGGGTTTGGCAAAACTTTTGATGTCGCGTGAGCGGCATCATTTAGTGCCCCGTGCACCTTGGGTTAGTTAAAAGGCGGAAATAAGTTTTAAAAAGAACTTTTCCTAACTGCTTTTAGTAAAAGTTGATTTGATAAAGTTTCTCCAACATTCACTAGTGAAAGTGTACAATATTCTTCAAAATTTAACATTTCCTAACGGATCAAGTAATTGCTAGCATCAACTAGTAAAAGCTAGCTTTCACTGAATTCCTAACATTTACTGTAACATATACATATTTTGTGATATTCCGAAATAGGCTAATCCTGTAAATGAATAAATACCACTGTGCAAGAAACTGACCGTGTAAACCTAATCCAACTTAGTTCTGTTTGTTTGTAACCATAAACTTACCGGACTATACGTGCTGTTTCCCAAGCAAATACCCTGTTGCCAAAGTAACCAATATTTCATAAGGAAATTTGAAAATTCGAATAAAGCGAAACTTATGTAAGGTTTATATCAATTATAACTAGTACATTAATGTATTGTTTATATATTCGCCTATGTGCAATTGATAAGAATGAAGTTTCCATGTACGATATTTTTTGATAAACTTTATCAGTCACAGATGCACATTGTCACGTGTAAACCTGGCAACTCTGTTTTTTTAACCAATCAAAACAAACCACGATAATCAGCGTTGGCGAAATTGACAGGAGGAAGACCGGCTAAATACTACTAAATAGTTCGTCGAAAAAACAGTTAATTCTCGGTTATTAGCCCGGAATTTCACCCACAAAATGTTCCTTATCTTGGGTAAGTAATAATTATTCTCGCAATTAATGATACAAGACACACTTTTAGGTTTGGCCCTTTTGGTGGCCTCCTCTTCAGCTCTCTACCCTTCAAGAGGAAGTGTCGTGGAATTAACTCCGAGTAATTTTGATAACTTGGTGATAAAAGGCGATGAAGTTTGGATTGTGGAGTTTTTCGCCCCTTGGTGTGGACATTGCCAGAGTTTGGTTCCGGAATATACGAAAGCAGCCAATGCTTTGAAGGTGAGAAATTTGAATAAAATACGTGTCATTGAGTCATTGGTTTCTAGCGATAATACTAATATAAATAGATAAGCATGTCGAGTGTTTTATGCACATATTTCCAGTTTTCTTGTTTTATTATGCTTTTGCCTAAAATAATATTTTGAGGTTAGGACAAGTTGTCCCGAAATTACATAGAAAGATTTTAACGACTTGGAAGCATTTCAAGAGCTGTGAGGATGATTTTTGTGTATATTTTCAAAATCTTTTGTTATGAAATGACAAAAACACACACTCACTAAAATTTCCAAAAAAGTATTATTGGCAGAAGTGATCATAGACTAATGTAAGGTTTACATTAAATTCGTCTTCGAATTGGAACTGTCAAATTTCCACTTGGCCAACCGGAATAATATGCTACCACTACAATCAATTTGTTTTTAAAGTCACGCTTACGTCAAATTCATTGTTGATGGACTCATATGATTCCCATTTGGCAATCGTAAATTTGACAGTTCCACTTTTAAATGAAATTGAATGTAAACCCGGTATAATACTAATAATACTAGGTGTGTTGGTGTGTTTGTTATGTTCCACTAGTGCACACTTTTCTACACTACAACACTCAGTGTGGGTTTGTTTGTGAAATGTTTGTCTGTTTTGTAGGATAGAATATCTTTACTAGCTTAGTCAAGATATTCTATCCTAAAAAACAGATAAACATTTCACAAATAGAGCAACACTGAGTGTTGTAGTGTAGAAAAGTGTGCACTAGTGGAGCATAACAAACACACCTACTATATACCCAGTAGTTTGGGAACTCTCGGGCTTTTTTGGAACCATTTTACGCTCCCTATGCGGTCTGGAGGAAAGTAAAAGGAGTTTTCGCGTCAAGGGATTTATCGTTCCCGTTATTTTTATTCACGTTAACGCAATATATTTTTTTTGATGATAAGGTATTAATTATTTGCATTTGATCTGACTACATGTACATTTTTTTCCAAATGGAATGTCCCAAGGAATGTTCCGATTATTTTTGTTTAAAACGAAAGATATTTCAAATGGTGAAAAAATAAAACTCAAAACTGGAATAGGTAGCCTCGCGAATAGCGCCAAAACGGCTGCACCAAATCAATATATTTTTGAATGCACAAAAAAATAAAATATCAAACAAAATATTCATTGATGGGGTTGTAAGGCTGTGTAAACATACGTAGAAATAAAAGGTGAACACCAAAATGTATTCCATGCAAAATTAAATTATTTAAAATACATCTTGGGCTTCGCCTCTTCATATTCATTTTATTAAAAAAAAAATGTTTGATCAATAGATAAAGTTTTGATTTCAGTTTTTCACCAATCAGTTTTTTTATAACTCTTGAAATAAAGGGGATGGGGAGGAAGGAAACATCGAGGGCAAAATATAACGAATGGCCCTATAAAATAATGATTGTTTTTAATAAATTATTAACTTGGCTTTTAATTATTTGAGAATTTCGCACATAAACAGATCATTTGCAAATGAAGCGAGTGTTCAAGTTCAAAAATACGTGTGCTTTTTCAAAATGTTCAATGAAAGTGTGAAAAATTGAAAGTCTGAACAAAAAATACAAAGGTCAGTTTCTTAACGTTTATTAAGCTTTTAAAATTTTAAACGCTTTCCAAATGTCCCTGGCATTAAAATTTTTAAAATTGGACGTAAGTTTCTGTATTTTTTTTATACGTATTTATACATACATAATTACAATAATTAAAACAAAACGAAATTTAATTGACATGTCTGTGTGCAATGCGAGGTGCAATATAAAAAAATAATCTGCAATGAATAATGTGAAAATGTGAGCATGCATAACTTTTTAAAAAACTCTCAATTACTCATCTGTGTATTTTATTCTCGTGCTTTTTCAACTTTTTTTGGTAATTTTTTTATTTTGGCGCATGATTTGACAAGTTTTTGGCCTCAGATTTGATTTTTTTGTGCTTTAATAACTTTTTATGGATTTTTTGCGCTTTATTGAAATTCTGCTTGCATTACTTTTCTATTTTTTAGTTTTTTTTTTACGTGTGTATTTGGAAAACGTTTTCCACTTTCTTCTCTATTTTAAACATTTTCAAAAATATCGTTTCATTCGTTTTCATAATTAGGTATGTATTCACATACAGGGTGACTCAAACTCTAAGTGCCAAACTTCACCACCTCAAAACCAAAAAAAAAAAAGGGCAATAAGAATGACGTGCGTACGGGGCAATTTTTTTTTCAAGATCTTCATGATCTTCACGAAGTATTTTTTGGCCAATGTTGTATGGCCGTACGTACAATACGTTGCTGAAGTTTAAGTTCGGGTCACCCTGTATAATCAATAATATTAATGCAGATTTTATGGTGAATTTTCGGTCAGGTTTCTAAAATGTATTCTAAATTATCACAATGATCCATATTGTGACTGGGGTTAGAGATAGTTTGAACCAGGTTTGAACATAAATTTTTGCTATTTAGCTTTAAAGGTGTTTTGCATTGACTGACAAACATACAAGGTGTTGCAAAATTAATGGATCATAGAGCAGCTGCATATATTTTGAGCCAAAATATTACGATTGAGTTTAACAACTACCGGTCATGGACTTGAGGTTAACATGGAAATGAAAACATCTTGGGAAGGATTGCTTATGAATGATTGGCCTATTAATGAATGTAAAAAAAACAATTAATGACAGATACGAAAGGTGGCGTCACGTTCAAACTAGAATAAAACTGATGGTAGTGATTTGCCTTCTTAGGAAACCACTGTATAGCAATTTTTACATCAACATGTCAAAAAGAATTTGTCGATAGAGGAACTTACCGAAATTTTACACAAGATGTGTGTTCACATTTATCTGTTTTCCAAAAAATATTAATAATGGAATCAATAGTGATAAGTTATTTGGAAATGGCAAATCACTAGCGTTCTATCAACTTGTAAGAGTACCTTATACCCGCGAAGAATCTCAAATCCAAATATGTCAAAATTTCGGAACAATTATTGACAAAAGTTTTCATAAGAGAGTGACAGTTCATTTTTCATTTTCAGGGCGTTGTTAAAGTAGGAGCAGTCAACGCCGACGACCACAAGGAACTTGGAGGACGCTACGGAGTGCGTGGCTTCCCCACTATCAAAATATTCGGCGCCAACAAAAACAAACCAGAAGACTTCCAAGGCGGTCGTACCGCTGACGCCATCGTGAACGCCGCCCTCACTGCCGCCAAATCCAAAGTCAAGGCATCTCTCGGTGGCGGCTCTAGCTCGTCAGACAGCTCCACCGATGACGTCGTTGAACTTACCGACAGCAACTTTGACAAACTTGTACTTAACTCCGACGATATGTGGCTGGTGGAGTTTTTCGCTCCTTGGTGCGGCCACTGCAAGAATCTTGCCCCTCAATGGGCTAAAGCCGCATCTGAGTTGTCAGGTAAAGTGAAGCTTGGTGCCCTTGACGCTACTGTTCACAAGGAAAAGGCTAGTTTGTACGGGATTCAAGGATATCCGACTATTAAGTTCTTCCCCGCTGGAGTTAAGTCAACCAGGGCTGAAGAGTACGATGGAGGAAGAACGTCCAGTGAAATTGTGCAGTGGGCTTTGGATAAGTTGGCTGATAGTATTCCTGCGCCGGAAGTAACACAGGTGGTGTCGCAGGATCAGTTTAACAAGCAGTGCGAGTCAAAACCCTTGTGCGTTGTGGCCGTACTGCCACATATTTTGGACTGTCAATCGGAATGCCGTAGCAACTACATCAAAATGCTCACAAAACTAGGAGAAAAATTCAAGAAGAAGATGTGGGGATGGGTATGGTCCGAAGCAGGAGCCCAAACTGACTTGGAACAGGCAGTCGATATTGGCGGCTTTGGATATCCGGCTATGGCAGTTATCAACTCTAAAAAAATGAAGTATTCCATACTGAGAGGCTCCTTTTCCAATGATGGCATCTACGAGTTCCTCAGAGATTTGTCTTATGGTAAAGGTAACACTGCCCCGGTGAAAGGACAGGAAATTCCCAAAATATCCACCACGGAACCTTGGGATGGCAAGGACGGGGAATTGCCTGTTGAAGAGGATATTGATTTGTCGGACGTGGAGTTGGACAGCAAAGACGAATTGTAAATGAGACTTAAGACTTGATAGAATATTTTATAGTTCATTCGGTTTTTGGGAGGAGATGAACGTTCAAGAAGTCAGTCAAAGTGATCTAATTTTTGTAAAATTTATTTGTTAATGTGTATTCTTTTACTAAATAAAAGGTACTAAAATATCAATAATGATTCATTGAGCGTGAACACTTAAAAATGGATTGTGTCCTTTGCCATTCGGATACTTTATGAAATTAGGCGTATGTTCTGGTATACATGGACAATGTCATGAAATTTATAAGGTTATGTGATTCGAAACTTCATTTTATTGATATACTTGATAAATAAATATCGTTTATTTAGCACTTCTAGCTTCAACTATTACATAATAATACTCAAGATAAAAAGTTTAGCACCTTAAATAATAATTAATCAAATTCCCTATAAATATTTTCAATGTGTTTGCATTTTTTACCCAGTAGAATCGTAACAGCGAACTCCATCAAAAACCAATGATTTGACCTCAAGTTATGATATACAGGGTGGACCAGAAGTAACAGGTCATACGGTAACAGTGAATTACTCACACAAAAATATGGCAGATTGAGAGATACAGGGTCTCAAAGTTGAATTTTGATATTTGATTTTTCCAATTAACTTTTGAAATAATCAAGTTATTTTGATGAAATTTCGTATATAGGGAGCACGGAATTGCTCCTACTTGTAGAGGGCGCCACTTACACATCTTTCCACGCATTCAAATAGTCAGAACTGTTTTGTACGCACTCGTACAGGGTGTACAACTAAGAGAGGTCGCCGGCCATATCCCCGTAAGTATTCATCCCACATTTTTGGAGAAAAAATATCATAAAAGTTCCCAAGAGAAATTGCTGGAAATTAATTCCAAGTTCGTGCGATGTCCGCTAGGGGGGTGATACAATCGTGAAATAGAACATATAGGTTTTATTAAGAATATTGAACGGTGACCCACCAGATAAATAATTTATTATTAAAGAAGTAAAAATTTTGAACATTTTTCATAATAAACTTTTTTTTGTAATTTGTCAAATAAAGGGTGGGAGAAGGATCGAGTGTTAATTTTTAAACTTTTGATTGGCTTCACCGATTCCAACAAGCATAACGTCGTTTTAAAGGTTTATTGTTATGCTTTTTTATGGTGTTATATCACTTTACGAATTATTTTATTGCTGAATGGTATAGGGCGCTTTCTGTTCATAAGAATTATTCCATCGATTTTTTCAAAAATATTAAATACAAAGGTGATCTTCTTTTAAGTTAGTTCGAAAGAGCGTAAAAAAAAATGTCGCAAACGGCAAGTTAATGACTTATTTTGAACCGAAATTAGCAATGAAAACGTAATTAAAGTGTGAATGTTGCCGCGCTAGCGTCACGGAACTCGATCTGTGCAGAGTAGGCTTAGAAGACAGATACCTAATGAGAAAGTCGTCGCTATGGTGAATGCGTATATTATTTATTTTACGTAAAAAAAAAAGAAAAAAAAAAAAAATAACTTGCCGTTTGCGCCATTTTTTATATTTTTTTAAGCTCTTTCAAACTAACCTAAAAGAAGAACACCTTTGTATTCAATATTTTTGAAAAAATCGATGAAATAATTCATTTTAACAGAAAGCATTCAGCAATAAAATAATTCGTAAAGTGATATTACACCATAAAACAGCATAACAATAAACCTTTAAAACGACGCTAAGCTTATTGGAATCGGTTAAGCCAATCAAAAGTTATCAACAATTTTAAAAATCAACATTCGACCCTTCCCCCACCCTTTATTTGACAGATTACAGAAAAAAGTTTAATATGAAAAATGTTCATAATTTCTCCTTCTTCAATAAAAAATTATTTATTTGGTAGGTCACCGTTCAATATTCTGAATAAAACCTATATTTTCTATTTCACTATTGTATTAAGCCCCCTAGCGGACATCGCATGAACTTGGAAATAATTCCCAGCAATTTCTCTTGGCAACTTTCACAATAATTTTTTTTTCCAAAAATGTGGGATGAATACTTACGGAGATATGGCCGGCGACCTTTCTTAGTTGTACACCCTGTACATTTTTTTCACATCGAAAAAAATGATCGCATCAAAAACGTCGTTGTCACGGTAATTTTGAAAAGTGTCTCGATGTTCAATGTTTTTAATAAAAAAAAATATATTTTTTTTAAATGTTTATTTTCAAAAGTTTCCATTCAAAACCACATTGTATGGATTGCTTCAAGTTCAAATATCTTGAAAAAGGTTACTCCTAGCCACTTCTATACCTTTTTCATGTAAACATGATAAAAAAATCATTTTTTCGATGTTAAAAAAATGTACGAGTGCGTACAAAAAAGTTCTGACTATTTGAATGAGTGGAAGGATGTGTAAGTGGCGCCCCCTACAAGTAGGAGCAATTCCGTGCTAGGATTTGGATTAACAATCCTCGTATATCAAATTTCATCGATATAACTTGATTATTTCAAAAGTTATTTGAGAAAATCAAAATTCAAATTTGACACCCTGTATCTCTGTTAATGTCAACTTGAGGTCCATCGCAATATTTCTGTGTGAGGAATCTACTGTTACCGTATGACCCATTACTTCTGGTCCACCCTGTATATGATAGGCCGTAATTCCAAAGACGCATTCCTGAAAAGGTCTAATAAAAATGTGTCCTAAATAGCCTGGTTTTTTAGGTTTTTGGGTGTTGAAGGTCTGTCGATTTTGTTGAATTTTGGCAAAGTTTTTCATTACAACAAGACCCTAAATTGGCACTCACTAGATAGTAATTATGAGTTCCAGTGGCGTCCAGAGGGGTAGATTCACAAATAATATTGACGAAAACCACACTCATTTTAACCAATTTTTCGATATACAATAGAGTGGTTTTGATTTTTTTTCTCAAAAACGAAGAAAGATACGGAAAAATATCTAGAAACAAAAAAGGAGTATTTGTAACTGCTCTATCCAAAAAAAAAATCTATACATTTTGTTCTATTTTCTTTTGCCCCAACAAATCGTAACGACTTTATTGAACGTTGAAAATTTGTCAAAATATCAATAATTTCTCGAAAACGAAGACAGATTCGAAAAAATATGAAGAGACAGAAAAGTATTTTAAGCTGCTCAATCTGAAAACAATAGAACATTTTCAAAAAAAGTCAGTGGTGCACATTATCAATTTTATTCGTCAAACTGTCCTTCTGGACGCCACTGGAACCCACAATGAAAAACTCTACACAAAATAGGCAAAACGAACTTTGAGATATTAAAAATAAATCCGATTTCTGTTTATTTATGTTAAAAACCACTCTATTTCAGACACATTATTTTTTTTTAGATGGAGCAGCTACAAATACAACTTTTTTGTTTCCTGATATGTTTCAGGATGTTTCTTTGTTTTCGAGGAAAAAAATTAAAACCACTTTATTGCATGTAGAAAAATTGTTAAGATAAATTGGTTTCTATTTTCTTCCTGGAAAACGAAGAAAGATACGAAAAAATATCAAGAGATAAAAAAGTTGTATTTCTTTCTGCTTCATCTAAAAGAAATTTAAAATCTACAGAAAAAGTCAGTGACGCGCATTTTTTTAACAATTTTATTCGCGAAACTGTCCCTCTGGGCGTCACTGGAAATCACAATTACCATCTATTTAGTGCTAATTGAGTGTCTTGTAACTATGAAAAACTCTGCCAAAATTCAACAAAATCGGCTAAAGGATCTTTGAAATATTAATAATGAATCCATTTTTTTTCTAAACCCTCAACACCCTGTACTTAGGACACATGTTTATCAGACCTGCTCTATTTGAATTTGGTTAATTTTGATTCTATAATTATTTGGAATCTATGAATAAGAAAAAAAAAAAAGGTCTGTAACTGCTGTACTGCCTGTAACTCGAAAAAATCCCATTTCGAAGTTTTGTTAAATATCTCACCATCAACCGTCCTCACCCAACAAAAAGGGTAACAAATATGGATTTTTTTATGATTTCACAGTTACATCATACCTTTTTGTCCAAATTGAAACATCAAACCTCAAAATCTCGTTTTGCAACGGTTTTTCTGATTAAAATATAACCTTCAAAATAAGGTATCACTCGACCCTTCTTTTCATTTGATTTTTTCATTGAAAATGGCACCCAGCTGTCATTTTGACATTTTCAGCTGTCACAATTTTGTCAAAAACTGCAGACCGTCCTAACATATGGTGTGTCCAAATTTCGTTAGCATACAGGGTGTCCCAGCAAGGGTGGCCACCGGCCATATCTCAGAAACTACTGGACCTAAAAGTTCAGGAAAAAAAAATATAACTAAAGTGGCCACGAGAAAATGCTGGGAAATATTTATAACTTCGAAATTTTTCCGCGAGGGGGCGCAATCAAAGCTTAAATATTAAAATTCGAAATTTCTCCGGAATTTCTCAGATTGAGGTATATCTTTATCAACATGGTTAGAAAACCTAGACAATTTCACGTCTTTTTGGTACAGGGCTCATTGGCGTACCGATCTTCGTGTGAGTAGGGGAAGGTAGTGAAAGTGTAATTGTTCAAGTGGCTGTAACTTATAAACGACTTGTCCGATTTTGTTGCGTATAGGCTTGTTTGGAAGATAAATGTGAGTACTTTCGTATATCGTATCCAGTGATGCGTGATTGTCTCCAGAAAAGTTGCTAGAAGGCGTAATTTGAATTAAAAACTGTTATTTTCGTTTTACCGCAAAAATTTAAATGGTACGGTATAATTCTGATAACAGAATCGGAATGAAGATTAAATTCACAAGAAAAAACTTAAAAAAAAAAATCTAAAAAAAAAAAAAAAAACTTTAAAAACCTTAAAACATTAAATCTTACATAATTTGGACTAGTTATCATTATCAGAATTATACCATACCATTTAAATTTTTGCGGTGAAACGAAAATAACAGTTTTTAATTCAAATTACGCCTTCTAGCAACTTTTCTGGAGACAATCACGCATCACTGGATACGATAGACGAAAGTACTCACATTTATCTTCCAAACAAGCCTATACGCAACAAAATCGGACAAGTCGTTTATAAGTTACAGCCACTTGAACAATTACACTTTCACTACCTTCCCCTACTCACACGAAGATCGGTACGCCAATGAGCCCTGTACCAAAAAGACGTGAAATTGTCTAGGTTTTCTAACCATGTTGATAAAGATATACCTTAATCTGAGAATTTCCGGAGAAATTTCGAATTTTAAGATGTAAGCTTTGATTGCGCCCCCTAGCGGAAAAATTTCGAAGTTATAAATTTTTCCCAGCATTTTCTCGTGGCCACTTTAGTGATAATTTTTTTTTTCCTGAACTTTTAAGTCCAGTAGTTTCCGAGATATGGCCGGTGGCCACCCTTGCTGGGACACCCTGTATATCAAACGGTTCAAAAAGGGGGTCACCTTTTAAATAAAAATATTAGAATAAGTAAAAAAATAGGTTTATTACCAAAAAATAACAACAAACCTTCCAAGCATGAAACATTTTCGAAAAATATCAGAATTTTATTCATCAAGTCAACAAGTAAAAGTATAGTCAAGTTAATTCAAGAAACAAGAAAATAGCTCGAATCTTATTTGATCGGAGGCACAAATTCTGCACTAGAGTCTGAATGGACTAGGATACAAATTTAAAAAAAGGATAAAAATATGAAAATATTTTATAAACAAATCATGGAACGGATGAGAAACATTTTCAGATTGTCTTATGCGGACATGCGTGATTTTCATTTAAAAAAAGTACATACACGACACAGTAACGGGTGTAGTGTTTCGTTTTGTGCTAATTTCTTTAAAAAAAACACAACTATCTCCAATGAAAAAAAGTCATTCGCCAATGTGTCCTAAAACAATTTTCAAAACATCCGAGTATAAGGAACTTTTATCAGGTATTTTGGATAAACACACATGGTTCAAGTATATTCACAAATATCACGTCCATTGAAAATATTGACTTTTCGGCTTGTTTTCAGTTTTGATCGTGTAGGTGTTCGATAGACATATCTAATCCAAAATAGCTGAACCCAAACACTTATCCAAACCTAATCGAAGCAATTAAGACAAGGTTAAAGGTGAAGAAAGTTAAAGCTCACTCTTTGAGTCATATCCATGGCCTCAATCAGTCAACTTAAACAAAAGCCTATCAGACTCATCTCAATACTAATCTTTCAATTCAATAAAATGTGTAACTTATGATAAACACAGATAAGGAAATTACTTATTATTCTCTCAAAAGTTCACTAAGCAGGACAGTTATCGTGTTAATTTAAAATCATTAAGAGACAAACAATTAAGGCGAAATTCTTTCAGTCTGCTTCGGCGTGTTGCGGTAGTCAAGTAGATGACAAAGTAATTCGGGTAATTTTTGTGGGACCATTGAAGAGTCGGATCATTAAATTCAATCTGCAATAGTTAAGCTGATTAGTGCGGTACGAGCTTGATGTGTCTAGTTGCAATGATCAAGTTTGTGGTTTTTTGAGTGATGTGTCTTTACTTTTTGGATAGGATTTTTCACTTGAATATTATGGTAAGTCATGTTTGGGTTATTTTAAATTTGTTTCAATTTTAAGAAATTAACTATTTGATGTGTTTAGATTTTCTTTTTCTATAAATTTGAGGGTATTTTCAACGTAGAAGGTTTTTGATTTGAAATTTATCTATTATTTATTTTTATTTAAAAGTTAACAGGAGTTGGAGTAACATGGTTTGGTCCCCTAAAAGTCCAGATATAACTCCATTGGATTAGTTCACGATAACACGGTATGCCAATGCGCATCTTATTGTGACGTTATCTGCTGCAAAAAACAAAACAATAATTGATGGTCAATATCAAATTCAAATTCAAGTGCCCATAACTCTGTTATTATAGAAGTTATAAAAATGTTTTGAGCGATAGAAAATTTTATGCTCCTATTCTTTTGAAATTTTCCCGTAAGGTTGCTAATTTTTTTAATATTTTTTTCATTATATTTTATATTTTTTCAACTCCATTATTATGGAATTTTTAAACATGTTTTGATCAGAGTTATAGAGAATTTTTTGCTCTTTAAAAAATTATTCTTGATATTTTCCCGTAAAGTTGCTAGTTTTTTAATAATTTTGAAAAGTCTGTGATACTCAATTTCTCCTTTTTACCAAGTCCAGATTCAACTCTCCATAACTCCGTTATTATAGAAGTTATAAAAATGATTCGAGAAGAAAGTTATAGAGAATTTTGTGCTCTTCAAAAAATTATTCGTGAAATTTTCTCGTAAAGTCGCTAATTTTTTAATTATTTTGAAAAAAGTCTGTGATTCTCAATATCTTATTTTTACTAAGTTAAGATTCAACTGACCATAATTCCGTTATTATGGAAGTTAAAAACATGTTTTGATCAGAGAGTTATAGAGAATTTTGTGCTCTTCAAAAAATTATTCGTGAAATTTTCTCGTAAAGTCGCTTATTTTTTAATTATTTTGAAAAAAGTCTGTGATTCTCAATATTTCATTTTTACCAAGTCCAGATTCAACTCCCCACAACTCCGTTATTATAGAAGTTATAAAAATGTTTCGAGGAGAAAGTTATAGAGAATTGTGTGCTCTTCAAAAACTTATTCTTGGAATTTTTCCGTAAACCTGCTATTTTTTTAAATATTTTGAAAAAAGTCTGTGATTCTCAATATCTTATTTTTACTAAGTTCAGATTCAACTGCCCATAATTCCGTTATTATGGAAGTTGAAAACATGTTTTGATCAGAGAGTTATAGAGAATTTTTTGCTCTTCAAAAAATTATTCTTGATATTTTCCCTTAAACTTGTTAGTTTTTTGATAATTTTGAAAAAAGTCTGTGATACTCAATATCTCCTTTTTACCAAGTCCAGATTCAACTCCGCATAACTCCGTTATTATAGAAGTTATAAAGATATTTCAAGGAGAAAGTTATAGAGAATTGTGTGCTCTTCAAAAACTTATTCTTGGAATTTTCCGTAAACTTGCTATTTTTTTAAATATTTTGAAAAAAGTCTGTGATTCTCAATATCGTATTTTTACTAGGTCCAGAGTTAACTGCCCATAACTCCATTATTATGGAAGTTAAAAACATGTTTTGATCAGAGAGTTATAGAGAATTTTTTGATCTTCAAAAAATCATTCTTGATATTTTCCCTTAAACTTGCTAGTTTTTTGATAATTTTGAAAAAAGTCTGTGATTCTCAATATTTCATTTTTACCAAGTCCAGATTCAACTCCCCATAACTCCGTTATTATAGAAGTTATAAAAATGTTTCGAGGAGAAAGTTATAGAGAATTGTGTGCTCTTCAAAAACTTATTCTTGGAATTTTTCCGTAAACCTGCTATTTTTTGAAATATTTTGAAAAAAGTCTGTGATTCTCAATATCTTATTTTTACTAAGTTAAGATTCAACTGACCATAATTCCGTTATTATGGAAGTTAAAAACATGTTTTGATCAGAGAGTTATAGAGAATTTTGTGCTCTTCAAAAAATTATTCGTGAAATTTTCTCGTAAAGTCGCTTATTTTTTAATTATTTTGAAAAAAGTCTGTGATTCTCAATATTTCATTTTTACCAAGTCCAGATTCAACTCCCCACAACTCCGTTATTATAGAAGTTATAAAAATGTTTCGAGGAGAAAGTTATAGAGAATTGTGTGCTCTTCAAAAACTTATTCTTGGAATTTTTCCGTAAACCTGCTATTTTTTGAAATATTTTGAAAAAAGTCTGTGATTCTCAATATCTTATTTTTACTAAGTTAAGATTCAACTGACCATAATTCCGTTATTATGGAAGTTAAAAACATGTTTTGATCAGAGAGTTATAGAGAATTTTGTGCTCTTCAAAAAATTATTCGTGAAATTTTCTCGTAAAGTCGCTTATTTTTTAATTATTTTGAAAAAAGTCTGTGATTCTCAATATTTCATTTTTACCAAGTCCAGATTCAACTCCCCACAACTCCGTTATTATAGAAGTTATAAAAATGTTTCGAGGAGAAAGTTATAGAGAATTGTGTGCTCTTCAAAAACTTATTCTTGGAATTTTTCCGTAAACCTGCTATTTTTTGAAATATTTTGAAAAAAGTCTGTGATTCTCAATATCTTATTTTTACTAAGTTAAGATTCAACTGACCATAATTCCGTTATTATGGAAGTTAAAAACATGTTTTGATCAGAGAGTTATAGAGAATTTTGTGCTCTTCAAAAAATTATTCGTGAAATTTTCTCGTAAAGTCGCTTATTTTTTAATTATTTTGAAAAAAGTCTGTGATTCTCAATATTTCATTTTTACCAAGTCCAGATTCAACTCCCCACAACTCCGTTATTATAGAAGTTATAAAAATGTTTCGAGGAGAAAGTTATAGAGAATTGTGTGCTCTTCAAAAACTTATTCTTGGAATTTTTCCGTAAACCTGCTATTTTTTGAAATATTTTGAAAAAAGTCTGTGATTCTCAATATCTTATTTTTACTAAGTTAAGATTCAACTGACCATAATTCCGTTATTATGGAAGTTAAAAACATGTTTTGATCAGAGAGTTATAGAGAATTTTGTGCTCTTCAAAAAATTATTCGTGAAATTTTCTCGTAAAGTCGCTTATTTTTTAATTATTTTGAAAAAAGTCTGTGATTCTCAATATTTCATTTTTACCAAGTCCAGATTCAACTCCCCACAACTCCGTTATTATAGAAGTTATAAAAATGTTTCGAGGAGAAAGTTATAGAGAATTGTGTGCTCTTCAAAAACTTATTCTTGGAATTTTTCCGTAAACCTGCTATTTTTTTAAATATTTTGAAAAAAGTCTGTGATTCTCAATATCTTATTTTTACTAAGTTAAGATTCAACTGACCATAATTCCGTTATTATGGAAGTTAAAAACATGTTTTGATCAGAGAGTTATAGAGAATTTTGTGCTCTTCAAAAAATTATTCGTGAAATTTTCTCGTAAAGTCGCTTATTTTTTAATTATTTTGAAAAAAGTCTGTGATTCTCAATATTTCATTTTTACCAAGTCCAGATTCAACTCCCCACAACTCCGTTATTATAGAAGTTATAAAAATGTTTCGAGGAGAAAGTTATAGAGAATTGTGTGCTCTTCAAAAACTTATTCTTGGAATTTTTCCGTAAACCTGCTATTTTTTGAAATATTTTGAAAAAAGTCTGTGATTCTCAATATCTTATTTTTACTAAGTTAAGATTCAACTGACCATAATTCCGTTATTATGGAAGTTAAAAACATGTTTTGATCAGAGAGTTATAGAGAATTTTGTGCTCTTCAAAAAATTATTCGTGAAATTTTCTCGTAAAGTCGCTTATTTTTTAATTATTTTGAAAAAAGTCTGTGATTCTCAATATTTCATTTTTACCAAGTCCAGATTCAACTCCCCACAACTCCGTTATTATAGAAGTTATAAAAATGTTTCGAGGAGAAAGTTATAGAGAATTGTGTGCTCTTCAAAAACTTATTCTTGGAATTTTTCCGTAAACCTGCTATTTTTTGAAATATTTTGAAAAAAGTCTGTGATTCTCAATATCTTATTTTTACTAAGTTAAGATTCAACTGACCATAATTCCGTTATTATGGAAGTTAAAAACATGTTTTGATCAGAGAGTTATAGAGAATTTTGTGCTCTTCAAAAAATTATTCGTGAAATTTTCTCGTAAAGTCGCTTATTTTTTAATTATTTTGAAAAAAGTCTGTGATTCTCAATATTTCATTTTTACCAAGTCCAGATTCAACTCCCCACAACTCCGTTATTATAGAAGTTATAAAAATGTTTCGAGGAGAAAGTTATAGAGAATTGTGTGCTCTTCAAAAACTTATTCTTGGAATTTTTCCGTAAACCTGCTATTTTTTTAAATATTTTGAAAAAAGTCTGTGATTCTCAATATCTTATTTTTACTAAGTTCAGATTCAACTGCCCATAATTCCGTTATTATGGAAGTTGAAAACATGTTTTGATCAGAGAGTTATAGAGAATTTTTTGCTCTTCAAAAAATTATTCTTGATATTTTCCCTTAAACTTGTTAGTTTTTTGATAATTTTGAAAAAAGTCTGTGATACTCAATATCTCCTTTTTACCAAGTCCAGATTCAACTCCGCATAACTCCGTTATTATAGAAGTTATAAAGATATTTCAAGGAGAAAGTTATAGAGAATTGTGTGCTCTTCAAAAACTTATTCTTGGAATTTTCCGTAAACTTGCTATTTTTTTAAATATTTTGAAAAAAGTCTGTGATTCTCAATATCGTATTTTTACTAGGTCCAGAGTTAACTGCCCATAACTCCATTATTATGGAAGTTAAAAACATGTTTTGATCAGAGAGTTATAGAGAATTTTTTGATCTTCAAAAAATCATTCTTGATATTTTCCCTTAAACTTGCTAGTTTTTTGATAATTTTGAAAAAAGTCTGTGATTCTCAATATTTCATTTTTACCAAGTCCAGATTCAACTCCCCATAACTCCGTTATTATAGAAGTTATAAAAATGTTTCGAGGAGAAAGTTATAGAGAATTGTGTGCTCTTCAAAAACTTATTCTTGGAATTTTTCCGTAAACCTGCTATTTTTTGAAATATTTTGAAAAAAGTCTGTGATTCTCAATATCTTATTTTTACTAAGTTCAGATTCAACTGCCCATAATTCCGTCATTATGGAAGTTGAAAACATGTTTTGATCAGAGAGTTATAGAGAATTTTTTGCTCTTCAAAAAATTATTCTTGATATTTTCCCTCAAACTTGCTAGTTTTTTGATAATTTTGAAAAAAGTCTGTGATACTCAATATCTTTTTTTTACCAAGTCCAGATTCAACTCCCCATAACTCCGTTATTATAGAAGTTATAAAGATGTTTCGGGGAAAAAGTTATAGAGAATGTTGTGCTCTTTAAAAAATTATTGTTGAAATTTTTCCGTAAACTTGCTATTTTTTTAAATATTTTGAAAAAAGTCTGTGATTCTCAATTTCGTATTTTTACTAGGTCCAGATTTAACTGCCCATAACTCCATTATTATGGAAGTTATAAACATGTTTTGATCAGAGAGTTATAGAGAATTTTTTGCTCTTTGAAAAAATATTCTTGATATTTTCCCGTAAAGTTGCTAGTTTTTTAATAATTTTGAAAAAAGTCTGTGATACTCAATATCTCCTTTTTACCAAGTCCAGATTCAACTCCCCATGACTCCGTTATTATAGAAGTTATAAAAATGTTTCGAGGAGAAAGTTATAGAGAATTTTGTGCTCTTTAAAAAATTATTCCTGAAATTTTCCCGCAAAGTTGCTAATTTTTGAATTATTTTGAAAAAAGTCTGTGATTCCCAATATTTCATTTTTATCAAGTCCAGATTCAACTCTCCATAACTCCGTTATTATAGAAGTTATAAAAATGTTTTGATCAGAAAGTTAAAGATAATTTTATGCTGTTTAAAAAATTATTCTTGAAATTTTCCCGTAAAGTTGTTAAATTTTGAATTATTTTAATAAAAAACTACGTTCCTCAACAAACATAATACTTGTGAGATTATAACAACGATAAAAAGATACGTTCCGCATATTATTATGGTAACCAATAGTAACCATAGCGAGGAGAAAGTTATAGAGAATTGTGTGCTCTTCAAAAACTTATTCTTGGAATTTTTCCGTAAACTTGCTATTTTTTTAAATATTTTGAAAAAAGTCTGTGATTCTCAATATCTTATTTTTACTTAGTTCAGATTCAACTGCCCTTAACTCCATTATTATGGAAGCTATAAACATGTTTTGATCAGAGAGTTATAGAGAATTTTTTGCTCTTTAAAAAATTATTCTTGATATTTTTCCGTAAAGTTGCCAGTTTTTCAATAATTTTGAAAAAAGTCTGTGATACTCAATATCTCCTTTTTACCAAGTCCAGATTCAACTCCCCATAACTCCGTTATTATAGAAGTTATAAAGATGTTTCGGGAAGAAAGTTATAGAGAATTTTGTGCTCTTTAAAAAATTATTGTTGAAATTTTTCCGTAAACTTGCTATTTTTTTAAATATTTTGAAAAAAGTCTGTGATTCTCAATTTCGTATTTTTACTAGGTCCAGATTTAACTGCCCATAACTCCATTATTATGGAAGTTATAAACATGTTTTGATCAGAGAGTTATAGAGAATTTTGTGCTCTTTAAAAAATTATTGTTTACATTTTTCCGTAAACTTGCTATTTTTTTAAATATTTTGAAAAAAGTCTGTGATTCTCAATATCGTATTTTTACTAGGTCCAGATTTAACTGCCCATAACTCCATTATTATGGAAGTTATAAACATGTATTGATCAGAGAGTTATAGATAATTTTGTGCTCTTTAAAAAATTATTGTTGACATTTTTCCGTAAAATTGCTATTTTTTTAAATATTTTGAAAAAAGTCTGTGATTCTCAATATCGTATTTTTACTAGGTCCAGATTTAACTGCCCATAACTCCATTATTATGGAAGTTATAAACATGTTTTAATCAGAGAGTTATAGATAATTTTGTGCTCTTTAAAAAATTATTGTTGACATTTTTCCGTAAAGTTGCTAGTTTTTTAATAATTTTGAAAAAAGTCTGTGATACTCAATATCTCCTTTTTACCAAGTCCAGATTCAACTCCCCATAACTCCGTTATTATAGAAGTTATAAAAATGTTTCGAGGAGAAAGTTATAGAGAATGTTGTGCTTTTTAAAAAATTATTCGAGAAATTTTCCCGTAAAGTTGCTAATTTTTGAATTATTTTGAAAAAAGTCTGTGATTCTCAATAATTCATTTTTACCAAGTCCAGATTCAACTCCCCATAACTCCGTTATTATAGAAGTTATAAAAATGTTTCGAGGAGAAAGTTATAGAGAATTTCGTGCTCTTTAAAAAATTATTCTTGACATTTTTCCGTAAACTTGCAGTTTTTTTAAATATTTTGAAAAAAGTCTGTGATTATCAATATCTTATTTTTACTAAGTTCAGATTCAACTGACCGTAATTCCGTTATTATGGAAGTTAAAAACATGTTTTGATCAGAGAGTTATAGAGAATTTTGTGCTCTTCAAAAAATTATTCGTGAAATTTTCTCGTAAAGTCGCTAATTTTTTAATTATTTTGAAAAAAGTCTGTGATTCTCAATATCTCCTTTTTATCAAGTCCAGATTCAACTCTCCATAACTCCGTTATTATATAAGTTATAAAAATGTTTTGATCAGAAAGTTATAGAGAATTTTATGCTGTTTAAAAAATTATTTTTGAAATTTTCCCGTAAAGTTGTTAAATTTTGAATTATTTTAATAAAAAACTACGTTACTCAACAAAAATAATACTTGTGAGATTATAACAACCATAAAAAGATACGTTCCGCATACTATTATGGTAACCAATAGTAACCATAGAAACTCTGTCACTGCACAAAAAAATCGAATTTCGTTCGCGGAGTCACGTGGTTTATTTATGTCTAAAGAAGTTAAAATTAAAACACTTTTCCATCTCCCGACTACACCACTGATTTTACAAATATTGTTAATGCCAAAAAAAATTAACAAAAGGAAACGCACTCGACTTTTATTTCCCCGCTTTTTTTAAATGTTAAATTGCGTTAAATACCATACCCCATTTTCTCCGAACTTCTCAGGTTGACTAATCTGACAATAGCGTCTTAATTTGACGACTTTATGCGCACAATTGAAGCAAATTTCTTTCAGTCTGCCTCATCGAATTGCGGTAGTCAAACCACTTGATTGGTGTTTCTTCAAAGCGATTTTTTCAGTTGTGATTTTTTTCCTGGGGTGAGTGGAAAGTTGTTCTTATATTTTTCGTTAAATTTTGCTGATTATTGTAATTCTGAATAGATTATTGATTGACAGGGAATGATTTACATAATATATTATTTTGATTTTTGTAGTCGACAATATCGTGACAAGTTTGGTTTTGGATACATTTTCTAGTTCAATTTTCAAAAACCAAAAAAATCATGAGAGCTTGACCACCATGAAATAATATAATAATATGAAATAAATTAACAAAAATGTTGTACTTTTTGCAATCTCAACTTAATATTGACTTGTATAATGTAACATACGATTTTTATCATCTACATTAGGTTTGAAATGTTCTAAAAAAAATCATATCCCCAGTATTGTTTTCCCAATTAACTCCTATTCCACTGCTATGAGAATGTTTTTTTTTTGATAAAATAAAATAATGTTTGTGCAGTTTCACGTGATCAAGTTGAAATTTTCCCATTTTCTTCATTCAAGAAATATGACCGTATGTGCTATAAATAAGGACATTTTCATTGAAATAAAATCCGTTTACCGTTTTCTGCGAATATTTTGAAAACTATTGTGATTATCGAAAAATATACAAGTAAAATGAAGGTTTACTAAATGATCTACAAAGCTAATAATAGCTTCTAAGATACAGGGCCATGAATAGAGGCATCGATTTTAGTTTAAACAGAACTCGTTTCCTGTTTTTAAAAAAATTCCAAGAATGAGGTGGACAGGTTTTAAATTTTTTTTTCATTTTCTATTGAGATTGACTCATCCCACTCCAAATCTTGCCAATGCAACTGATATGGGGTTTTAAACTTGGGATTTAAATTTTATCTGGGCTTATCTGAATTGGCAAGAGGTTACAAAATTAGAAAAACGTGCTTGAGGGTGTGACATGTTGTAAATAATACGTAGCTTAATCAACGCGAATTAATTTTTTTGCAGAAATAATTCGCAACGAACCCAAACTGAGTATATTTTTTAAAATGAAAAAAAAAAAAATCTCGCTCAAAACTATTTTCAATGTAGAGGCATGTAACTTTGGAAAAGTAAGTTAATGTGGCACGTTCATTAATAAGAAAATCAATTTTCTACAGCTTTATGCACATTAGTAACACCTAAACAATTTCGGATTTTCTGATTGCGTTTTACGATAAGTGCTGATAAAATTCAAAATTCTATTTTAGTCCAATCATTGGATTTAAGGTTGTGATTAGTGGATTGTTACAACAATATGACGTGTTCTCTATTCGTTTTTATCGGTTCAAACACAATAGTGTCCCAACTGATAATACCATACCTCCGAGAAACAATTAATTATTCGTCATTTGATGGGTCGTAATTTTTATCGCTTCTGTTCAATAAACAATATTCACTTATGTTCTAGTTCTTATAAGCGATAAGACGTTCTTGTCAGTGGTTGTTATATTGCTATTTTAAACCAATTTTAGTTTATTTAATGATATTTTTTTTATTAGTTCCACAAAATATAGACAATGGGTGTCAAACACTTGTTGCTTTGGCTCATCATCATTCTAGCCATCTTGGAAGAGTTTCCAGCAAAAAGTTGCAACAATGAAAAGAGATGCAAAACAACCAGGGTCCATAACAAGATTGGCGTCGATTGCAATAACAACGAATTTAAAGAATTTCCGAAATGTATCACCCCTAATGTTGAGGTAAGTTGAATTTAATGACTTGACCAGAGATGCGCTTTTGTGTAGTAAATTATCATTAAATGTTTGGTTTACTATAAAATTACCAAAAAATAATTAGTCAGCCCTTAACTAAAGGGTTACAGGAAAAGATGATTCTTCTTTGACCTTTCGTCGTTAACAGTGTAGGTTATCTTCTTTTGTTCGGCAAATTCCGATGAAATTTGAATAAATTACAAATGAGTAATCTTGAATGTTTTGATACTACAAAGGGGGGGGGGAATTATCCATTTGACGATAAGGCGTTGAAATATCCAAGAGTGCTAAAATAACAAAGCAAACAAACATTTAAATAAAATTCACTTGGTAACAAAAAAACTTCAAGAAATCTTTCGTTCATTTCTTCAGCATCCTTATTATATTTTTTTGATGAAGATAGTATAAAAGGTTGATTTTGGACTTCCATAATACAGGGTGGCCCAACGAAAAGGTCCCACCCTTATTTATGACTTTCCTGGTATATTTTGAGAAAAACGCTCGGACACGTCAATTTTTATTTTTAGGGGGACGTATTTTCGTGTATGACTGTATAATACAGGGTGTTCCAAAAATAAGATATCGCATTACACTTGACATTTTTGAATGGAAACCCCCAATTTTTTTTCTATTTTTGGATTCTCCGTGAAGTTCTTAGTAACTTTTGTATAATACAGTTTATACCTATCTTCAACCGTTTATTTAAAAAATTTAAACAAAAATTAATTACTTAGCTATAATGTGTCAAAAAGTCAATGTGGTATTAAATGTTGAAAGTGGTGTCCGTTTACCTCCATGCAATAATAAAGATTTTGACATGTTGGAAAATACAATAGAGCCACGAATAACCGAAATAATAGAAAATGAGGTTAATTATAATGAAAATTTCCTACCAGTCAATTGTAACCAATCATAGGCTTGCATTTTATTATGTTGCTATGGCAACGACCTAATTTTATCGCAAATCACCCTGCTCATAATCACGTGACTGAAAGATTAATAAGTGAAAATCTCCCTGGCTTTGCATCTGGATGTAGCTCCCATATGATTACAGTGTTGCCGTCCCCACCCAACCCAACCCAACTTTCACAGACAGAGATAAGGCAAACGGCAACACTGTGGTTGGTGTATGGGAGCTACATCCAGCCGCGAGTGCTTGACAGCTGTTAAAAACACTGGCAAATATTTTTGATGAATGATTTATTTTC
The DNA here is from genome assembly GCA_958502075.1 of Orchestes rusci. Classification (NCBI taxonomy): domain Eukaryota; kingdom Metazoa; phylum Arthropoda; class Insecta; order Coleoptera; family Curculionidae; genus Orchestes; species Orchestes rusci. The sequence goes on from OY293303.1 coordinate 116,269,516, forward strand.
AACTTCCAATACAAAGTTGCAATGTTATCAATTATGGACAAGATTGGTTATAACTTTCAAATGTCTTATAAAATCCTGATTCCCTTCTTTCTTCCTTAATGGCGAGTAGAGTAAGGAGCCGTTGGTTTCTTCCACTAAATGCGAGATGAGTCCTGGGTTATGTTTTTTCCAATGATCAGTTTTGGCATGAAATTTTCTTGCCGAATCTTCCGCGAGCTCGAATTAAAAATCCGGAAATAATTCGAGCTCCAGGGAGATTATAAGTGAAAATTTTCTTCATTTCCAACAAGATGGTGCACCACCGCACTTTGTAGCTCCAGTACGACAGTTTTTGGACACACATTTCCCTAATCAGTGGATCGGACGGCGCGGCCCCATTGAGTGGCCACCAAGGTCTCCGGACTTGAGTCCTTGAGATTACTTTCTTTGGGGACATTTAAAAAGTAAGGTTTTTAGTACGAAGCCAGACTCCATCCAAGATCTTCGGGAGCGGATCACGGCGGAATGCAGACAAATAACTCCAGAAATGTGTGAAAATGTTAGGAATAGATTTGAGCAAAATCTTTATTATTGCATGGAGGTAAATGGAATTTTTGTTTAAATTTTTTAAATAAACGGTTGAAGATAGGTATAAACTGTATTATACAAAAGTTACTAAAAACTTCATGGAGAATCAAAAATAGAAAAAAAATTAGGGGTTTCCATTTAAAAATGTCAAGTGTAATGCGATATCTTATTTTGGAAAACCCTGTATTATACAGTCATACACGAAAAGACGTCCCCCTTAAAATAAAACTTGACGTGTAAGAGCGTTTTTCCCAAAATATATCAGGAAAGTCATAAATAAGGGTGGGACCTTTTCGTTGGCCACCCTGTATTTTAAAATACACGAGAATTAATTTCCATCACTTTGATCTGCTTTCTCTATTTAATCCTTTTAATTTTGAATTATCTTTTCTATCGTCCCATGTTGAATCTGATATTTTTTACAGGGTATTCCAAATACTGTTCCCAAAAAGCTTCCAATTTTTTGAAGATTTTTTTCTGATCTCTTCAAATTTTTTGAAATTTCATCTTGGGATACTGATGTATTTCATGATTTATTAGTGGTTGTTTTGTATTCAATCTAAAATAACTCATACATCATCATTTCTTGATTAAGTCTTCAATATTCTTAGATATTCCATAGGCCAGTACAATGTGTTTCTTACTTTGGATGAAACTCATGGCCTTTCTTCTGGCCAGCCTTCATTGGGTTATTTTGACCTCCCCTTTACGTTTCCGAAATAATGCCATATACTTACCGGACACCCTGTATATGACACCCAACGCCAACGACCCAACCCAATGGACAATTTGCACATTTTTGAAAATATGAAAAATGTGAGGATTAGTAAGTACTGATGCCATTGATGTTTGAAAAATCAACCTACACTTCTATAAATGTAGTAATCACCGATTAAAGAGCGCCAATCAACGTCCACTACGTCACAGAATACATTATCTATCTTTGTCTGGCGTATTGACTAAGATGACTCTCTCTCTCTCTCGGGAGGGTAATATGGCCCCTCCCCGTTTTCGATCATACAGTGAAATTTGCTTTTTCTTTTTTATTTATTTAGTATATTTTCGGGTATTTTGGAAAAAAAAATCGCTGATGACTTTCTAGCATTGTCTAGAATACGTATATAAAATTTCAAGTATTTTCATTGTTAATAGGAAAGTTTTGTTTAGAATTTTACAGGAAGTAATTAGGATTGCAAGGTTGTAATCGACTCATTGGTTTCAAAAGATTTTTTGTTGTACCTTTTTGGACTTGAACTGGGGTTACGCCCTTTTTGGATCTTTGGCCCTTTAATTTTTTTGGGTTCTTTTAGGTTCTTTTGGATTTGTTGGGGTTCTTTCGGGCTTTTTTTAGTGGTTTCGGGTTCCTTCGGATTCTTTGGAGCTCTTTCGAGTTCGTTAGTTTTTTTTCGTGTTCTTCCAGGTTCTTTCGGAAGCTTCCGGGTTATTTGGTTTTTTGGCTCTTTGGCTCTTAAAGGAAATCCGGAACTGGTTGCTGCCCTGTTTCATCTACCTAACGATCCACATTAAGTCAGTTGCTGTTTTCAAATTCAATGTGCTTTTTTTAGACAAAAGTAGTTCTCCTAATTTGACTATCCTGTTTCGGATGAGACCATTTTTTTGATCATCAAAATCACATGTATGTGATGATTTTTCTAGTTCCAGAATATGGTTGTCAAAGGATTCATCATCACGTTGAGACCTAGCTACAAAAAATGTTTTAAAAACGACATTCTTTTTTGCCATAAAATATGAATCCATCACCTTCAATAAGTATTTGTAATTATTTTTATTTGAATTTTCAATTTGGAGAATGTGGAGATTTTCAGCTTGCTTCTCCTCCAACGCTAAGTAGTATACAGGGTGGACCAGAAGTAATGGGTCATACGGCAACAGTAGATTCCTCACACAAAAATATTGCGATAGACCTCAACTTGTTAAATCCGAAAGTTGATATTAACAGAAATACAGGGTGTCAAAGTTGAATTTTAATATTTGATTTTTTCAAATAAATTTTGAAATAATCAATTTAAATCAATGAAATTTGACATATTATGCGGATTGTTTGACATGCAAAATCCAAATCTGAGCACGGAGTTACTCCTACTTGTTCAGGGCGCCACTAACACATCTTCAAATAGTCAGAACTTTTTTGTACGCACTCGTACATTATTTTAACATCGAAAAAATGATCAAAGTTGAATTTTTTAATTTGATTTTTTCAAATAACTTTTGAAATAATCAAGTTATATCGATGAAATTTGATATATGGGGATTGTTTGACATGCAAAATCCAAATCTGAGTTGCTCCTACTTGTAGGGGGCGCCACTTACACATCTTTCCACTCATTCAAATAGTCAGAACTTTTTTCTACGCACTCGTACATTTTTTTAACATCGAAAAAATTATTTTTTGATCATGTTTACATGTAAAAGGTATACTTTGTAGAAGTGCCTAGGAGCAACCTTTATCAAGATATTTGAACTTCAAGTAGTCCATGCAATGCTGTTTCAAATGGAAAATTTTGGAAATTAGCATAGGGGGCATCGAAAACGCTGTTGTCACGGTAATTATGATAAGTGTCTCGATGTTCATTGTTTTTTTATAAAAAAAAAATCAAAAAAAAAGTTAAAATTTTTTTCAAAAAAATGTCATTATTGTAAATGTAAAATTAGATTAATTTTTTCAAATCAAGAAACATTGAGCATTCAAGCTAATGTCAAAATTACCATGATAACGACGTTTTCGATGCCTCCTATGTTCATTTTCAATTTTTTCCATTTAAAACAGCATTGCATGGACTACTTGAAGTTCAAATATCTTGATAAAGGTTGCTCCTAGGCACTTCTACAAAGTATACTTTTTCCATGCAAACATGATCAAAAAATCATTTTTTCGATGGTTAAAAAATGTACAAGTGCGTAGAAAAAAGTTCTGACTATTTGAATGAGTGGAAAGATGTGTAAGTGTTGCCCCCTACAAGTGGGAGCAATTCCGTGCTCAGATTTGGATTTTGCATGTCAAACAATCCCCACTTATCAAATTTCATCGATATAACTTGATTATTTCAAAAATTATTTGAAAAAATCAAATAATAAAATACAACTTTGACACCCTGTATCTCTGTTAATATCAACTTTCGGATGTGACAAGTTGAGGTCTATCGCAATATTTTTCTGTGAGGAATCTACTGTTACCGTATGACCCATTACTTCTGGTCCACCCTGTATATGTCAATTTTGATGCTGTCATCTTTTTCATTTTTCTCTGACGCTATTAAAAGTGATTTAACCTTATTTTTTCCACTTGAACCATATAATATCTGATTGATTGACGCTTCCAAAAACTAGCTCATTGGGTGGTTTGAAGTATTTTATAGATATTTCCTATACAAAATTGATCTTCAGTTGATATACAGGGTGAGTTTTTTATGTTTTGTACCCACAGTAGGGATCTCGGAAACTATAGCAGATACGAGAATGTAATAATGGGTAAGGATTTGCAATTTTGTGAGCTCTACTCAAAACCATTTCGAGTTTTAAAAATTTGACAGCTGTCAAAAGATATTTAAAAAAAAAACTGATTTCTGGCGACTTTCTAAAACATTAAATACATGCACAGGTATTAGGAAACTCTCCTACAAATAAAATGGCATCAAAACAATTTTCTTTATTTACCAGATTTTTCTGGGTGTTTCGCCACACCCTATGAAACAACAATCAAACTAGTGTTTATACAGGGTGTTTTATTAATATTGCGAAAAAATTCAGAATGAGTTTCCCTACCTAAAAATAAAAGGAAAACTTCCTAATAACACGTATCCGGAAATGTTTCATAACAGAGCTACAGGGTGTTAAAGATTTATTTTCATTTTTGTTTTTTCTTGATATTATTTGAAGCATTGTCGATATTTTGATAAAAATTTTGATAAAAATATAATGTCTACTTTGTATTATCAGTTCAAAATTTTCAAGTTAGTGTTCGTGGATCGGATTATTATTAATTAGTGTGAGTAGTATTTTTATCAAGCACAATACAGTGGGTACACGCTAACCCCCCATAAATACTCTAGTCACTGATTATTTTAAAACTAATTTGCCTTCAAAGAGTATTAAATAGCAAAATGGTTTTGAAACGATCTAGGCTAAAGCAAATAGTTTTGATATTGGTATATGAAGTACTCTTGATGTGTCCATTAAACCTCATCAAGAAGACTATTTCATCTTGAGGCTAAATGTTTAATAAAATTCTATATCAAAGCACAAAATGTAATTGTTGCATTTTTAAGATTACATCAAGAATATTTTCAAACCCAAAGGATTTAAATTTGTTTTTTTAAATGCTCCTGGTATTTCTGAAAATTGTTTTAAGAATAATTCTGTCTACAACTCTTCGTTCGCCATGTTTGATATAATTAAGCAGATAGTACCATCAGTATAGTGCGCGGGTAGATTTTTATTTTATACTATTAATAATAATTATTATTATCAACTTGGTCATATGAATCATATAACCCGGCTTGAATGCACTGAGCCAGATATTTCCGGGTATTGTGTGTCTCTCCGCCAACCTCTTTAAAACCTGTTTGAACTTAATAAGTTTTAAAATGAAGTAGATAGATCACTTTAAGAGAAATTGTTCTGAAGTTGGTGAATAAAAAGATATTATGGGTCTAGTTGAGCTTTAAGGATTCTTAAAAATCGGGTAGGGTTTTAATATATGAATTTAAAAGATAACTTCAAGAACTCTTTAAAATTAAAATTAAACGATTTTATAATCGTTTTAAAAATTTGTCTTGGAGCCTGAAGCTGCTTTATGAGAGTCCTGAGAAGTTCTTCAAGCTTATTCTTTAAAACCTTATGTTTTATAACAAAGTTTTGAAACGATCTTGAAGTTCATGATAAAGAAATTGGTGGGTGATAAAATAATTGAATAATACATTCACAATGAAAAAAAGAACTAATTAAATTCATTCGAAATAAAAAAAGTTTAAAACCATCACAATTGATTTTCCCCTTTGCACCGTGAATGAAGTTCACCGATTGAATAGGCGTAATTTTATAATTTAATTTAATCACTCAATGAACAATTTGTTGTGTGCTCCATTGTTGCATAGGCAAATCAATACGACAATACCAAAGTATTTATAGGACAAATTTGAGCCCACTTCCGAAACTGATTTTTAGGTGTGTTGTTTATACAATAATCACAAAATTTCAGATCATAGACCTGTCGTACAACCGAATCCGAAAAGTAACCCGCGAAGATCTGGAAATCTATTCAGACATCACCCATTTGTACTTAAACGATAACATGTTGACCAGCATCGATGAAGAAACGTTTGCTGATCTCACCGGCCTGGAAGCACTGGATTTATCCTTGAATGGCTTGACTAAAATCCCAGCTGATATTTTCCATTTGCCATCACTGACTTCACTTTATCTGAGTGAAAATAAAAATATTAACATAGCTGAGTCGATTGAAGAGGCCAAACCGTTGACTGGATCTTGTTTGACTAAGCTGGATTTAAGTTATGTTACTGAGGATGGATCTAAGATTGATTTTCCTGTTTTTGATGAGTTGCCTTTGTTGGCTGTTTTGAATGTTACTGGTAAGGTTTCTACTGTCACCTTATTTGGTTGTCCACATTTTTCACAGGCAACCACATAAGCTACTTGACAACCACCTACTTTGCTGGCCTTTGCAATCTGCAAATATTTGCCAGTGAAAATGTGACCACGGAATATTCGGACGATTGTGACTGCTGGAGGATCAATAGATGGTTGACTGAAAGGAAAGTTAAATTCACTCCGCTTGTTTGTCCTACAAGTGAAGAAGGTAATAGTCTTCAAAACAGTCCTAGACATAAGAGTTGAGATTTCTTTATGCTATTTGGCTCTTTCTTTACTGAGCGGTAAGAGAAACCCACAAAAGAGGGTTTAACAATACTGAACCGTCCATTGTGAAATTAAAACGTAGATTCCAAATATGATAACAAATTTGTTGTAAAAATTTTGTTTAATAAAACACTAATTAAATAAGAAACAATGACCAAAATAGCTTAACTCTTTATAATAATTAATGGAAGGACATCTCTGCAAATGCTCATTAAATCTCATTTTTGATGTTTGTTTTCTATATTTTTCCTATAAAGAATTGATAATTTCTTTTTTAATTCAACTAATGTCGATTCAACGGGGAGGGAAAAACGTATTTTCCTTATCTCGGGCGCCACTCCACGTTATAACAGAGGGTGGCGCCCGAGATAAAGAAAATGCTAGTGAGTTTAGATAATTATTTGATTGTTTGATAGAGAAGCAAGATAGGCTGTTTCGGACATATTCAACATTTATAATAATACTAATGATTGCCTTTGTTATTCTTGGTGTGTATTTTATTTTTCCACATCTAACATTATTTTGAGGAAAAATATTATATCCCGAAAACCAATAAAGAAAACTACTTGCAATTTTCACCAATCGATTCAGTAAAAAAATTCCACCAGAAAAATATACAGGGCGATTTAAAAATATGCGGGGAAAAATCCACCTGAAGTTTGAGAAATTAGAAAAAAAAATCATTTTGAGACTTTCACTTCGTGTTCTTTCTACTTCTGAGATTTTAAGTAAGTAAAGTAAGTCTCTTAAGGATATGGACGATTTTCTGGAATTAAAAAAAAAATGGTTGAAATCGGTTAATAACCTGAAATTGTTCAGGGGTGTTTCCATTCTAAATGGGCCACACTGTGCATATCAATTATCATAAAACTTTTTCAATTGGAATATTGGAATGGAGCACAAATCAATTGACTTTTACAAAAAATACGAGATTTATGAACGTTTCAAATCCTTGAATGCCATACTTATTTGGGCTTTTTGAGAAATTTTTGATTTTCATCGGTGCATCATGTAGCGAAATTGATCAAACTCATTCCAAAGATACGTGATTCAGAAATATTTCAGATTTTTCCTACTCGGGCTCCAGTTTGCCCTTATTGAGAAAATTTTGATTTTCGTTGATAAGTCATGAGATTTGATCAATCACTCTTTGGCATGAATGAAAATCGTCAAATTTTTCCCAAAAGACCGACATCCATCGACAATTCAAGTTCTTGTTACTTTCTCAATTCTGTGACAAAACACATCAAATTTTGATAAAACAATAAATAAAACTATACAGGGTAGGTCTTTCACTTGAGATAAATTCAGTACCTACATGAAAGATATTTTTGATGAAAAAAAATTGTATACAGGGTGTCCTAGAATTAAGTTATGACGTCATAAACGATTATTTGAAGTAACTGGATTCACCTTTTAAAAGTGGTTATACAAAAATAATGTAGCATTTAAAAAATTATAGTCCCAGCATATATTTATTTTGATTTTTTGGATTATCAAAAACTCACTCTGTATAAAATTATAGAACTAGACAATTTCAAACTCATGAATATTCAAAATTTGGGTAAATTGACATTGTTAGTAGGTATAACATTGAAATTTTGATTTAAAAAAAAATATGAATGTTGGAAAATTCAAAATTTGAATTTTTTTAGATTTCGGTAGGTGATTTGGACCATTTTTTTTTAATTAATTTGAATTTTATAATTATTTGATCATGCTGTACAGGGTGATTCACTATATGTATATTGACTCCCCCTCTAACTCATTCTATACAAGGTGAACAGAAAAAAGTTGTAGACAAAATTTGTTTGGTTTATACTAACTTTTTTAATTAAGCAGTATCATTTATACAGGGTGTCCCAAAAGCTGTCCGCAGCACCCAACTTTGAAATTTCAAATGGAACACCCTGTATTTTATTTCATTTTCAAATTCTACGTTGAAGTCATATGTATATGAGGTTTATCAATCTTTATCTCTGGTCGTTTTCGAGATAAAAGCTGTTGAATATTGTGGAAAATACGATATTTTGACCCCCCTCTAACTCATTTTACACAAGGTGTAGAAAAAAAAGTGTAATACAAAAGTTCTTTGGTTTATACTGAATTGTTTAAATCAGGCCATACTATTTATACAGGGTGTCCCAAAAGCGAGATATATAGTGAGATACAATATATAGTGGATCACACTGTGTTTATCATTCCTACGATTTTAAAATCTTGTGTAGGATTTATCAGAGCAAAAATCACGTTGATATTCTGAACAATTTTTGAGTTATTAATTTTAATATAAAATTGTGTTATTGTAGAAATTTTCAAATTTGACTCAATTGTTTTTAAAATTTCGACCCTGTATATGTTTTTGATGATTTTGAAAATAATTGTTGTAGATGTATTATGAATTAATCGGTTCAGTTGATGACAAAGAAAATACTTTTAGAGTCTAGCTAAAATTTCAAGATGGATTCAAAAAATAAAAATGCGTTAAAAGTCCATTGATTTTCCCATTCATGAATTTTTAATATTATTTACTTGAATATAACATAAAGTTTATGAAAACAGCAGTCTAGTTAATCTCAGATGGTGGAATCTGGTTGGAAAATTTGCGAATTCAAAAATTTGACCGATTTTACGAATCCGTAGCACTTATTTTTCCAGGATTGAAATTTAGCACAAAGTTGGAAAATGCGTCTGGCGGCATCTTCAAAATGAAAAAAATTAAAAAAATGCACCTATTTTCCCAGGAAACTATAATTTCATTTCTATTTACAGACATTTACAATCACGAAGGTCTTGCCAAAAATGAATATAAATACAATTAAAATACTTTTCAATTAGTTTTTCTAAATAAATTTCCAAAATTAAAAGTATTGAATAATAATTTTAGTTAAAAGATTTAATTTTCATATTTATGTTCACTAAGCTTTTTGAGGCATGACTTCTATTATATTTCTTTTTTTTATATTGTTGTCAAATCATAAAGAAAATGTAAACTGTACAAAAAAGTACGTAAATACTTAATTTATAAAATATTCCAAAATGGAAAAACAACCGACAAAAAATTCCCCAGTAATAATTTATAAAAACAAAAACATATTCAAAAACAGGCAACAAAATTTAATTTGGTATGTTTCCTGATAAATGGAAACTTTCAGTGATAACTCCCGTGCAAAAAGTGGTTAATAATGGAAATATTGAAGACTTTCGTCCTATAAACACGGTACCGCCCTATAAGAAACTGTTAGAACAAATAGTTTATGATAAAAATTCGGTGATACATGTTTTCCAATCAGGTTTTAGGAATGAACGTTCGTGTGAAATTTTTATTTTGAAAATCACGAATATAAAGGAATTACTGTGATATCTGTGTTTCTAGACTTCAAGAGAGCTTTTGCATCTTAATTATATATTTGTATTAATGCTATATGCTCTTTGTATTTGCTATTTATGTCTATATACCCTGTGTTCCATTAATATTGCGAAAAAATTCAGAGTGAGTTTCCCCACTTAAAAATAATAAGAAAACTGCATATAAAGGTGTGTCCGGAAATGCTTCGTTACAGAGCTACAGGGTGTTGAAGTTTTATTTTTGTTTTTTCTAAATAATATTTGAACCAATGTCCTATATTTCCATAAAAATCGGTATTTGAGGGTTTTTTTTTATGCGGAATTCGAATTTTATCTCAGTTTGGCTCTAACTTGTAGAGGGCACCACCTACACTCATTTGTCCTGACATGTACAGCCATTACTTTTTTGGACGTAACCATATGACATATTTGAGTGAAAAAACATATTTCTCCTTTATTTTTATGCAAAAAAGGCATACTTGTTAGAAGTCGCTACGTGCCACCATTTTCGAGATATTTAGATTTGAAATAATTAATACATATGATAATGAAATTATGGCCGAGCATTATTGTGTTTCATTGATAGTGCCAAAAATACAGGATAAGTTTCATCACTTGAAAATAAAAAGAAAAATTCATATAAAGATGTGTCCGGAAATGCTTCGTTACAGAGCTACAGGGTGTCAAAGTTATTATTTAATTTATTCTTTTTTTAGTTTTTTTATTTGTTTTTGTTTAAACAATATTTGAATAAGTGTTCTCGATAATATTACACAGAAGTCGACTTTTATCTTTTTCACTGAAAATATGAAGCATTGATGCGTAAAAGGTTATAATTTCAAGCAGGTTACCTTCGCCATAATTTCAAAATCCCATGTATGAATTATTTCAAATCTAAATATCTCGAAAATGGTGGCACGTAGCGACTTCTAACAAGTATGCCTTTTTTGCATAAAAATAAAGGAGAAATATGTTTTTTCACTCAAATATGTCATATGGTTACGTCCAAAAAAGTAATGGCTGTACATGTCAGGACAAATGAGTGTAGGTGGCGCCCTCTACAAGTTAGAGCCAAACTGAGATAAAATTCGAATTCCGCAAAAAACCCTCCAAAAAAAACCGATTTTTATGGAAATATAGACATTGGTTCAAATATTATTTAGAAAAAACAAAAATAAAAATTCAACACCCTGTAGCTCTGTAACGAAGCATTTCCGGACACACCTTTATATGCAGTTTTCTTATTATTTTTAAGTGGGGAAACTCACCCTGAATTTTTTCGCAATAATAATGAATCACCCTGTATAATTGGATTAGTACATATTTTTATACCTACTTTGGGTTAGTTTATGTCCAATTTTTTTGTATCCTTTTCAAAGAAATGCTTGATAAAGGATTATTTATTTATTTATTTAAAAAATGGAGTGCAGGACAAGAGATGATTTAGAAAATTTTACTATAACGGTTAAAAATCAATAATCCTTATTAGCTTTATTTGAGTCACGGTCACTTATGACGTTCTTATGCAATGCCCCATCCCTTTCCATAAGAAATCACTTATTTTTTCCTTTTCCAGCGTGTCCAGCCGACAACGACCACGAAGTCATGGCCGCAGATCTGGAAATCTACAACAGATGCAGAGGCAAAGTGGACCAAATCATGTTGCTGAGACAATGGAAAAAAATTGGATATTGGTTAGGAATTATCGTACTCTTCCTTATAGCTTTGGCAGCTATTCCAGCCTATCTGGCTTGGGATAGTCGCAGAAGAAGGAGAAATGCCGAAGAGAGGGGCAGATATTCCTCAATGATGGGAAACAACGAGTGTGATATTGCTATTGAAGGTTAGATTTTTAAGAAGCTGCTTCACAGCCAACGTACAAAAATCAACCAACACAGCCATATTTTTCTTAATTTGTTTTTATACTAGTTTTGTAAGTTTATTGTGAATAAACATGTTTGTATTTTATCATGTTGCATAAATTAATTATAATGAAGATAAAGGAGCAAGATATCACATCCACTTTCTTCAAAATACATAATTTTTACTAATTCTGATTTTTCAAATTATTCACGGACATGATCTGGACGTTTATAAATGATCAAAAACCGACAATTTTCAAAACAAAATGCCTCAACTGTGAATACATCAATCGAACAAAACTGATCATTTTTGAAATATGACAACAATATCACCTGAAACGTGTAGCCGGGAAGCGTGAAGACGAAACGTACCATTGTACAACACAGTAACGACAAAACGTACCTCTCTGCAACACGCCCTTTCGATTTCTTTGTAGGCGTGCCAGGTAAAATGTGAAATTATTATTAAAGGATGATTGTATAAGTTTCACTCAATAGTTAATATTGGTTTTACAAAAAAGTTTCGAGGGGCAAAACTGCATCAAATTCTAATCGATTTCGATTCTGATTGGTAGAACTCATTTTACGGTTTTCAATTTTTCATGGCTTTCTACGAATGATAAAAGGCCTTTAAAGACGTCAAAAGTTAATAGACACAAGAGCGCTAATTTTGTAGTAAAATTTTACAGGTACAGGATGTTCGAAATCTTAGATTTTCACATTTGAAAAAAATATTTCGTTTCAAAATCCTTTATAAATTCTAGGAAATACTTCAAAACAAATACGAGTACACATCCAAGTAGTGGTGATACTCTAGCCTATACAAGCCCTCTTTAAAAAGAAAGAACATGAAACACATTTTTTTGCTTTATTTTTGGTTAGCCTCTGTATAAGTAGTACAAGAGTGACAAGAAATAAGGGATGTGTGATCCAATGTACTGGTATTTGAAAAAAATACTTCATTATAGTTAATAACATGCACGTCATTTCTTGGCTCTAATCCTAATAATATAACATAAATTTTTCATAATGAGCTTTTCGGGTACTTGCGATAAACTAAAAAAAAATCAAATCAGCTCATTTATAGAAAAGTATCAAATTGTCGCAAAACCAAATAAGACACACTTTATATTTGAGATCAGACAAATGTCTCATTGAAAAAAAACAAATTGTTCCATAAGCAAAAAGAAAACACCTTTTTTCAAAAATCCTGCATCAGTTATTAAAGTGATGGTGTATTCAAAAACTCCAATTCATTTGTCAGTTGTTCGTGGAGATTTTTTTCAAAAAATTGTTGTCACGATAAAAAAAAGTAAAATTCTTGACTACATTTTTAGAAAGAACATAATTTAATTTTTGACGCTCTTTCAAATGGTGCGAGCAATTTTTGATAGCATTCTATGAAAAAAATCAACAACCTGAAAAATGAATCTCTTGAGAATACATTTTTTTCGCCTTAAACTCACCCATCTGTAAACATCGCATTGTTCAATATTTTTTATTGAATTCATTCATCATTTACCTTTGATAATAATTTCAGAAAGCACCTCATAACATTATTGAGGAACAATAAAATATCCAGGTCAGTTATATGCATAGTTTTCAAATCCAAAATAAATCCCATGAAATCGGTATACAAGGTATTTTCAGTATAAGAAATTCAAATTTAATATTACTATGACTCTATCTTGTATGTGGTGCCATCTACAAGTTTTTTCATTGTTTCAAATAGTCATAACTTTTTTGTATTTTTGTTTCAAATTTAAAAAAATGATGAAAACATTATTTTCTCATAGAAATGATACTCCTGTTCGAAGTTTCTGAAAGCAACCGTTTTCGAAATATTTGCACTTAAATGGCAAATTTTGAAAACGGCGTTATCATGGTAATAATTTTGACAGTGTTTCATTGTTCGATGATTAAAAAAAAAATGAAAAATACAAAATTTAAAAAAAATAATAATCTAAAATTGATTTTTTTTTTTTTTTAATAAGAAACATCGAAAAAAATGTCAAAAAAAAACATGATAACGCCGTTTTCACCTTTGTTAATTTTCAAAATTTGCCATTTGAAACCAAATTACATGGATTAATTTGAGTATACAGTTTTCCAACAAGAGTATCATTTTCATGTGAAAATAATGTCATAAATATATTTTTTTTTACAATTCAAGGGTGTATTCGATTGATTGATTAGGTATTGAAAACAACCACTAGAATTGAAATTGTAGCAGTGAGCAAAACAATTTCAAATTAGGATCAATAATATACATACTTATAATTTTCCAATTTTTCCCTTGACATTTAAAAGTTTGTACAGGGTGATCAGTTAAGGATATCGAGCAGCCAAATCCCGGAAGATATTTATCGTACAGATTTGGGAAAAACACTTCATAATAAAAGTCGCCAAGAGAAATAATTGCTGGAAATCATTTTCGATTTTGTCAAACGTCCGCTAGAGGGCGTAACAACCAACACCAAGTAGAAAAACTGGATTTTTATAAAATTTTGTCCAATGAAAATATATCGATGATATCATTTTCATATTTACTAGCAAAATAAAGCGGTGGGGGAAGTCCAATTGTTTTTTTAAACAAACTGATATCGCCCCCTTAGACTATAAAGAGAAAATAGACTTATTTATAGTCTAAGATTGCTCCCGTTTTGATACATTGTTGGTTTAGGAACATAAGAGGCCCTCAAAATCCGTAAAAAATCCAGGACCGTATTTGAAAAAACAAAGTTGATGATGGCTGCTCATAGACGAAACGTCGGTTCTTGAATTCAATAACGCTATCTTGTAAAGGGCAAAAAGTGGCAATGAAGAAGTTCCATTCATTTCAAAATATCTCTTCAAATGTGGTCAGAAAAAAATGAAAACAATTTTGAAAAATTTCGTTTTTTTTCGGATAATTTCGGACTTAGTCGGAATTTCTTGGCTTTTAAAACGGCATTTTGTTAAGCATCAAAATACGCAACTTTGCCTCCATTTAACCGACCTTGTATCTCGCACGGTTTTCAAGATCCCCATGATAGACATCGTTATCTTGGACACACTGTATATCTCAAAACTGAGTAGAATAAATGAGTTCGACTGAATAACAAAAAAGTTTATAAATAACTCGTACTTTTGCATGCGCGTAATTTCAAAGTCCCTGCAATCGATTAATATTTTCGATGCGTCGCGAAGCTCTACTCTTGGTAGGCGTCGAATTTTTTTAACTGTGAAAAATAACTACTCGACCCCATACATGGACTACTTTTTACAGAAATCAAATATTCCTATTCGTTTCCGAGATATTGACGTGCGGAGTTTTAAGTGAAAAACCCTGTGGATCGGACAATAACGTCAACATTCAATATTGATAAATTGTAAAATAATTCACGTTTAAACAGTTTTGCTTGGGTGTTATCGTTAATGCCCACTGACATGTGAAAAAAAATTCCAATATTTTCTTAACTTCAACACCCAGTAGAAAATAATGAAGTGGTTCATCCCAGATGTTTGAAGCAACTGTTTTTTTATTATTTTGATCCAAGGAACACTCATATCGAAACTCAACTTCAAATTAATGACAGTACGGTGAAAAGAATGAGAGAAGGGAGGGCTCACCCCCATAAGTTTTATATTTTTACCCCAAAACACAAAACAGTATTCCTACATATTTATGCAAAATCACTTTATTTTTTTCATTAAAACTAAACTAACCTAGTTTTCATTTCAAAGAGAAGACTAGATCTAAAATAACAGGGGGTTTCCATTGAAAATATAAAGTGTAACGCAATATCTTATCTTTGGATCACCCTGTATTGTACGGCTATATTTGAAAAGGCTAGAAATCAAAATTGACGTGTTCGAGCGTTTTTTTCCAAATAATATCAGACGGGTCACAGATAGGGATGTGACCTTTTCGCTTGGACACCCTGTATAACATATTCCATAAAAGTTGTTCAAAATTTCATACAGAATTCGAAAACTATATAATATTTCAATTTGAAATAAGAAACTTACCAGGAAAAACTAGTGGATCCGGCAATGCCAAACTTTAAGGGGTTTTACCTAACACAAACCTATTACGATAGAACCCAACTTGCCTATTCCGAAATTTGATATTGATACAGGGCATCAAGTTTAATTTTTGATTTTTTTAAATAACTTTTGAAATAATGAAGTTATTTTGATGAGGATTTTTTGACATGCGAAATTCAAATCTGACCTTGATATGTCTCTTACTTGTAGGGGGCGTTACTTACACACCTTTTCACTCATTCAAATATCCATAACTTTTTTGTATGCACTCGTACTTTTTTTTTAATCGAAAAATTGATTTTTCCGTCATATTTTCACAAGAAAGGTATACTTTGTAAGAGTAGCTGGGAGTAACACTTTTCAAGATATTTGCACTTGAAGTAATAATTACATGCAATGTGGTTTTAAATGGCAGATAATTAAAATAAACGTGGGTGGCTTTGAAAAAGGCGTTATCATGGTGATTTTGACAGTTGATTCAATGTCCAATATTTCTTATGAAAAAAAAATGGAAAATAAAAAAAAAACAGAAAATTAAAAAAAAGCAAAAAAATAATAAAAAATATACACAGCATGGATTACTACAAGTGCAAATATCTTGAAAAAGGTTACTACTAGCCACTCTTACAAATTATACCTTTCTGATGTAAATATGTCGGTAAAATCTAATTTTCGATAAAAAAAAAAGTAATGACTATTTTAATGAATGAAAAGGTGTATAAGTGGTGCCCCCTACAAGTAAGAGCCAAATCAAGGTCAGATTTGGATTTCGCATGTCATATACCAAATTCCATCAAAATGACTCGATTATTTCAAAAGTTATTGAAAAAAATCAAAAATTAATATTTACCTTTGACACCCTGTATCTCTTTTGATATCAACTTTCGGACTGGACGATGGACTGGACGATTTGGGGTCTATCGTAATATTTTTGTGTAAGGTATAACCCTAAAAGTTTGACAACATGTTTCTGAAACACCCTGTATATTCATATTATCTTTTCCGCTTCAACTTTTAAATGTTTCAAAGTGGAAGTTTTTGTTTTGTTTTCTTTTACACTCATTTGTTCATAATGTAAATAGTTTACTTACCTAGCAAATACAGTGTGACCCATTTGTTTTGGGAACACCCTGATAAAAAGTTTATTTCTTAACCGATTTGGTTCGTTTTTTTTTGGATTGTAGAGCTCGAAAAATTGTATATTCTTGGCAAAAAGTGACCTTCGCCATTTTGACTTCAAGGCCTACTATGTTAGTTCTTAAGAGCAAAATTTCAGGAAACCATATTAGCGATTTTTTTAGAAAAAATCTGTGTGCGCCACTGGATTCAGCATCCTTTAAAACGGGTCTATACAAATTTTCAACCGAAAATATCAAGTTGAAAAAAATTAAAAATTCGCACTTTAACAATCTTTGATTCTATCAAGACAAATAAAAATGACATAAAACTAAAAATTTGTAACTTCTACCAAACCACCATCAACTTCAATGCATTTAATGGCATTTATCATTTCTTTTGATAGAATCAAAGATTGGTAAAGTGCGAATTTTTAATTTTTTTCAACTTGATATTTTCGGTTGAAAATTTGTATAGACCCGTTTTAAAAAATGCTGAATCCAGTGGCGCACACAGATTTTTTCTAAAAAAATCGCTAATATGGTTTCCTGAAATTTTGCTCTTAAAAACTAACATAGTAGGCCTTGAAGTCAAAATGGCGAAGGTCACTTTTTGCCAAGAATATTTAATTTTTCGAGCTCTACAATCCAAAAAAAAAACGAACCAAATCGGTTAAGAAATAAACATTTTATCAGGGTGTTCCCAAAACAAATGGGTCACACTGTATATCACAAATTTTGTATAAATTTGAAAACAACATAAAAGCATAGCAAAATCACATCACTTATCAACAAAATGAAAACAAAGCAGTGGACTGTACAGTTTATTTACAAAAAGTTTGAGTAGCGGAACAAAAGGTGAAGGCATAGAAGTCCACCTCACCTACTATGCCTTCACCATTTGTTCGATGTGGGTTTGTTTCTTAATAATGATAAATAACTCTTTCCAAATCACTTTTTTGGATGTTTTTTTCTTAGTCCCTGTAACAAAAAAAATCTTCTTACTTATATGTATTGGAATGGTGTTTCTATTGATTTATACAGTTTTTGATGTCACTACTACTTACAGTGATGTCTCTTGCCTTTACGTCGGCTTTTGCTTTTTTGAGTCCTTTTATCAGCTGTAACAGACAAAATGTCCAATTATAGTGAAAACTTATGAGAAAATCACGAATATGGCTACGTAGTTAGGCAATGTACAGGGTGATCAGTTAAGGATAGCGAGCGGCCATATCTCGGAAACTATCCATCGTAGAGGCTTGCAGCAAAAAATCTTATTACTAAAACGGCCAAGAGAAAAACCTGGAAAATATTTTCAAGTTTATGAAATGGTCGCTAGGGGGCGTAACAACCAACACCAAGTAGAAAAATATGATTTTTATGGAATTTTGTCCAATGAAAATATATCGATGAGCTCATTTTCGGATTAACTGACTATTTACCTACACTTTTTGTCGAAAACGTTTTTTTCTATCTATCATAATAAAGTGGTGGGGGAAGTTCAATTGTTTTTTTAAACAAACGGAGATTTCTCCCGTTTCGCTTGAGCGATTTTAACGAACTTGGGCTCATATGAAAGAGAATAGTCTGCGCTATAAAATGCTTATTTGATTCTTAATTTGTGACATTCGCCGTCGCCGCTAGATGGCGTTAACTGAAATGGTAGCATATTTTTGAGTTTTTTCCAAATAAATCAAATGTAATGGTATATTCATTTTTATATATTTCTAAAGGGGATACATTTTTCTATTTAAAGATTTAAAAAAAAAACAAAAAAATTAATGATTTTTTTTTGTTTTTTTTTATTTTTTTTTTGTTTTTTTGATTTTTTTTTATAGGAAAATGTATCCCCTTTAAAAATATATGAAAATGGATATACCATAACTTTTGATTTTTTTGGAAAAAAATCAAAAATATGCTACCATTTCAGTTAACGCCATCTAGCGGCGTCGGCGAATGTCACAAATTAAAAAGCAAATGGGCATTTTATAGCGCAGACTATTCTCTTTCATATGAGCCCAAGTTCGTTAAAATCGGTCAAGCGAAACGGGAGAAATCTCCGTCTGTTTAAAAAAATAATTAAACTTCCCCCACCCCTTTATTTTCATAGATAGAACAAAACGTTTTAGACAAAAAGCAAAGATAAAAAGTCAGTAAATATGAAAATAATATCAATGATATATTTTCAGTGGTCAAAATTCTATGAAAATCCTATTTTTCTGCTTGGTGTTGGTTGTTACGCCCCTAGCGCCAATTTCAGAAACTTGAAAATATTTTCCAGGTATTTTTCTTAGCCGTTTTAGTCATACAATTTTTTGCCGCAACTCTCTACGATGAATAGTCTCCCAAATACAGTACCTCGCATTCTTAGTTGTCCTCCCTGTACTATACAGGGTGTCTCCTAATTAGTGGACAAAACTTCAGCTCTGTATTTATCGTCAAAAATAACCCAACTTAATTTAATAAACACATTTCGGCAAACGTCTCCTAAGGGAGCTATGCCTCCTTAAAGAGGGACACCTGAGGATGAACTTTTCCAATTATCTTTGAAATGATTTTTTAATCTGTGGAATACCGGGTAATTTGAATATAGGCTTAATTCAAAAATGAATTTAGAAATTTGATTACTTGGTCAGAGGCTTATTTGGGGAAGAGTGAGTAAAATCTACTGAAACTTTTTTATCAATCATCATTCTATTTTTTTTCTACAATTCACGAAAACTTCAGGTCTTTTACACAAAAAAAGGTCTTCGTGGTTTGTATCGCTCCATTTTCGAAAAAATAGAATTTGAAAATTATCCTGCATGGTAGTCACATCAATCATAATACAGAGGTTTTCCTAAAAATTGGTAAAAAACTTTTGGGGTGATTTACAAGGTATTTTCATGAAAAAAAGTTTCATTAAATATTCTACAAAATGTTATTTTTCTGTTTTTTTGCTTTTTTATGTAACTAGCTTCGTTTTCAAGATAAAAATAAACATTGTTTCCTTGCACAGCAGGAAAACGATTTTAAATTTGTATAATGAAAACGAAGACAAAAAAGCTAAAAAGACAAAAAAGCAACATTTTCAATTTCAATTACTTGAGCTAAAAAATTTATAAATTTCGATTTTTTTCAAACTTTGACACCCTCTGTATCACGAAAACGCATCAAATTAGGACATAGTTTATAAAACTTTACTTTGATCTGGTGAATATGCCTTTAAAATCTTTTTACGCGATTTTGAAACACCATGTATTAAGATATACATATTGTCACGAAAGGTTTGTTATAGATCAGTGAAACTCTACCATGGACTCTAGAAAAGAACTTTATGGAACTTACTCTTTTTGATTGGGACTTTTTCTTCTGCTGGCCCAGGTTCTTTTGTTTCTTCATGTTCATCTTCGTCCTAAAAAGTAAAAGACATCTTCGTTTAAAATTTTTAATTGTACCTTTTGTTCAGTATATCCATCCTTATGCTTTTTCAGTTATTTTGCTATACAGTGATGTCAATATTATTTTTGGGCACTTGCGCCGAAGGTGATTTAGTTTTGTATTTGTATTTTTTTTTATTTCCACGTTGTAGGTTTAACTAAACATTATTTATCATTATTGGATTGTTATTTCGATTTTTGTTTTTGAATATTTGTATTTTCCATAAGAATTACGTATCGAATAAAAATGGATTGATGAATAAGAATTTGTCTTGGAGTTTAGAGAAACAAGTGTTGTTGTTTTTTATGGCTAGGAATGTTACGATACTAAAAATAAAATAAAAAAAATGATCTCTGTTTAAAAAATTAAATAAAGTGTTGATAATAGCCTCTCAAAGACGAAAAGTTAGATTTTTAATTTAATACCGCCATTTTGTAGTGTGATTTATCCTAATTGATTGATTTTTCTCCATTTCATAAAATTATCATAGATGTGTGGCGTAAGTGTATCAAAGAAATGATAGATGAACTTTAAACTCTTATATTATTATCAAGAGAACCAAAAGAGATATCGGAATCAGTTTTTTGTCAAAACACAGCTTGTTATACTCTATAATAAATACAATATTTATTTAATAATTGTCCTGTCTGTCATAAATTTTTTTTGTAAGCAAAAATGAAAAAAAACAAGTTCGCTGATCACACTTGCCCCGGGAAATGGGTCAAACGTAATCACGGCTCGGAATCGCCATGTGCTTATTGATCTGAGAAGATGATATGAACTACTTGACAAAAAAAACGGTGCACCCGAAATTTTCGCCTATGTTTGGACACTCGTGATTTTTTAACGAATCGATGAACAAATAGGCGGCACCACTATGTAAAGCATTTCTTTGCGGTTTATGCGGATGGTTCAAAAAATTAATTTCCCCAAAAACATCTTTTTTACAGGCTGGTAAAAAAAGTACTGTAAATTTTCTTTTTCTTTACTGTCCCCCCATTTCCACAGAGATTTTGTGGAGCTTTTTTTCGATATGCCCAAGTGCTTGTTACGTCCATAACTCGGTATATTTTTGGATTTTTGTTGATATCGTCATTCGTTTTTGAAATATCGACTTTTTTCAAAATAATGACAATAGGGCTTTAAATGGCTGTTCTGCTAATTCCAAGTTTACAACTGACTTTGTTAAGGCATAGATCTATTGTTTAGCTGTCTTTCTGATGACTTATTGGATACTCAGCAATATTTTGAGTATACAGGGTGTGCCAAAGAATTTTGATCATAAGTGAAGCACTTTTTAGTTATTTTGTCAGGTTTTCTTGAAAATTATTATATCGAAGAAGCTGAATTAATTGTCAAGAAAACCTGACAAAATAACTAAAAAGTGATCAAAATTCTGTGGCAAAATCATTTGTTTTTATAAATTCTCGAATTGGAACTAAAAGAGGTTGATATAAAGAAGTAATAAATAAAAGGGTGTTATTTTCGAATTCTGGACAATGAAAGTTTGAAAACGTTATACCAAAAAATATAGGTGGCCTGATTACACTTGCCCATATCGTCTGAAAGTGGAAAAAATAAGATATTTTGCTTACCTCAGAAAAACTATAATAAACGGAGGTGTCAGTTAGGTCAGCCATGTTTCTTCGGGACAAACATGAAAAGAAAAATAAAATCATAACTCCCATAAGGCTTTCAAACATAGAAAATTACTGATACAAAACTTAAAAACAGAAAAAAAAAGAAACAAAAATGTTCAACAAATTTTGTTTCATGGAAGAATATTGATACATTACATTACATTGTACCTATGGGACTATAAACAGCGTTTTTAAAAACAACCTCTTCCACCCAACACCAACTCAAGGCCTCAAGACTCTTCCATCCCCATTATATTGAGAAAACCAAATGAATCAATAAAAATCGATACATATCCCCACCCCTTCACCGGCCGGCTACTCCGGCTAGGCTATAAACTTAAAGAAATAGTGAAGTACGACTCAAAGGATACGTAAAGTATAAAGTATCGGTAGTATTCACTCACTTGATGTATCAATAAATCCTGGGTATTTC
The DNA here is from genome assembly GCA_958502075.1 of Orchestes rusci. NCBI lineage: Eukaryota > Metazoa > Arthropoda > Insecta > Coleoptera > Curculionidae > Orchestes > Orchestes rusci. The sequence continues at coordinate 116,291,825 of OY293303.1, forward strand.
TTTTGTTTTGTTATAAGTGCAAATCAAGCAGCATGCACAAGGCACAAATGTTCGAGAAGAAAGAGAAAGACGACTTGAGAAAGGGACAGAAACAAGAAACAAATGTCAATGTCAAGAGGGGTCTACAGAGGTTAAAATCAGGCCTGCCCATAGATATGTCTTAGTGGATACAGTGTTGCCATGGTTGAGTTAAAATAGACGGATTCAAGAGATTTGGAAAGTAGTTATGAATTTACTACATGAAGTGGGGTTGATATACTGTGTATGTTGAACGTTGCGCGTTGGCGAAAGATTCGTGGGGTGACTCCTGATTAAGTAGAACTAATTAGAAGTGTAGAAGTTTCTTGGATATGAATTAATGACTTTTTCAATAAAAAATTTTATCTGACTGAATTTCAAAAATTATTAAACTCGAAATACAAGATACTTTTTACAGTAGCACTGCGTGAGTTGTAGTTATGGAGTATATTGATACATCAACTCTTACATTGGATATCATGAGTGTTAAGGAAACCATTTTTGCAAATAAAATAAATAGAATAATTTAAAAATCGTTTTAGGCAGATATTCTCAATCTCGACCTTTAGCCTGGGTTCCACTTTTGTATTATTTTTTTTATCCACTTACATAGTTATTGTGGTAGTTGAAAATTATACAGGGTGTTTCATGAAAAAAAAGTGTCATCAAGAGCAGCTAGATCATTTAGACTTTTTTGCAAGATCTAGCTTTTTTTCTGAAACACCCTGTTTATCGTTATCGTTCTCATACATCAATTTCATACTTTCCTCATTTTACTTTTATACAGGGTGTCCGGAAATTGGGTTGAACTATTTGAACAGCGTATTCTACACTGAAAGAAAAATATTAGTTTGCTATATAACATGTTTGGGTTAGGTTTAATTTATGTCAATAACACTCTGAATACTGATTTTTGTTAAATTTTCAGAATTATTATGGGAATTATTCAGATAAAACAAAAATAGAGGCTCAACTTTGAAACCCTGTATTCCGAAAATAAATTCGATAACATTTTTATACAGTGCGGCTCTAAAAGGTCCCCGCCCCCACCCTTTTTTTTTTAATGTGTGCACCAAAAATTTTGAAACTTGGCATACTTTAATTGCTGTCGAAATACTACTTTTTGATGTAACTGACGTACTTTTAGTATTCAAGATGGCGGCTGGGCGCCATTTTGAAACATTTTTTTAAATGGAAAGGGAGGTCGTGTGACATCTCATTTTGAAGATCCTGATGAGTACTTTATAACCCTACAATATTGAGTCGATATCTTCAAGTACTACAAAATGGCGGTACATTTAATTACTACATTGATTCATTCACTTTTTGAAAAAATTCGTCAAGTTTAATTTAAAAGATGATTTTTTGACATTTTTGTCATTTATTCCTAACCCAAACTTTATGTCAAGAATATTTCCAGCATCTTTTGAATTGAATTCGACGATTTTTTTTTAAATTGTATGTATCAATGTAGTAATTAAATGTACCGCCATTTTGTAGTCTCCCCTTTCCATTTAAAAAAATGTTTCAAAATGGTGCCCAGCTGCCATCTTGAATAATAAAAGTACGTCAGTAACATCAAAAAGTAGTATTTCGACAGTAATTAAAGTATGCCAAGTTTAAAAAAAATGTGTGCACACATTAAAAAAAAAAGGGGGGGGAGGACCTTTTACAGCCGCACTATATAGCGAAATAATTATTTTTTTCAGTATAGAATATACTGTTCGAATATTTCAACTTAATTTCGGGACACCCTGTATACTGTATAGTTAAAAATGTCATAAAAAGGAATTACGAGTTATTTTTCAAGATATGTTATGGTTATGTGATTATGTATTTATAATTATCCATTCATTTTTCATGTAACCACGGTTACCCGCTGGATATTATATGAACAAAATTGCCGCAAATGACGTGATGCCCAATAAAAATGTATGGTTATGTGATTATTTATTTATAATTATTCATTCATTTCCTATGTAACCACGGTTACCCGCTGGATATTATATGAACAAGATTGCCGCAGATGACGTGCGCATTCACTACAGGGACTAAGCAATGCACCAATTGGACAGCTTTATCTTCAAACAAAAGCAATTGGAGGTACGAAGGCCGCGGTGCTAGAATCCATTTTTCAGCGCGTGTGACCTAGTTAAGTAGTTTAATCACCCTTTACGGAAATATTTGGACAAGATTATTGTAGCTCTTGGGAATGACCCAAATTCCATTCTTGTTAACCACACGTGGCCAATTTTGATTTGAGATTCCGATTCTGTTTTAGATGGTGAGGAATTTATGGGTGCACTTAGAGACTTGAAGTTTTTTTGGAGATTTGGTTATTATCTTTTAGGGGTTATTAAATTTAATTCCGGCTCATTCGCGCTCCACTACAACTTATCTGGGAGTTTCAGATCAGAACTTTTTGGTCTCATCTATGGAGCAGAGGGATATAATGATATGTTAGGTAGATATGATATACAGGGCGTGAATTAAGCTCTTGTATAAACTTCAACGGGTTTTCTTTTTGTCTAACCCAAACTATAACCATAAGTCTTCAATAAAACTTTCAAAATTTTGAGCTCAAAAACTCTGAGAAACTTGTCTTCAGGGAGTAGAAAATAGCGATTTTCTCCTGAACTATCAGTAAAGTGAATGTACCTGATCGGCACTGACGGTATTATCGGCACACTGGCTGCACTTCTGGATATAATAAGATTATGGAGGATTTGGAGTCTTATGTTAATACATTATATGGTACTATGTTTCCTTCTCTCTCTTTCATAAAAAATCACTTGGTCAAATTGGCGGGAAACAATAATATTCGCAGGAATTTATTAACAGTTTGCATATGTCCACCCAAGGCTGCAGTTCCGTCGTTTTTTTTGGCTAAGAAAGGGGTGTGAGTTGGAAGGTTTCGATTCGTAGATGATTCAACTCTTGGGTTTTGAAACTTAAAATTAATTCATCTGCAATATTCTATTAGAGGTTATCGTAACTTCAATCATTATTATTATATCGGGTCGCACTAAAATCCAAATCCCGACAAAGTAATATTTAAATGAGCTCTGCCGGGAGATTCTTTCTACATCGTGACTATCTCGTTGGTAAAAAAAAGTCTACTGGTTGAAATTTGACTGAGTGATGTTGTTCCAATCATTCGTGTAATCGTATTTGAAGTCTTTGTCCAAAATGTCAGCTAGAAGAAGGGGCTAAACAATGCACTCGTGTACCAAAAGTTTTTAACGCGTGTGACCTAGTTTGGTAGACACCCATTACGGAAATATTTGGACAAGGTAACTGACACACAAGGGGCTCGACCTGAATTCTTTCGATAATGCGAATCGTGGGGCAATCATAATCTGTCACCGATATGCTTTATGACTCTGCTTGGATGTTTGTTCGATGAGACATTTGTACTGGGGATTTTTCGTCTTTAAGATTGGAATTTGGGTTTTGATTTGTTCTTGAAGGAATTTTTTGGTTTTTTCGTTGACATTTTAGAGTTTGATAGCACGGGATATGTTTGAGTTTTTGAGTAGTTTGAACTTTGATTTTGACGTTTTTGAAAGGTAGTATTCTATTGGCTTCACAGTAGCAGTAGAATGCGATTTGGTGATATCCACAAAATTTGTACACTATTTTTCGAATCTTGAAATATAACAAAGTTATAAGAGGTTCCAGTTTTCACGTGACGACACTGTACTTTCATTATTGTACTTTTCTGATTCAAATTCTGATTCAGCATTAAAAGTTTATGTGGTGTACCAAATTTCACGATTTTTGTATAAACGGTTTCAGTAATAACATGATGGATGAGTGATGTACGCATTTTTCGACAAATATTTTATCTATTTTTTCAAACTGAAATACCTCAGGAATCAACTGGAGAATGTTGTACCAAAGTTTAGAAAACACTCTGTTTCCTTGGAGTTTTCATAGTCCCGAAACACTTCGTTGGCGCCAGTAGCCTAGTTTACACCGAAAACTTGGTCCGCAGACTAAGTACTAATTTCGAACTATATCGGAACCAAATATTTGGTTCGAATGGTGAAGCCAGTTGCGAACTTAGCTGGTTAGCTCTTGGTTCGATACTTGCCAGCAGGTGTACCGAACTAAATTTGGTTCGATCTGCATCAAAATTATGAGGTTATGTTGATTGTTATTATTGTGAATTGTGTTGTTTCCCAAGGCAATCTGAGTGTACTCACTTATGTTTTTTTTTTATTACGAATCGTGTGTTGATAAATAATTTCGACTTGTTTTTGACGTTTGACGAATTGCGCACCTACACATTTAATTCACGCGTTGCAAGACGGTGTAAACAGACGAGAAGCAAGCATTGGTCCAACCGTACTATCCTCACCCAGTTGGTCCTATCGGAGCGAAATAAACGAGTTATCGGTGTAAACTAGAGTGAGACCATAGATTAAGACTATATCAACTTGGCAACATCGGACTCCGACGACACCGTGACATCACTGACAGTACTGACACTGACATCCATCAACGTCAGGATCAAGTCTACATTAAGTCATCCGTGTGTTTTGACTTGTATAATTTTGAGGAGTTTGGCACTTTTGGCAGTGGCAACTGGCAAGTTCAGTTGAAAATTATCATTCAAACTTGCCTATTGATTGATTGATAACCTTATGACAGTGAAAAAATGATACATTACTTAATAAAATCCTGACCAAACACGTGAGTTTCTCAATCGATCGGAATTCAGTGGATGAAATAATGCAAGAGTTATCAAAAGTGCATTACATAACATTTAGCTAGAAAACCCCATCGAAAGCGTTGAACCAGGACAAAACGTTTTGTATGTCTACATTAGTGAAAGTCAAGGAAAATGATGTTCCATTCCATATTGAGTCAAATAGCAATCAACAGCTGAACGGTTCATTGTCCAATTCCACCATGAAGCCACACGGTAATGGAAATAGTTTTTCGCTATTCAGTCATGTGAAGTATCAACATTTATTGGCTGGCATTTCTGGAGGTGCGATTTCCACATTGATTCTACATCCGTTGGATCTTATGAAGATAAGATTTGCAGGTAAATTTGTGTTTATTTACTTTCGTTGTCATGCTGATTAAATTCATTTTTGTGTTGCCTTGCCATTCTATTCTGAATATAGACAGACAAAACTTTTTCGCGCCAAAATGTTTCAATATTATACAAGATAATTTGGGTTGAGTAAATTTAATTTTTGTCTAGGTATAAGAATCATTTGAGATAAAGACATCCCACATTTGATAAAAGTTAACTCATATCTTCGTTATTAGAAAAATAGTTCACATTTTTTAATATACTGAATTGAAATTTGAACTTTAAACTTAAGTCAGATACGATATTCTTTAACGCGAATTATCGAGAAATAATAATAATTAATCAGGGTTAAGGCGATATTGGCACTGTTTATTGACTTCTTATAAGTTTCCTGGGCACATTTTTTAACCGATCTTAACGAATTTTTGACAGAATATTTTTTAAAGGATTCTTCAACGATCTATTGAAACCGATTTTTGATAAAGTTTAAAATCGTCTTTCAATTTCATTAAAATAAAGTTTTGCGTTAACCATTCTCTTTACAACTTATTTTGCCAAACATGAAATTTCCAAATTTCTATTCATTATACCGTAAAATTTATATAAACCTTCCGATAATAGCGAAAGAGGGTATTTTTTTTTAGAGTACCGCCTAAAAATCGCCCCACCACTTTCAAGTGAACGAACGCGGACACCTTCGCAATAATGAAATAAGCAAATTATTTTATTGGTTGGGGGGTTGAAGGTACTTTTTTGAAAATCGTGTTTTTGAAGTTGAGGTTCCTCAGAGATAATGCAGAGTTAATTCTTGTTTGTGCTCATTGTGTGCAGGCACGATGTTCAATGTTTTTGTGGACTTCACATCATTTTTATCAAGAACCAAGTGCCGATATTGTACAGGGTGGAACAGCCAAATGGAATAAATTCGACATATAATGAAAGGGGACGTTTTCGGAAAAACTTTCGGAAACTTTTCTTTGTTAATTTTTTCCAGCAAAAACATTTTATAGAGGGTGTGTGTCATGTTATTTTAAATTCAACACCCAGTATAATATTCAATTTTTGAATTCTTTAGAAAATTCTACACATTTTTCATGTAGGCTATATTATCCTTTACCTATCTTTAACTGTTTTGAAAATATCAAGTGTTTTCAGATTTATTGCAAAAATCGATATTACAAAAATAAAATCATTTTATGACAAAAATTCGTTAGAACACACTAAAAAGTTGATAAATACCAATATTTCTTGATAATGTGAAAAAAAAAAGATCACAAAGTCACTCAAAAGTCAGACAATTTTTTATATTTTCATATCATTAGAAAAACACGCTGAAATGGTTTTCACTTACTTTCTCATTATCAAGACCTAACTGGGGGATAAGTATTGACTGTGTTGTGTGTTGTAGCGATTTTTTTAAATGTTTTCAATAAATCTGAAAACACTGAATATTGCCGAAACAGTTGAAGATAGGTAGAAGACATATTGTTGAGTGTCTATTTAAGAATGGCAAGGTGCCAGATCTCAGAAAATAGGCATCCCAGAGACTTGCGAAAAAAAATTACTGGGTAATATGGAGTAGAGAAAATGCAGGGAATATATCAGAAGTTCCTAAGATAGACACAAGATGGCGTAACGGTGCTATCAAAACACAAAATTGCTGTTTCTTGTCATTTTCAAATAGAAACAAATATTAATGAGTTCCGCTATGGATTAATTGAGAAATTTTCTTCAAATTTGTTTTTCTGATTTTTTTTCTAGCATGTCAAATAAGACAGGTATCAGCTGTAAAACCTTACAACGCAAGAATGCTCATAACTTTGAAACAACCCAACCGATTGACTCTATGTTGGTCTCATTTTAAAGAGGAAGATCTCCTCTTCCACAATTTTGAGATTTCAAATGATACTGATCAGAAGAAACGATTTTATTGAATATAATATGCGGACGACGAACATTCTTTGAATTACTTGAATTTTTCAAATGCAAACGTATACTGAAAATTGTTCGTCTGAATTCTCGACAAAATTCCGCACAACTTTCATGTATTACACTTGTTTCTAGATTTCGAAATAAAAAAGCTACCTATTCGCTTTTCTGTAATTTAGTGTAAAATAGTAATACTATTCAAGATGCCCTCGTAAAGAAGATATTAACAAATCTTTGCGTTACCTAGTAACCACCCAGTCACTGTTTTATTCCAAACAAATTATATCTTAAATAGATGGACTTTTTTGCATCAAATAATTACAAAAAAGCATTAAGCTTATTTATTTCGAGAGCTAGAGAAAAGTGTTATGTATGAAAGATGTGCAAAATTCAGTCGACATTCCAGACGAACTATTTTCACTATGCCTTTGTATTTAAAAATTTCGAGTAAATTTGAAAAATGTTCGTCGTCCGCATATTATATTGAATAAAATCGTCTCTTCTGATCACAATCATTTGGAATCCCAAAATTGTGGAACAGAAGAATTTTCTTCAAAATGAGACCAAGATCGCATCAATCGGTTGGGTTGCTTCAAAGATATGAGCATTCTTGCGTTGTAAGGTTTGACAGCTGATACCTGTTTTATTTGACATGCTAGAAAAAAAATCAAACAAACAACTTTGAGAGATTTCTCAAGGAATCCATAGCGGTACTCATTAATATCTGTTTCTATTAAAAACATAAACTTCTAACATTTTCATTTGTATTTATTAATTTTTGTATTTTCTGAAAAAAAAATCCTATATTGTATATCAATATGCGATAATGATCAAAAATTAATCTAAGCTAATCCCAAGTATCAATGTCGTTCTGAGATAACGACAATAAAATATTGATGTTGTTTAATTATCTAATCCTTTGGACACATTCTTGCATTCCAAACTCAAAGAAGTGATAGAGGAGGGCTTTTTTTTATCAAAAAGTTCGGTAATTTTTTTCAGTTTACAAATTATTGTAATTTTTCAGTTTTTTTTTGTTTCACTTTTATTTAGACCCTTCTAGAAGTTGTTTGCAACGATTGAAACGTTGCGCAAATGTGTGGTTATGTGATAATCTTACGGAATGGGGTGCTGGGTGGGTGAAGAAAGGCGTAAAAGTCGTAAACAAAACGCCAATTTTTGATAAATTTATCATGAAATAGCAAGAAAATTACGCTGAATTAATTAATCAATTGATAATTGATTTTCAACAAAACATGACAAAATAACTCAAAAGTGCTTTACTTATGATCAAAATTGTTTGGCACTCCCTGTATAATCAAAATATTGCTGAGTATCCAATAAGTCATCAGAAAGACAGCTAAACAATAGATCTATGCCATCACATTGTCAGTTGTTAACTTAGAATTAGCAAAACAGCCATCCAAAGCCCTATATGTGTCATAATTTAAAAAAAAAATCGATATTTCAAAAACGAAAGAAGATATCAACAAAATTTCAAAAATGTCCCGGGATATGGACGTAACAAGCACTTGGGCATATAAAAAAAAAGCTCCAAAGAATCTCTGTGGAAATGAGGAGACAGTAAAGAAAAAAAAAATTACAGTACTTTTTTTACCACACTGTATAAAAGAAGTTTTTGAGAAAATGAATTTTTTTAACCAGCCGCATAAACCGCATATTTTTTCATCGATTCGTTAAAAAAATATGATTGTTCAAACATAGGCGAAAATTTCGTGTGTACCGTTTCTTTTGTTGAGTAATTTAGTTAATATTTGAAAATGTTTAAAAATCTGTTTATACTTTGTGCACCATTCGTGAATGTCATGCAAGTTTGTAATAGTGTAGTGGGTTTTGTTTTTTTTCTGTATTTTTCTATTTTTTCATGTGTGTTCTTGTGTTCTTGATTTGAGGTAGGATTATTTGCTATTGATTTCAATTTGTTTTTTCTTGACAATTTTGTTCTTTTACACTTTTGAGGTCTGATGTTGTCCGGATCCGGATAGCCGAAACACGTGACACTAATTAATCACTTGATGACAATATTGAGTTTTTGTTTTTGCGAATTTTTGAGCCATCTAATAAGAGTAGGAAGATCTTTTTTGAGCTGAAATTATGAGAAAATAATTCGATCACCACTTTGAAACTAATTTTTATCAGCATTCCAGAATTACATACTTTTTTTCCGTTGCACTCGAAATGTCAATGAAGGCTATCACGGAAACGATTACCTCTAGAGACTTGAACAAGGTGGAATCTTTTTTTTCAAAATTCACAACGATGCACTGAACTGTAAAATAGTTAGCGTCTGTCTGTAGGTAGCGCCCCCTACCACTCCTACCGTGCATGAATTTTGATTTCTAATTTTCTTGTCTTGAAAAAAAACCCTATACGTAATTTCGTATCATTGTTTTGTTTGAATGAGGAATATTGACAAAAATCGAAATTAAACGTGAACCTTTAACATCATGTACTTCGAAAATTAAGCACCTGGCGTACTCGGAAGTCTATCATTGTCAAAGGTTGTCGGCGTCGGTATATCTGGATACATCACCCTTTCCCTAAAATTAACCACAAATTTTAGCAAAATATGGCGATCTTGGTAAACCTTCTCAACAGGGTATTTTCAATGTTGAGTCATTTATTTTAACAGCTTGAGGAACTCGTCGAAAGAAGTGTATTTACCAAAAATCACCTACACAGTAATACCCGCTCTCCAAGCAGCCCAAGCAAAAGCCAGTTTCAAATCCATCTCAAAATTGAAATCCAACTTGTAAGAAGAGAAGAACCTGACGTGCATCTTGTGCACAAAAAGAAGAAAAAACATTAAATCGAAACATTCTAATCCTATCTGATCGAAACCAAACAAATCTACTTACAAATTAATTATTATTATTAACGCTAAGATTCCAAAATAACACAACACAATCGAAAAATCATCCAACAAATCACCGTAACCCGTCGTCGATCTGCTCCTATCGGAAATCGCCCATCAAGAATGATCAATGTCAATTATTATTGCGAGTACTTCATTTTTTTTTTTTAATTCCTAAAGACGATCTATTATTATTATTATTATTACTATAAATCCAAAAGCGAATGAGATGAGATCAGAAGTGAAACGCTAAAAAAGCAGATAATCTGTTGTTACATCTAATCATTGGGAAGCTCTTTTAAGGATCATTTCATTTTAAAGACTTGGCTGTAGAGAAATTTGTCCAGCCGGTTGATATTGTTGGTGCCACAAGGAGACGAAAACTATCATCATTATAATATAATGAAGATGTTATCATAAACATAACCAAATTTTAAATGTCAAGCGAGATTCGAAAAAGCGACAATTTTTTACGCTGAGCAAAACACGCTGACGTGACGCTTCACAACAGCATCACGTTCAGGTGGGCTTCTTATCAAGCAGCTTTATCTGCTGAGACCGCCAGAATGTAGCCATTGTTACTTCGGCGATCACCATTTTTGGTATTTTTGTATTTTTGTTACTCCCCGTACAAATGACTTAAATTTTTTCTTTGCTGCTATCTGACTTGATTTTGAAACTTTTTTGAGTTGTGAAATCTTCTCCAGACATAGTTTCTCTGTAAAAAAATTACTTTTTATGTTTATCAAAAATTGTAGTACCTAACCTGGTAATTGAGGAAATAATTGCCATATTTCCTTATCCACAGTGAGTAGATAAAAATAAAAATAGTGCAATCAATCACTTTTTGGCAAAAATATAAAAACCCTTATCTGTAGTCCTGTGATTTCAAAAGCTAGATAGGTAGAACTATTGAAAAAAAAATACAACCCAGTGGATCAAGCGAAACTTGTTTGAATTGGGAGATAATAAATGATATAATTTAAAAATAATAATGTCACTTTATTAACTACTGGTCTACTAATAAGATATCTTTGAAATAAGCCCAGCAAATTTGGCAAAACATCCGCCGTATATTGTTTTTGTATACAGATTTTACAGACATTTTTAATTACTTTTCCAGTCAGTGATGGAAGAACCGCAGTTCCTCAATACAATAGTCTGTCAAGTGCCTTTTATACAATACTTAGACAGGAAGGCGTTAAAGGTCTATACAGAGGTGTTGCTCCCAATGTGTGGGGATCTGGCAGTGCCTGGGGGTTCTATTTTCTCTTGTAAGTATCTGTGAATTAAATGAATAGTTTGTCATCCTGTGTAAAAATAAATCATTTAGACAGGAAATTGTTACAAAATAGTTTGGCACATGATCAAAACAGTACATCTGTTGCTCATGTGTACATAATATTCCCTCGGATATCTGTTATGTTAATTTGGGAGTAAAATATCAAATTATTGTTAAAGAGTGTGTAAAAAGTCCCGGACAGTCAATTATTTCGGAAGTTGTGCACAATACAGAAAAACATCCAATATAAAAATTGTAGGACTTAAAAAGAAATTCATCAAACTAGATTGCAATTAAATAGAGTGTTCCAAAAAGTCGTGGTAAACAAAAATTATTTTTTTCCAATGGAATCACCCTTCTTTAATCGCATTTCCTAATTTTTGAGTTTAGTTTCGTTATTCCAAGTTTACGATCTAGTCAGATACAACTATAATAGTCCCGTTGCAACATGGTAATTTTTACATAAATTCAAATTTCGATATTTTGGAAACGGAAAGTGATATCGAGTTGCAGTCTTCGGGAGGTCCTTGACGAATTTTTCGAGAACACGTACACAGTCGGAGCGGTGTATTTCTTTTATTTATCCACCCATACAGGGTGCACAAAGAAAGTCATGTTTTTCAAGCAAGGTTTGGTGTATGTCAGATTCCCAATTTTTGATCTGAAAAATTGTTTTATCCATATTTTGAATGTGTGAACCTAAAAAAAGTAATTTCTCAAATTTTTCTTCAAGAAGTGTGTTATTCACACAGCTCATTTGCCAAGCAACAATCCAAAAATGATTATCAAAAAAGACAAAAAAATGTCGTCTGATTGCAGCACGTTTCGGAATAAACTATATCCACTGCGCCAGTTTGTATACTTCGGTGCTATCTTGAAAAAAAAGTAAACAACATTGTCTTCAAGTTCACTATTCACGAATCAGAATAATTACTTGACGATTGTTATGTTTCAATGAAACCTATGACAATAAAGGAATTATTATTATTATTATTATAATTCAACATCATGTAGCGGAATTTGATATACATACAGGGTGGCCCAACGAAAAGGTCCGACCCTTATTTATGACTTTCCTGGTATATTTTGGGGAAAACGGTCGGACACTTCAATTTTTATTTTTAGGGAGATGTCTTTTCGTGTATGACTGTATAATACAGGGTGTTCCAAAAATAAGATATCGCATTACACTTGACATTTTTAAATGGAAACCCCCGATTTTTTTTCTATTTTTGGATTCTCCATGAAGTTTTTAGTAACTTTTGTATAATACAGTTTATACCTATCTTCAACCGTTTATTTAAAAAATTTAAACAAAAATCAATTACTCAGCTATAATGTGTCAAAAAGTCAATGTGGTAATAAATGTTGAAAGTGGTGTCCGTTTACCTCCATGCAATAATAAAGATTTTGCTCAAATCTATTCCTAACATTTTCACACATTTCTGGAGTTATTTGTCTGCATTCCGCCGTGATCCGCTCCCGAAGATCTTGGATGGAGTCTGGCTTCGTACTAAAAAACTTACTTTTTAAATGTCACCAAAGAAAGTAATCTCAAGGACTCAAGTCCGGAGACCTTGGTGGCCACTCAATGGGGCCGCGCCGTCCGATCCACTGATTAGGGAAATGTGTGTCCAAAAACTGTCGTACTGGAGCTACAAAGTGCGGTGGTGCACCATCTTGTTGGAAATGAAGAACATTTTCACTCATAATCTTCCTAGAGCTCGAATTATTTCCGGAAATTTTGTCGAGTTGCGAATTTTCTAGAAAAATTCGCAACGAGAACAAATTTCCGGATTTTTAATTCGAGTTCTAGGGAGATTCGGCAAGAAAACTTCATGCCAAAACTGATCATTGGAAAAAACATAACCCAGGACTCACCTCGCATTTAGTGGAAGAAACCAACGGCTCTTTACTCTACTCGCCATTGAGGAAGAAAGAAGGGAATCAGGATTTTATAAAACATTTGGAAGTTATAACCAATCTTGTCCATAATTGATAACATTGCAACAACAACAAAAAATATTTGTCAGTGTTTTTAACAGCTGTCAAGCACTCGCGGCTGGATGTAGCTCCCATGCACCAACCACAGTGTTGCCGTTTGCCTTATCTATGTCTGTGAAAGTTGGGTTGGGTTGGGATTGTTAGGGAGAGTGGGGACGGCAACACTGTAATCATATGGGAGCTACATCCAGATGCAAAGTCAGGGAGATTTCCACGTATTAATCTTTCAGTCACGTGATTATGAGCAGGGTGATTTCCGATAAAATTAGGTCGTTGCCATAGCAACATGTTAAAATGCAAGCCTATGATTGGTTAGAATTGACTGGTAGGAAATTTTCATTATAATTAACCTCATTTTCTATTATTTCGGTTATTCGTGGCTCTATTGTATTTTTCAACATGTCCAAGTACGTCTCCCCCGTTAAGTTTCCAGGAATAAAGAAAATAATAAATAATAAAAAATGAAAAAAAAAATATAAAAAATTCAAATAACTTTAAAACGGTTGAAGATAGGTTACTAAAAACTTCATGGAGAATCCAAAAATATAAAAAAAATTGGGGGTTTCCATTTAAAAATGTCAAGTGTAATGCGATATCTTATTTTTGGAACACCCTGTATTATACAATCATACACGAAAAGACGTCCCCCTAAAAATAAAAATTGACGTGTTCGAGCGTTTTTCCCAAAATATACCAGAAAAGTCATAAATAAGGGTGGGACCTTTTCGTTGGGCCACCCTGTAAGAAAAATTGTTTGTTTTTGTTTAAATCAGCTTAGATCAAGATCAAACGTACTGGGTATCATTGTCAACAAGATCATACAAAATTCTACTTATGAAACCACAAAATACGACCGTTTTTTGAGGTCCTATTTTTTTATTAACAAAAAACTATAAAAAATTCATATTTTTTTAAATCATGTTTTTTATGTTTTCTCCCTAATCCTATTTACTTGACTTATTGAGCTATCGACATGATTTTTCCTCTTTTGATGCACAAACTAACCAACGGTTTAATTTTCCTTAAATTTCTGGTTAGTGATGTGTACTTTCCATATTTTTTATTCGTTTTGTGTAATTTAGTTCTTTCAACGCTATTCTTTTGTTTGTTGTGTTTTTTCTCAAATGCTCTTTATTCTTTCTTAACTGCCATTTTAGTTTTTCTATTTCAAGATTTTAATTTTTCTAGATTTTAGTATTTCCTTTAAGTTTCTATAAACGATGACAATTATTGCTGTAAGAAAACGCTAATTCCTTGACAATGAATAGTAAAATACTTGAGATTTATAGCAGTAAAATTATCAAGTTTTGGGAACATTATTACTTATAATTACATATTAATTCCGGAAGTAATTCTTGTGAGCGGTAATAATATTTTCAAAATGTTATGAAATGTACTGAACAATTTTTTTGCAATATTTTTGTTGGATCATGTGAAATATTGCTTAAATAGTTTCTAGTTTCTCAAGACATGGAATTACCTTCCTACTGATTTTTAAATATACGAGATACGAGGCCTCCTTGGTGTCATTATTTATTTCTTTTTGGATTGATTTTGCACCAGAGAAAAGATTTGAACGTTATTGACTCCATTGGAGTGCAGTACAAATTCATAAGCACTTTTAAGCCAATAAAAAAAGGCTATGGTTGTTACGCCACTGATGAGGTACATTCTTAGAGTAAATAGTTATAGCTTGGATTTGCCCATTAACCTGATAATTTGTATGTATAATTTTATAATTTGGTTTAAATTACACCATTTAACATATTGGATATTTTTTTAGTAGTTTTGTCCAAATTTTTAAAATGATGGGTAAAAAAAGTCAAATCTCACAATTCCATAAACTGTTTAATAAAGGATCACCAGTTTCGGGGTCTAAACTTCACGCCTCATCTTCAGGTCCGGTCAAAAGGGCTGAATTGAAGAAACAACGTGATAAACCTAACCTCAAATATACACTAAAAAATATAATGACAATACAATCACAAGGCAAAGACGTAGTTTGATCGGTCAAATTTTAACAACAAATATACATCAATACATAAAATTTGTGTCATACATGTGAAAGGGGGGACAAAAGACAGGACAAGAATGAACCTCCATGTGTGAGGTGCCGACCCCAAATGTCACACTTAGTTGGTGGAATATAAAAGCATGAATAGCATATGACAAGACAAACCGACATAACCAAAGTTTTGGGCCTAGTAACCTAACCTAAATTAATAATACATCTCACCAATGAACCTTTAAGAAATTACCAAGAAATATTGATTGTTTAACTTTACATATTATGTTAAGTATTTATAATTCACTTTTTTGGGCTATGTTCAATTTTTTTAATAAAGGTAACCATGTATTACTTAGATTTACAGAGCAAGTTGTTACACATTCATTAGAATTTAACATAATATATGCACTTTCTTTAAGTTTACGTTTTTTAGAACATGGCTCCTTTGCTAAGATTTTTGAATTATCCCAATTTATTTTATGATTATTATCAAATGCATGTTGACAAATTCCCGATCTATGCAATTTCCTTTTTTTCATGTATGATTTATGTTCTTCAATTCTCTTATTTGAATAATTAAATTTGTGATAATGATAATTTTGAATCCGAAAAAGATTTCATTAGAGATGTCTTGTCAAAAAATAATTATCCCATAAATTTTATTGAAAAGTGTTTTGATAGTTTTGAACAAACTAGACAACGAGAACAGATTAACCTATTATAACCATACATTCCTGAGATTTCTCATAAACTGAAACGTTCAGGTCAAACATATAATATATGGACAATTTTCAAAACTAATAACACACTTCGCTCTAGTTTAACAAATACTAGACCCAATAATATTAATGAGTCCACTAAAAATGTAATTTATAAAAATCCTTGTGAATGTAATGAACTCTATATTGGAGGGATCTCACGACCTTTAAAAAAGAGAATTGAAGAACATAAATCATACATAAAAAAAAGTGAATTTCATAGATCGGGAATTTGTAAACATGCATTTGATAATAATCATAAAATAAATTGGGATAATTCAAAAATCTTAGCAAAGGACCCATGTTCTAAAAAACGTAAACTTGAAGAAAGTGCATATATTATGTTAATGAATGTGTACACAAAAAAGCCAATTTTACTGAAAATTTCCTACCAGTCAATTCTAACCAATAGGCTTGCATTTTATTATGTTGCTATGGCAACGACCTAATTTTATCGGAAATCACCCTGCTCATAATCACGTGACTGAAAGATTAAAAAGTGGAAATCTCCCTGGCTTTGCATCTGGATGTATCTCCCATATGATTACAGTGTTGCCGTCCCCACTCTCCCTAACAATCCCAATCCAGCTGGTGCATGGGAGCTACATCCAGCCGCGAGTGCTTGACAGTTGTTAAAAACAATGACAAATATTTTTGATATATGATTTATTCTCAACTTCCAATACAAAGTTGCAATGTCATCAATTATGGACAAGATTGGTTTTAACTTCCAAATGTTTTATAAAATCCTGATTCCCTTCTTTCTTCCTCAATGGCGAGTAGAGTAAGGAGCCGTTGGTTTCTTCCACTAAATGCGAGATGAGTCCTGGGTTATGTTTTTTCCAATGATCAGTTTTGGCATGAAATTTTCTTGCCGAATCTCCCGCGAGCTCGAATTAAAAATCCGGAAATAATTCGAGCTCTAGGGAGATTATGAGTGAAAAAAATCCTCGTTTTAGGATAGTCCAAAGATTCAAATTATGAATAGAAACATTTTCCAGATCAAAAATTGGTAATCTAGAATAGCACCTTGGTAATCTGGTCCAACCTGTATAGGTGGATTAATAAAAGAAATACACCGCTCCAACCATGTACGTGTTCTCGAAGAATTTGGTCTTGAACCTTCCGAAGAACGCAACTCGATATCTATTTTTGTCGTTACACAAAAATATATTGTCAATTTCCCTTAAAACTTGCTGTGTCCAGTGAATGTACGCTTGCACTTAACCTTCCAGCTACAACTCAATCAAAAACTGGATCCAAAAAGGAGATAGCCAGTATCCCCTCGGTCCCACCTGGCACATGTTGGCAGCTGCAGAAGCGGGAGTACTCACACTGGTTGTAACCAACCCCATATGGGTGGTGAAAACCCGTCTATGTTTGCAATATGGAATCAAAGAAGCAGTACCAAAAGACACGTCCATCTGGTACAACGGAATGGGGGATGCCCTAGTTAAAATTTATCAAATGGAAGGGATTAGAGGTTTATACAGGGTCAGTCCGCCAGGCTAGATTTAACAAACATTTATGAATCATCAAAATGCACAAGTGTGGGTAGGGATTTGCAGTTTCCGTATCTGCTCTTTGTAGGGTTTCATTCCTGGAATGTTTGGTGTGGTACATGGAGCAATACAGTTCATGACATATGAGGAGATGAAGGCGTTTTATAACAGATATAGAAAGTTGCCGCACGACAACAAACTGGTAAGCATTTTTTTTTTTATTTTTCTTCGTTCTAAATGCATATCAAATGATTTTTTTTTGGTAACATGAATCCCGTAGAAAGTTTTTTGGCGGAATTATATTTCATTGAAGATATCTTTCTTGTTATTGGTTTTAGACACATGTTAAAATTATCAAAATTGAAGTAAATTCTATAAGGAATCGGAATCTCTAGTCAAAAATAACAAAAACGCATTGGAAATAGAACTTTTTTTGTTCACTTTTTTTTTTAATGAGATAGCTCGTACATTTTTTTCAGTTAGAAGGAGAATTTGCTCAAGATTCCAAATTTATACAGGGTGTACCGGAATAACGTTTGAATAATTTAAAGGGTGATTCTACATGAGAAAATAAGTTTTTTTTCATATACATAAACAATGGAATATGCATAGTTTTAAAATCCACAATAAATCCCATAAAATCAGTATACAGGGTATTTTTTGTATGAGAAATTTAATTCTAATATTTCTATGACTCTATCTTGTATGTGGCGCCATCTACAAGTTTTTTCATTGTTTCAAATAGTCGTAACTTTTTTTGCGTAACTCTGTATTTTTGTTTTAAATTAAAAAAAATAATTATAACATTATTATATAAATGATATTCCTGTTCGAAGTTTCTAAAAGCAACCGTTTTCGAAATATTTGCACAAAAATGGCAAATTTTGAAAACGGCGTTATCATGGTACCTAATAATTTTGACAGTGTTTCATTGTTTGATGATTTAAAAAAAAATGAAAAATACAAAATTTAAAAGAAAGAAAAAAAAAATAAAAATCTAAAATTAAATGTATTTTTTTTATAAGAAACATCGAAAAAAATGTCAAAAAAAAACCATGATAACGCCGTTTTCAAAGCCACTTTTGTTTATTTTCAAAATTTGCCATCAAAAACCACATTACATGGATTAATTTAAGTACAATTTTCCAACAAGAGTATAATTTTCATGTGAAAACAATATCATAATATTTTTTTTACCTTGAAGACAGATACAGGATTGGGAAAAAAAGTTAGTTGAAACTGTAACAAAACTTGTAGATGGCGCCAAATGCAAGATAGAGTCATAGTGATATCAAATTTGTCAAAATTACTCTGTATACTGATTTTTATCAGGATTATTATGGAATTTATTTGTATAAAACAAAATTAAAAATTAAACTTTGGCACCCTGTATCATGAAAACTATGCATTTCCGGACATTGCTGCTGATTTTTTTGGTTTTAATCGGTTATTTTTTTATTTAAATCAGATTTTTCTGATAATTTTTTTTTCACAATGTGATGTGTTTTTCGAGGTGTTTTTTTTTAATAATATCATTTTAGATAGATTTATTCTGAATATTATATGTATTTTTTTTCAAGTTTTTACACATAAGACAACGCAACTTAACTTCTTACTGTAACATTTAACTTGGGTCATATTTAACAAACTTTGTGAAATAACTGAATACTAACTCATCTGACATTTCATCTTTTTTGAACAAAACCAACAAATAAAGCATCGGCAAGACTGAATAATTGTATTTTGATGACTTCATTCAATTTTACTTTTCAAAAATGTAAGCGGAAAAGGGAAAATAATTTTTTTAAACATGTGATTAAAATCGCGATTCAAATCATTGAAATCCGGATCATTTTTATATGAAAAACAAAATATTTTTTTCTGATGTAGAATCACCCTTTAACGTTATTTTCGGACACTCTGTAGGTTTTTTTGAGGTGTTGAACAGGAATCTGAAGTTTGCTGCCACAAAAAAAACGACGACATTGTCAAATTTCTTGGCCACTTTTATTTGTCAATCTTTACTGGCTAACTAAAAACCTGTCAAGTTGCCAGAGCGCTTTTTGTTTTTTGTTTTTTTTCTGAATGGCCGTTCGTGTTGACACAATCGATACGAGCGCCCATTCAATAAATTGTCCGATTCATAGCATGTAACCATGTGTGTCATCATTAATCATTAGATAAATGGGTCATAAAACAATGAAAGACAATGTAGGTGTGATACAAAAACAACGCCATCTACCAGTATAATATGTAGTTATGATAGAAGATTAGGCGCCATCTATGTTGCATATAAAGAAATGATGATTTTAATATGTGTATTTAGCTCAAGAAGCTACAAAAAATAACGATATCATATATCTTAATATACAGGGGGTACCCTGATTGCGTACATTAAATTCGAGGGTGAATTCGATTGATTGATTAGGTATTGAAAACAACCACTAGAATTGAAATTGCAGCAGTGAGCAATAAAATTTCAAATTAGGATCAATAATATACATACTTATAATTTTTCAATTTTTCCCTTGACATTTAAAAGTTTATACAGGGTGATCAGTTAAGGATATCGAGCAGCCAAATCTCGGAAGATATATCGTACAGATTTCGAAAAAAAACTTCATAATAAAATAATTGCTGGAGATCATTTTCGATTTTGTTAAATTTCCGCTAGAGGGCGTAGCAACCAACACCAAGTAGAAAAACAGCATTTTTGTCATCATTTTCATATTTTCTATCAAAATAAAGCGGTGGGGGAAGTTCAATTGTTTTTCTAAACAAACTGATATTAAAGCAGATACGGATACGAGATAGTTTAAATTGGCGAAGATTTACAATTTTGTAAGCTCTTTTCAAAACCATTTTGAGTTTTAGATAATTTGACAGCTGTCAAAAGATATTTAAAAAAACGGATTTTCAGCGATTTTTCAAAATTCCCCTAGTTCCGCGATTATTAATTGTAGGGGAAAATGTTAAATTCAAAAGTTTGAGGAAATTATACTATAAATAAAATGACACTCTAACATTTTTCGTCACAACCGTAATTTTTGACATATGACATGAACTTATGTTTTTTTAAATGGAAACTATATCAACTTTTATCCTTATTTAATAGAGAATTTTATCACTTTTCTAACGAAATATCATATCATAGGGTTATTTTTAAAAATAAAGTTTTTGTAGGCATTTTTTTTCTGATTCATGTTTTACGTCAACTTATTTGATCTAGTTATCTATGAAAAAATATCATTAAATGAAATAAAGAATATGATCACCATAGTGACACATAACAATACTGTATTATTTTCAAAAATCCATGTAGTTCAAAAAGTTTTTTGCTAAAATGAAGTTTGACGCGATATTGATCTGAAAATTACTGATGTTCATTTTATTCAGAGTGGGATTTCCTTAAACTTTTGTATTTAACATTTTTTCCTACAATCAATATTCGCGGAGCTACAGGCGTTTCGAAAAATCGCCAAAAAACTTTTTTTTTTAATATCTTTTGACAGCTGTCACTTTTTTAAAACCCAAAATGGTTTTGACTAGAGCTTAAAAAACTGAAAATCTTTGCCAATTTAAACTTTCTCGTATCAGCTATGGTTCCGAGATCTCTGTACTTAACAGAAAAAAAAAACTGTATCTGGTTTCTTCTTATAAAACTTTTTAAATTGAAAACCGTTCATTTAACGAACAAAAGTAAAGAGGTTCTTTTTGTTAGCAACTAATAAGAGATTACGAAAATGATATTTATCTTGATGTCATTTTTTATTATAATAAAATTATATTTTGGTTAATATCAAGGGTTCAAAAAAAAAGTAGATGATCATTTTTTTCAATTGAATTATACAGACGTTTATAAAAATGAATATGTTACGGATATTAACAACATTGACCAGTCATTGTTGTAAATGGCCTATGTGATTGGACAATAATAGACACTTTAAGCTAGCAACATTTTTTTACGTATCCGCATCCAGATCCGTAAACGAATCGACATACGTTAATCATATAAAAACTCACTTAAGCAGCGATCGGTTCTACGTTTGAAATTTAGGATGTGCTGAAAGTAGACACTTTGAGCAAACCGAACATTTTTTACGTATCCGCACCCGGATCCGTAAACGAATCGACATACGTAGATCATATAAAAACCCGCTTAAGCAGCGATCGGATCTACGTATACGAAACGGATTGGTAAAACGTCAAAGTTGTCAAACTTCGCGTTTTGTAACCTATAGATATTGATTTTTGTTTATATTTTTGGTTTGGTTTGGATGTTTGTGTATTTTTCGTTTATCGGTTTCGAAGAGCTTTTGTTATAATTCTTCGATAAGTTGAGATGCGTTCTCAGATACGGATACGATAAAAGGCCCGCAACGATACGTGCAACGGAACGAATCGGAACCCTCGCATCTATTCTGAGCATGCGCAGATTGATGCCGATACGGATACGATGTCTATTATCGATATAGATCGGACAATAATGAAAACATCCGTGTTCAATGAATAATGTTGATAATTTGTAAATGAAATGCCGTCTTTATTTCAGGAAAGTATGGTATGTTTTTGTGTTTTCTGTCATTTTTAAGTGTATGGCAACTACATACAGTGTGTTCACGGATTAAGTGTGGATATAAGGTATAAATGATAAAAAAAAATCCGAGTTAGATTTTGATATTTTGGAAATCGCTGCTGCTTGGTCTCAAACTAAGATTTTGACAAAATGAGCCAATTCGATCGATATACAGGGTGATTTGGAACTGATACAATAAATATTGTTAGGAGTAAAGTACCTTTGTTTTCAAAGATATTGGAAAAGTTGTTTGGATTTTTTTGGAAAAAAACTCAAAAGTTTGTTATCATTTCAGTTAACGCCATCTAGCCACGACGGCAAAAACTCAAAAACTTACCTTTTTGTAGTGGAGATTATGCTCTTCATTGATCAAGCCAAACGGGGGAAATATCAGTTTGTTTAAAAAAACAATTGAACTTTCTCCACCGCCTTATTTTGATAGACAAAAACGTCTAAGACAATAGTCAGTCAATATGAAATTGATATCATCGATATATTTTCATTGGGCAAAATTCTATAAAATCCTACTTTTCTACTAAGTTTTGGTTGTTACGCCCTCTAGCGGACGTTTGACAAACTCGAAAGTAATTTCCAGTTATTTCTTTTGGCGACCTCATAGACGTATATAGTCTGTAAGACAAATATCTTCCGGGATATGGCCGCTTGCTCATCCTGTACAGGGTGATTCATTTTCTGTGACAAAGTGCCAGTTTTTGTGAATTATTCATCATAGAGACCCAGAAAAAAAATTCTGTACAGTAATGTGCCTAAGAGAAAATGCTGGAAATATATTTCAAGTTTCTAGGATCGCCACAAGAGGGCTTATCGGTATTGTGAAAACAGAAAATCGACTTATTTTCCGAATTTTCTTTATTGAATTACAAAAAAAATATACGGAAACAGATTAAGGACGATATTCTTTACAAAATTTCCCCTCGACACTTTTTTCTAGTTGTCTAATAAGACAAATTTGATGTTACTAAATTGGTTTCAACTACGGAATCCCTAGACTGATTTGGCTCGTTTTGAAGAGGAAAATCTACTGTTTCTAGTGCATGTGCTTGGGAACTATAAAAAAAACAAAATTCTACACCAAAGGAACCGATAGAGAGTTGTTTTTGATTCGACTTCTTTATAAAATGTGCAAAACTGACCTACGCGCTCGCATTTACAATGCCCATGGCAGGCACGTGCGGAATCAGCTGCGTTAGTTTGTCAGAAGCCAGACATTTTTGGTTGACTTCCAACTCCACATTTTTAGATCCAAACTGCTGCCAACCAACTAAGTACATGTGAATATTTAAACGCAAGGTATGCTAGTGGGCGGCAGCTTCGAGAGGGGTGGGTGCAATATTGTTGGAGACGTTCAAGGCAGATGTCACGTACATATTTTGCTGACTGATTTTCCCACCGTTGGGATCTCTCATGTATGGCATTCAACACATTAAGATAATACAACAATCTGAGAGTAAAAAAACAGTGCCAAAAGGTTTGCGCGAACTTAGATGTTTGAAATAGAGACGCCATCTTGTACAGGGTGGCCAAATAAGCGACGTGAATGGCTGTATCTCAAAAACCACACATTGTAGAGACTTGCGGTAAAATATCATAAAGTGGCCAAAAGAAATAATTTTCCAGTTCATACCTCCACCACTAGGGTTAGCTTAAAATGTCTATTGTCCAATCAGATGGGCCATTTACAACAATGACTGGTCAACGTTGTTAATATCCGGAGTATCGACCGTAACATATTCATTTTTATATATTGTGTAAAGGGGTAAACGTCTGTATAATTCAATTGAAAAAAATAATCATCTACTTTTTTTTGGACCCTTGATATTGACCAAAATATAATTTTTTTATAATAAAAAATGACATCAAAATAAAAATCATTTTCGTAATCTCTTATTAGTTGCTAACAAAAAGAACCTACTTTTGTTCGTTAAATGAACGGTTTTCAATTTAAAAAGTTTTAAAAGAAGAAACCAGATACAGGTTTTTTTTTAAAGTTTAGTACAGAGATCTCGGAACCATAGCAGATACGAGAAAGTTTAAAGCAAAGATTTTCAGTTTTTTAAGCTCTAGTCAAAACCATTTTGAGTTTTAAAAAAAGTGACAGCTGTCAAAAGATATTAAAAAAAAGTTTTTTGGCGATTTTTCGAAACGCCTGTAGCTCCGCGAATATTGATTGTAGGAAAAAATGTTAAATACAAAAGTTTAAGGAAATCCCACTCTGAATAAAATGAACATCAGTAATCTTCAGATCAATATCGCGTCAAACTTCATTTTAGCAAAAAACTTTTTGAACTACATGGATTTTTGAAAATAATACACTATTGTTATGTGTCACTATGGTGATCATATTCTTTATTTCATTTAATGGTATTTTTCCATAGATAACTAGATAAACTAAGTTGACGTAAAACATGAATCAGAAAAAAAAATGCCTATAAAAACTTTATTTTTAAAAATGACCCTATGATATGATATATTGTTAGAATAGTGATAAAATTCTATATTAAATAAGGATAAAAGTTGATATAGTTTCCATTTAAAAAAACATAAGTTCATGTCACATGTCAAAAATTACGGTTGTGACGAAAAATGTTTGAGTGTCATTTTATTTATAGTAGAATTTCCTAAAACTCTTGTATTTAACATTTTCTCCTACAATTAATAATCGTGGAACTATACCATCACATTCGATTTTTTTGGAAAAAACACAAAAATATGCTATAATTTCAGTAAACGCCATCTAGCGGCGACGGCGAAAGTCACAAATTAAAAAGCAAATAACCATTTTATAGCGCAGATTTTTCTTTTTCATATGAGACCATGTTCGTTAAAATCGGTCAAGCAAAACGGGAGTAATATCAGTTGGTTTAGAAAAACAATTGAACCTCCCCCACCGCTTTATTTTGATAGGAAATATGAAAATGATGACAAAAATGCTGTTTTTCTACTTGGTGTTGGTTGCTACGCCCTCTAGCGGACATTAAACAAGATCGAAAATGATCTCCAGCAATTATTTGTCTTGGCGACTTTTATTATGAAGTTTTTTTCCCAAATCTGTACGATAAATATCTTCCGGGATTTGGCTGCTCGATATCTCCTATGGACGTTCTAATCCTGTTTAATGAAAATTGTTGTGTCCCAGTATTGCCAGTTTTACCTGAGGTTTTTATGACATACGTCATCAATGATAATTGTATAAAATATTCAATTTCATTATTGTAAAAAACTCTGAATATAGTGTTTAATTCCACAAAACTGCAGTTACAACAAAAATAATTTACTTTGTATTTGGTGTTAATGACGTACTCCTAACATTGTTTAGAAAAAAGCCTAAATTGTTTAATAATTCAATAGTTTTCTTGGTATATTTGGCATTGTTACCTAGGATAAGGGTGTGATCCAGGTAAATCACTCTTATAATGCCTATAATCCGAAGTCTCTTCACAAAGCGTGTTTGGTAAAAATGAATGGTATTAAATTCAAGTCAAATGGTAAACAACTGAACTGATCTAAACAGTAATCAAGCTCAAATCGTAAATATTTTTTACATTCGCGATTCATTGGAACTTAAAATTATGCATCCTTCAGGACTGTTTTTGAAATATAACAGTCTAATAGTTTCAAAACCGTTCTATGATCATCCAATTCGAAATGGAGCATCTACTAGGACTTTTTTATATTCCCTAAAAGGAGATTTTGGAATATTAATTGTGGGTACAAAAAATTGTCTGGGTTCCCTAACCCAAACTAGGACCGGACGGTCCTGTATGTGTTAAATTTGTTAAATGGTAAAAATTTCAAAAAATCTTTCTGCATAACAGCCTACCTCTTCATTTCATTAACCTCCGGCGCCGGAGGTGATTCTTACTTCTCACTGGTATCCCTTGTCTGTTTCTGGTAATGTTCTCCTCCCCCTCTTTTAACTCAGCCTCCCTTTGTATTTGGCACGCTGGTAGCTTAAATATTGATTGGGACTTGATCTTGTTCCAGATGGTCCTGGCAAATTGGTTGGCTGACAAAATTTTTCCCTTCTTTCGCGATTTTTTATTAAATTAAATTTATGTAGAATACTCTAAATTTTCAAAATTTGTGGGCAAAATTACTCAACATCAACAACCAAAAAATTTTGGGCCTATTTTTCTCAAACCCGTCCCTGTATATCCCACCCATAAAGGGTATACAATGGTGAGTTTTTGTTCATCAGATAGAGTTTGAAAAGTCTAGTTACTATATCAGATTCAACTCAATTATCTCAGGTTTCGAAAATATCTATAAAAAACCGTCATCCGGTCTTCATCTTTAACACCCTGTATCTTGAAAACAAGTGTTTGTGGATACTAGTTTATATGAAGTTTCATTTCTATCTCAAAATATTGACGTCTAATTTCGGGACACCCTGTATACTATTTCTGATATGACGGGCGAAGATCCTTTTAAAAACCATCAAATAATAAATAAATGTATTATTCTCAGTAAAGTGAAATGTTGTAGAACCCAACGCCATCTATCGGTAGATTTTGTCAATCTCAAGGATGGATACTGTTCTCTTCAGTCTGACTTAGACCCATAGCCATGCTGATGATGCCTAGTAGGCAAAAACGTACATGGATTGGTCATGGTCAGACTGAGGAAACAGTTTCAAGATTTTCCTTTCATTCTCAGTAATTATAAATACATACAATTACTAGGTACTTGTTCAATCGTAGGATTTGTTAAACCTGGTCAAATTTCTTTATACATTTCCTGTGGCAGCAGAGCCGTGTAGTTGGATAGGAGTTCATACACTTTTTCTAAATATGTATTTCAACATACAACAATTTATTCATGAATTGGGTTAACAGTCTGGATCCCAGAGTCATCAGTACCCGTTGTACCGAAAATTCCGCCGTTTCCGACTGTTTTCTTAAATTCAAACTTAGTACTCTTCGCCAGTCTTGTTTCCCAAATTCTCTCGAGTTTACCGCGTATTCTTTCAATCAACAGAAGAGAATATAGCTATTTCCCATTTCCTCTTATCCCAGTGAGATTTGTTCTGTTTTAGGTGGCGTAGGTCGTTGGAGAATGACGGCTGTCTCCGGGAAAATTCTTTTGTCTGATTTGAATGATTTTTTTTTTGAAAATTGTTCGGTTTTTCCAGTATGTCATTAAAAGACAGGGAGGATTTTTGGGAAATTCTTTATAACCTCAGTCAAGTCCAGTAATTTTTCTGAGATCTGTATTGGTGGCGTATGTCGCAGGGAGAGTTTTCTCTGATTTCTCTTTTTTTTTGTCTCTGGGGTTTTTCTTTTCATTGTCGTAAATTCAGGGGTACCACCCACTTTTAGCAAGGGATAATTTATTATTATTATGTGTGTCCTCGGAGATCAAAAAGACAAAAAATTTCAACTTCTGCAAGGTCTTGATTTTAATTTCGATAAATAAAGTATGACTTGGAAATTAAAGTTATTTTTTCTATGACTATTCAATAATAAATGTATTATATATCTTTTTTCTATTGGTTAATCTGACTGGTTAGTTTAGTGATTTTTTTTCAATTACTCAATTCTTTTTAACCAATGAAATGATCTAATCTCATTACTCCACTGTTTTGTAGCCAATTAGAACATTTGACAAGTTGGCAACATACGTCAACCTTCGAATCCATCAGTTTGAAACAGCCCATTAGACCATCCATGACTGTTTTGTAGTCATTGTGGTAACCTAACCTCACTTTATCAAATCAAATCAAATCAAATATGCTTTATTGCCACAGAAAAATTCAAATAAATTTTATGGACAAAGCAAATACAAAATGCTAGAGTAAAAACAATACAAAACATGATAATAGTATACATTACGTGAACAATAGGGCAAAACCAGTACAAATATATTTTTCCAATATTTTGTCAAATTTAAATTTAATTGGAAATTGCTCATGGACAACAATAAACATTGGCACACTTCCAGTTATGTTATGACGACAAGTCAGTAAAACAATAACTCAGCCAAATCAACAATAATTATGTGTAGAACAATAATACTGCGGTGTTAAATATCGAACAAGGAACCAACGATTTCTCACGTTTTTTTTTCGCTTCCCATTCAAAAAATAAACATCAGGTGGGGTGAGCGAAATCGGTGAACTCGAAATTCAATTTATAAATCTGAAGTCATCTTGTTTCCGCCCTGCCTGCAGCATGTAATTATTTTTGATTTAAATATCAAACAAGGAACTTGGGGTTGTTTACATTATTGCAACCAAAACGTGTTGATATTCATTTTCTATTCAGGAAATAAACAACAGTCGAGTTGCGCGACCTCAGTGCAATTTGAACTTGACCCTACTGTGCTGAATGAATTACTAAACTAGGCGATTGTTGACCCCTAAAAAATATAAATACTCCAATGTTCACTGAATGCCCTAGAATGCCCTAGAACAACTTCCACTTCACCAATGAGTTATTGTGAAACTGCCGCTTATCCGACAGTACAGTTGTCAAAAAGTGCTCTGCAATAGAAATTTACGTTACTAAGGCGGTAAATGATTTTTTAAATTACGAGTCGATATGTTTATGGACGAGGCGACGAAGGAGCTGAGTCTGGAATTTCTAGACGAGTAGTTTGATGACATTTAACGGCTGTGTATCGTTCATTGTTTTGTTTCATACTGTGAGTTTTTTTTTAAATCGGTTCAAAGCGTTTTCTTGTCAAACCATACACTTAGAGTGGCAGTACGCTTCACATTCTTACCATGAGATGACGCCAGCCAAACCATGTCACCACTTGGGTAATATAGATAGGTTACTTATGTTACCAACTTTCTATGTCAAGTTATTAATTAGAATCATTAGATGGCGCCAGCCAAACCATGCTATCAATGCAATTTCACACCCTTTGATGACGCAAAAGGTCATTTAGCAGTATAGTAATTGGTATTGGTATGTCTGGGGGGAGGCAAGCCACTGCCCGGCAAGTAGGCCTTAAAAGCCCTTTTCGCCAACCCCAGGACCACAGTAGCTTTACCTAAGTTGATGATGGAGAACATCAAGTTATATATTTGTACTAGCAGGACCAATTTATTTAGGCTAATTATTAAAACTTTTTGACTGTCAGTAATTTATAATACTGCAGTCTACTCAGTAACGTTAGCCAATGAGAGTACTAGTAAATGTTGAACAGAAAATGATTTCTTCCCACCTCGGGATTTAAACCCGATCATCGCGTACTATCCTCTCCGGTGACTTTTTTCGAATGGCGCCTTAGACTACTCTGCCACCTAGCCGCAGAATAGTAAAGTTATTTTCCTTTACAGTCTGATGATGTAAAGTGTCATTTATCGGACTGGTTTTGGGTTAGTGGTTTATTATCTGATGAAAACAAAGCATTTGAATTCTGTAAATTGATTCGCCTGAAAATGTTCAGTTGTTGGCAACAAAATATGAAATTTGTTCTATTTTGTTATAGACAACCGGAGAATATCTGGGATTCGCAGCAATAAGCAAACTAATAGCAGCAGGTTCAACGTATCCATATCAAGTTCTCCGAACAAGACTTCAAGACCAGCATCACAGTTACAAAGGAACATGGGACTGCGTCCAGAAAACCTGGAGATTTGAAGGAGCCAGAGGTTTTTACAAAGGACTCGCACCATATCTCCTACATGTCACTCCCAATATATGTCTAGTCATGTTAATCTATGAAAAATTCACTAATTAGATTAAATCAATAGGGACGTCGGGAATATTCCGATATTCATTCTAGGAAAAGCTTTCAAAACGGCTGTGGTCTTTTAGGAAATGAAGGTTTTGTGTGTGACTTTATTGAAATGGCTCTTGTTTTTGAACATCACATTTTAATTTTAGTTCTTAGGATTCATTATTTATTTTAAATATGTTTTTCCTGAATATTTCAGCACTTGCCAGTAAGGTGGAATCTCCATGCAGAAGTTCTAAATTGGATTAAGTTGTCTATATTTTTACGATTTTTTGTTCGCAAGTGCTGATGGACATTTTAAATCAATTTTAGGTAGTTCTTATTCAAGGCAATACAATTTTTTGATGGCATTGTTTTGATTATCTGATATCACACCCTCCCAATTTTTTTTTAGGTTCGAAACGAACATAATGTGAAAATCACTTAGAAGAAACTGCTGATATTTATTATAATTTTTTTTTATTCTGGACGGAAAACGATGAAGAAAAAAGATAAGTATAATAAAGGGCTGGTTAAAAAGTACAAAACTGTTATCTTGTGTTAGAGAAAAGTATCTTAAGATATCAAAATCCAATATATCGCTTCTGGTAAAGTTTTAACTTATTTTGAATTTTCCATAAGAAACTTTATATTCAAAAATGTCTTCATCGTTTTCCGTCCAAAATTGAAAAAATAAAATAAATAGCAATTTCTTCTAGGTAATTTTCACATTTTGCTAGTTTTTTTGTCTTCCTGTATATTTGAAGATGTTATTTTCAGACCAAGCAAAAACTTTCATCAAAAATGATTTTTTGCCGTATCTTAAAATTTTCATACTGTAGATACAGGATGGTCCATTTAACTTGAGACATCTGACAAACGGTAAGTTTTGGAAAAAAGCACTTTCAACAACCACCCTGTATAGAAACGTGTCTACTTTTCATAATTTGGCAATAAGTTACTCAAGTTTGAAAGTTACGGCTTGTCAAAATTATTTCGACATTTTTTTTGTTTGGCAATTCTCAAAAATTTTTAGTTATTTTTCTATTTAACATTTGATGTTGAACTTGACTTTTTTGATAAAAGGATTCTATCTTGTTTTGACTATAATGTCATCCCAACATCTCAAACGGTTTGAAAATTACACATCAAAGTTTTTTATTTGACATTTTTCAAAAAATCGTTGTAATTTTCCTCAGGTGACTCAAATTTCAAGCTACAGCTTATCAACATTTCTTGATAGAGGAAGGTTTGAACTTGTTTTGACCAGAATGACATCCCAAAATTTGTCAGTAAAGAAGGGATTCAACTTCACTTGACTCAAATTCCAAGCCAAAATTTCATGCGGTTTGAAAGTTACAGCTTTGCAAAGTTGGCTGTGGAATTTCGACAATTTTCATGTCGTATCTTTAATTTTTAGTCATCTTGGTACACCTGTCCGGGGACATACTGCTGACAGTGAAGTATTTTGGTGTTCTGGTCTGTTGACTGCAATCGTAGTGACATCTACCGCAAGCTTGTGAAGATTTGAATGAACAAATATTGATTTCTGATTCTTATTCTTGCGACATCTATCGGAGCCAAATTGATAGATACCCACGTATTAGTAACGAGTGTTCAATAAAAAATACGGTAAGCTCTCCTATGGATTAGAATTGTTTCAAAAAAAGTATGTCTACTACCAACAAATTCACGTTCTAACCTAACTTTTGTATTGTTGTCGACTTTTTTTGGAGTTTTTGTGCCTTTTTAAAAATCAAAATTAGATGCTTCGCAATCAGTCCAATTCTGTAAAAAAGGGGGTTTGAAGGGTGTGTTCAATACCTTTTGTGATAAAATGTATACATTTCACCTATTTTATCAATTTTGAGTTTAGTGCAGGCACGAGGAGAGGTAAAGGGCAAGTCATATTTGAAAAACCATCCAAAAATTCACAGGTTTAACCGAGATAAGCTTGTAGAGTAAACTCCTGTTTGTGCTAATTGTGTCCGGGTGCAAAAGCTCGATTTTTAATGTTTTTTGAATTTCATATCATTTTTATCAAGAACTAAATTGAATTCACGAAAAATGATGACAATAGATGACATTCAGTAACAGTTGCCATCAAACTATACGAACTTAGCCACGACCTACGTTCATGATAGAAAAAAAACCACATCCACCAACGACCGTATTTTTCATTGAACGCCCTTTATCTCATTTATCTTTTATTTAATTGTGGA
Organism: Orchestes rusci; assembly: GCA_958502075.1. Classification (NCBI taxonomy): domain Eukaryota; kingdom Metazoa; phylum Arthropoda; class Insecta; order Coleoptera; family Curculionidae; genus Orchestes; species Orchestes rusci. The sequence goes on from OY293303.1 coordinate 116,323,735, forward strand.
AAAAACTAAATTCCATCAGATGAAACTGACAAAAGTTTTTTCCTGAAAAGCAAACTGCAATCTGTCAACTTGAAAACCTTTTTAGCTCCACTTTTGAAAATTTGATTGACTGATGTTCTATTGATTTTTCATTACTTTGCCGGACATCTAGCGGAAACAGATTGGTATGTATCATCTCATTATGTATCTTCAATTTGAGTCCTGAAAAAGGTTTAAATAACAATAAATTTGATTCATTTTTATGAGCCTTGGAAATGTTAACTGACTAAATTAAAAGCAGTGTTATATTCCGATATCTCACTGCAATCTAATAAGTTATCAGATTCTTTCAAATCACTAAAATAAACTTGATTTTCAATCTCAATAACAGGTGGAAAAGTAATTTCCAGTAAGTGAAACAGTGTCAAAGGCTTCCCTTTTGAGAAGTTGAATCCTTAATAGAACGAGGTATCTGTATGACGTCATACTTGGTACCCTCGTTTATTCCAAGAAAACTTTGCAAAACTCCATAGGTGTGTGAATTATAAAAGAAGTTCACCAAACGCGTTGGTACCATAGATATATTATCTATGGTTGGTACGGTGAAGATGTTCTATCCTAAAAAACAGACAAAAATCTCACAAAGCCAAACTGATGGTGAGTCCTCATGTGCGTATTTCAAAGACGGCGTTTTCGCGTTTTTCGATATGATTGGCTGGTGATATTCCCGCCGTCATGATTCAAAATTATACAACCAATCAGAACGGGTATGTCAATACGCTTAAAATGTCAACTACGCCCATAAGGTGCGTCCCCATGGGCGTAGTGGCCACCATAGACTTAAAATAACAAGACACGTAACGCCTATACTTTCAGCATTGAATGTTTTGGTCCCAACACAATGATGATAGGCCAGTTTTGTTTTTGTTTACTTACCGGTGAAACGCCCGATTTTCGCCTGTTTTTTTTCTCTGGCCACACACTACACACTTTTTAGGTACTGTTTATCAATTAAACACTAAATCCCGAAATTTAGAACAGACAGAGCAAGACTTTTTCCGAATAATTGAGAAATAAGCAAACTATAAACGCATCAACCTCACTTAAGCGGACGTTTGTAAACAATGCGTCAGCCGGTCCGTCCTCAAAGTTGCGACCGGATGTTGCCATATTTCATCATGAAATGTAGAGCTTCTACAAATGTTCACCAACAATGATTTTAAACGACAGAAAAGTCATTTGTGACGGAAAACTGAGAATACGGAATTAAAGGTGTTTAAGATTGATGATTTGGTAGTTGAATTGAATTATTTTTGCCAGTATTTTTCATAAAGCTCTAGAACATTAAGAGCACATGACAACGGCGCTGAAATAAAGTAAATAGCTTCATGAGGGAGATGTTGGGGTCAGCAATATTTGTTTTGTTACTTGTCTTGTTATTTTAAGTGTATGGTGGCCACGTTCTGAGCGTATTGACATGGTCCTTTCTGATTGGTTGTATATATTAGCCTAGTTTACACCGATAACTCGTTTAGTTTGGTCCGATAGGACCAAGTGGGTGGGGATAGTACGGTAGGTCCAATGCTTGCTTCTCGCCCGTTCATACCGTCTTGCGACGCGTGAACTAAATAAGTCCGCGCGCAATTCGTCAAATGTCAAAAACAAGTCGAAAATATTTATCAACACAATTCGTAACCAAAAAAAACATAAGTAAGTACGCTCAGATTGCCTTAGAAACTCAGAACCAGAACGAACACAATTCACAATAATAACAATCAACATAACCTCATAATTTTGATCCAGATCGAATCAAATTTAGTTCGGTACACCTGCTGGCGAATACCGAACCAGGAGTGGATCAGCTTATTCCGCAACTGTTTACACCATTCGAACCAAATATTTGGTTCTGATATAGTTCGAATTTAGTACTTGGTCCGCGGACCAAGTTGTCGGTGTAAACTAGGCTATTGAATCATGACGGCGGAAATATCGCAGAACGCAAAAACGCCGTCCTTGAAATACGCACATGTGGACCCACCTTGAGTGTTGCAGTGTAGAAAAGTGTGAAAAAGAGTGCACTAGTGCAGCATGACAAACACACCTCATTGCACAATTTCCATGCTTGAAATTGCGACATAACCTCAACAACCTATATGTTTTGTTTACAAACAAATTAGATTGGATGTGAAGTAACGAGTGTTCAATAAAAAAAGGGATCAAGTTACCTCTGGATTTCTTTTTTTGTCATGAACGTAGGTCGAAACGATTGCAATCCATAGGTGACTTGATCCCTTTTTTTATGGAACGCCCTTTACAACTCAGAGAAATATTGAAAAGACTATAAAAAAAAGCGGGTGGAAAATGTTCTAATAATGTGCTTAAATTGTGACTCAACAGGGATACGTGATGGGATGAAGCAACAGTGTGTTGAAGACTAAGAAAATGCTCTTGGTAGGTTACTTGTACTTTATTTATTTATGATTTAAATCACTGAAATAGATCTTGTCTTGACTGGCTAGTTAAACTAGTTATAAACAATTCTTGGGGATGTAGTCAAATTGGCCTTAGCTTTAGGTTAGTGAAAAACAAAACCTTTTTTGTTGTCGAACCTTTGGAAATGTTTATTTCCTTCATCAGGACATCTATAAATTCAAGTTTAACTAAACTGTCATCATCAATTTATCTATAATTTACACATATCAAAACGAGTTAATAACAAAAGAACTTCCCAAAGATTATACAAGGTGTCCGGGAAAATGTGGGAGATCTCTCGGATTCAGATAGAACGTTGAAAAATAAGATGACAAGCTCCCGTAAACTTTTTCCATATAGGCCCTCTCTATGGAGATACGGGCCCCGAAAGGACGCCACTGGAAATCAATTTTTCTTGAATAACTTTTCGACCACTCAATATAATGTGATGAAAATTCAATATGATAAACAGTAAACATTACCTTTTAAAATACTGTCCTTTAAACCTAATTAGCTCCAGTTTACCAGGGGCGGACTAGGATGTTTATTTGAATGCTTAAATTTTCAACACCCTGTATGATAAAGGCTTGAAAAAATAAATTTGGATAGCCTGAACCTTAGGCTACTAAAAGGTACTCCTGTTCATTTTCGATAAAATGAACCGTGTTCGAGAAAAAAAAACATATTTTTATTGAAAAAAACCATCGAAAATAGCCATAATGCAGTGCTGTCCTTGACGAATTTTTTAAAAAAGTTTGAACCTCGAAATGTTTATGTGAAAAAACAATGCAACATTTCAAAAAACATTCACATTCACATTTTTTATTGATAATTTCGTCAAGGACACCACTTCGTTATGGTTTTTTTCGAGGTTTTTTTCAATAGAAATATGTTTTTTTCTCGAAAACTGTTCATTTTATCGTTAATGAACAAGAGCACCTTTTTTGTAGTCTAAGGTTCAGGTTATCTAAATTTATTTTTTTAAATGTCTTTATCATACAGGGTCTTGAATATGTAAGCATTAAAATGTACAACCTAGTCCGCCCCTGGTTAACTAAACAAATGGGGTCGTTGCACTATATGAAAATTAGAGCTGATTTTGTGTAGAATATATAACTGTGGGTTTGTTAATAGAATGGGTGACATGAATTGGCCAAAATAATGCACAACATTTGAACTAGGCCTCTTTGAAATAAATAACTCCATCAACCTGGGCCCATTGCCTCCATGACGTCACAGATCAATATCCTTTATCCGCTTGACACTGAAATGAACGCGCGCTGCTTGATACAAATGCGGTGTTGCGAGATGTACTATTGATGGTATTTTTACAAGGATAACCAGCTCAATATGATGAACGATAGATAATCGACGCATTTAGGTTTACTTTAAAATTGATGGTAAATAATGTGATTCAATGCAAATTAACCAGGAAATTATATACGACACCACCCAGACTGGGTTTTTATGATACCTTTGACCGTATCATAAAACCCTCAAGATATTTATTTTTCTCAGACCCAAATTAATGCAGACGCATAGAATAGTTATTTATCAGACGTAGGGATAAACTCAAAGACACAATTCTTTGAATTTATCCCTACGTCTGATAAATAACTACCAGGAGCGTTGCATACTAAACAAAAACTGCAAATATTGGTACCTTCAAATTAAAGCTGGTAGGCAATATTATTTATTGGCCCATTCTTTTTTGACGATATTGAATCGTATATAAGCAAAGTTGATCCAAACCACGAACGTGAATTCGAAATTGAGAAATCCCTAGAATAAAACACGCTTTACACTCGACCCCAAGCAAAAAGCATCTCGGCAACGTTGCGTTCTCTACAGTTATCGACCCACGGGAAGAGCTGCGCCGGATCCAAGAAGCGACGCCATATTTTGCCGTACACGCGTCATCATTTAAAAGGCTTAAAAGGACTGTTGACAAACTTCGACGCTAGTTTATGCCCTTAAAAATCGATAAAAAAAAAAAAAAAAAAATACGGGTCTAATATTTTTGATTATATTTTCAGAATATGCAATAAAAAAAGTACGTGCAACGACCCCATTATGTTTTAAGGGCAGTATTTTAAGAGGTAATGTTTACTGTTAATCATATTGAATTTTCATCAAATTAAATTAAGTAGTTAAAATGTTATTCAAGAAAAATTGAAAGAAAGAAAAAGAGATCTCCCACATTTTCCACACCCTTTAGAGGTACTTATGAAAAACATATTTTTTTCGTATCATACTTTTTAGTCAGCATAAATCATTGTGATTTATAAATATTTCTGATATCACAATTTTATACTATCTGAGTCTCGATTGAATAACAACAAATTTTTCTCACATCTTATTTATGTGGGAAAAGTGAACTAAATGATGGTGAAAAATGAAAATACGGGGTTACGCATGCATCAATTCGTAGCTGTGCTTCCAAAAAACTTCACAAAAAACTGTTTCTTGTTTATCAATTTTACAAGAAAAAGTAAGTTTAAGATCTAATGTGTCAAAAGGCGCATTCGCCATTAGAAATATTTAAAATCAATAAAAAAACTAAACTAACTAGTTGACAAGTTGCGGATTTTTTTTTTTAGTTTGGAAATACAGTAATAAACACACCAAAAAAAAAATTTGTTTTCAATGAGTTGACAAGTTGCGGGTTATTGTTTTAGTTTAAAGATACATTAATTAACACAACAATACCATTCGGTTTTGCCAACCTATTTAGGAAAAAAAAAGTTAATAACCCAATCACAATTTTTTGCTCGATTTTTTTTTTAATCAGTTGACAAGTTGCGGATTAATTTTCAACGAATACTAAAAAAAAAAAATTACATATACAGGGCTTTTCACTTAAAACTCCACACGTCAATATCTCGGAAACGAATAGGAATATTTGATTTCTGTAAAAAGTAGTCAATGTATGGGGTGGAGTAGTTATTTTTCACAGTTAAAAAAATTCGACGCCTACCAAGACTAAAGCGTCGCGACGCATCGAAAATATCAATCGATTGCAGGGACTTTGAAATTACGCGCATGCTAAAGTACATTTATTTATAAACTTTTTTGTTATTCAGTCGAACTCATTTATTCTACTCAGTTTTGAGATATACAGTGTGTTCAAGATAACGATGTCTATCATGGGGATCTTGAAAACCGTGTGAGATAAAAGGTCATTTAAATGGAGGCAAAGTTGCGTATTTTGATGCTTAACAAAATGCCGTTTTAAAAGCCAAGAAATTCCGACTAAGTCCGAAATTATCCAAAAAAAAACGACATTTTTCAAAATTGTTTTCATTTTTTTCTGACCACATTTGAAGAGATATTTCGAAATGAATGGAACTTCTTCATTGCCACTTTTTGCCCTTTACAAGATAGCGTTATCAAATTGAAGAACCGACGTTTCGTCTATGAGCAGCCATCATCAACTTTGTTTTCTCAAATACGGTCCTGGATTTTTTATGACGGATTTTGAGGGCCTCTTATGTTCCTAAACCAACGATGTATCGCAATTATTCAAAAAAATTATGTTGGTGGATTTTTGCATAAGAACTCATGTGTTAGAGAGAGACAAAAAATACATTTTTAATAGGATCAAAAACAAATAACTTTTTTTTAATAAGTGCGATACATCGTTGTTTTGGGAACATAAGAGGCTCTCAAAATCCGTGATAAAAAATCCAGGACCGTATTTGAAAAAACAAAGTTGATGATGGCTGCTCATAGACGAAACGTCGGTTCTTCAATTTGATAACGCTATCTTGTAAAGGGCAAAAAGTGGCAATGAAGAAGTTCCATTCATTTCGAAATATCTCTTCAAATGTGGTCAGAAAAAAATGAAAACAATTTTGAAAAATGTCGTTTTTTTTTGGATAATTTCGGACTTAGTCGGAATTTCTTGGCTTTTAAAACGGCATTTTGTTAAGCATCAAAATACGCAACTTTGCCTCCATTTAACCGACCTTGTATCTGTCACGGTTTTCAAGATCCCCATGATAGACATCCTTATCTTGGACACACTGTATATCTCAAAACTGAGTAGAATAAATGAGTTCGACTGAATAACAAAAAAGTTTATAAATAACATGTACTTTAGCATGCGCGTTATTTCAAAGTCCCTGCAATCGATTGATATTTTCGATGCGTCGCGACGCTTTACTCTTGGTAGGAGTCGAATTTTTTTACCTGTGAAAAATAACTACTCGACGCCATACATTGACTACTTTTCACAGAAATCAATATTCCTATTCGTTTCCGAGATATTGACGTGGGAAGTTTTAAGTGAAAAGCCCTGTATAACTGACATAACTTAGAACAATAAATTGATAAATCTCCAACTTATCAGGTCGAAATAAATTTTATTAATTAGTTCACAAGTTGCGGGTTGTTTTTTCAGTTTGAAAAAACTGTAACAAACACACCAGTAACATTATTGAAAACCGATTCAGAATTAAAAACATTTCTCATATAATTGACATGACTTTAAAAAATGGATAATTTGCCAACTTGGGTCAAAAAAAATCTATCTTTGTAGAATTGTCATGTGCATGATAGAATAAAACTCAGTTTTGGATTTAGGCGGTCAAAATCACTCAAAAAGTTGGTTCAGAAACTTCAATTCTGCTGTAAAACTTTGTTATTGGTGATTTTCTGGTAAAAAATTAAAACACATCAGCGATAATTGTAAGATTCATTATTTTAATAAAATTATTTATTAAAAAGGGTTTCAGTTCAGAACACGTAGAACTTTTTATAAAGGATAAAGGATCGAATGACTCTTTTCCGTAAAACAATAATTAAAATGTTTTCCATATTGTTGCGAACTTAGCTACACACACTGTAATCATTTGGGAGAATATCTTTAAAACGTTTTCCACATTCATTTTTGCAACTATGTATGTATTTTATTCAAAGTAAATAGATAGAGATTGAAAATTCACGTAAAATAAAAAAGTGAATAGACACGATAATTAGGTTAAAAATCCAGGGATTGGTCTGTTCTACTGGGTTGAAGCGAGAGAACAGAGACGCTCTCTCGTGAGCATCACCCTATCTCAACTTTTTCTCAAGAATACGGTTTCTCATCTCTCGTCTGTTCTACTCCCTACCCGACAAGAATAAATACAAATATTTTTGTGGTATTGTAGACCAAAATAAAAGTATGTACTATATGTTTTATTGGCAAAATGATATATTCGAATAATAAAACTGTAGGAAAGTCGGAACCATAGATAAAAAATATATATTGGTCGGAACCAAGCGGAACCACATGTGTGTATCATCTAGGCTTCAAGCAGACCTTCTGCTTTTAAAGAAAAACGCATTTATTCATCCTTGAATTTTTTGGCTATTAACCTTGTGTAGCAGCTATTTGGGCAAAATAATAATGAAGAATTTATTTTGGCCTGTGCCATAGGAATCCAGAAGAAACTAACTAAAAACTGACTTGCCGGAATGATGTAGAAAATGAAGATTTCGAAACTGAGGACAAAGTCGTAGATGATGAGGAGGACTAGAGGACTTATTTATTTCATTATACAGTGCGGCTCTAAAAGGTTTTTTCAATGTGTGCACCAAAAATGTTGAAATTTGGCATACTTTTATTGCTGTCGAAATACTACTTTTTGATGTGACACATCATTCGAAAGGTCTTATCGAGTAGATTATTGTGTGAAAATTTCATAGGATCAAACGCATCCCTGCGGATATGACAGACTGTCAAACTAACAAGATAAAGAAATTCGTGAAATAAGAACAAAGAAAGCATACTTTTATTTTTATTGTAAAAAATGTTGAAAATGTCGTCCGTTGACCCCCAAACAATGAAATAATCTGTCTGAGAACACCTGACGGACTTTTTCGAAAGTATCGACATTAATATTTTGACAAAAAGCAGTAATTCTTTGCTGTAAATCTAAAAGAGTCTGGCTGTGTTGCATATACTTTCTGTTTTTAATATCCCCATAAAAAAAAGTCCAATGGTGTTAAATCGGGCGACCTGGCGGGCCATTCGGTAGGACACCGACGGCCAATCCAACGATTGAGGTAAGTTATGTCCAAATACTGCCTTACATTTCTACTGAAATGAGGAGGCGCATCATCCTGTTGAAAAATTGATGCCATGCCAAATTCGTTGGGATTATTCTGACGTATTTGTACAATCAAAGGCCCTATTGTAGTTTCTAACAAGTTCAAATACAGGTCAAATTTTCATGAATGAAAACAGGACCAACAATATAGTTCCCCAATATGCCAGCCCATACGTTAACCTTTTCGGGGTATTGCGTGTGGGTTTCCCTAAAAACATGCGGATTTACGTCACTCCAATAACGAACATTTTGTCTGTGTACACGGCCATTTAAAAAGAAAGTACACTCGTCACTAAAACAAATATTTTGAACGTATCTCGGTTCTCGGCCTATTCTATCGGTCATAATTTCGCAAAATTCCACACGTCTGTCAGGATCATCTTCAGTCTACTGGTGCACCATTTGAAATTTATAAGAATAAAATTTCTGTTTTTTCAGCAATCGTTTTACAGAAGCAGACGAAGTATCACAGATATCTGCAACCTGAAAAGTCGACTGTTCAGGATTTACCACCATCTCACCAATGATTGCAATTTGTTTATCTTCCGAAATAGATGGTCGCCCATAAATAAAAAAAGTCTCAATAAATTTCCGCACTTATTCGCGAAGATATTTCCTGCATATCGGACGGTCCGGGAAGCACTCATTGAAGATTCTTTCCGTCTCATGGAAATTACGATTTCCGCCATAAATAAAAATTGCTTCAATTTTTTCTGCGAGGGGACGCGAATTAGGCATTTTTGTAACACTTCCTAATTAACACAATAATCAAACAACTGGCTCATATCGTTTCAAGATTTCCACATTTGGTTAAACTTTAGTGCTGTGGCGAGGTAGTGTGTAAACTGTATCTCCATCTTAATTTAGATTTTAGTATTATAGTGCTAATAAATGCTTTTCAATTTTTTTTTATCATCTTGAAATTCTTTATCCGCTTTGTATCAGCATTAACCTGTACTGTTTTGCGCAGATTCACCATCATTTTTCCGGAATCTGATGTGTCAGCTCGTTAAAAAATTTAAACTTAATGTAAACGACATTTTTAAAAACTAAAAGTTTGGCAGGCTGTCATATCCGCACGGATGCGTTTAATCCTATGAAATTTTCACACAATAATCTACTCGATAAGACCTTTCGAATGATGTGTCATACGACCCCCCTTTCCATTTAAAAAAATGTTTTAATACTAAAAGTAAGTTAGTAACATCAAAAAGTAGTATTTCGACAGCAATTAAAGTACGCCAAGTTTCAAAATTTTTGCTGCACACATTAAAAAAAAAAGGGGAGGGGGACCTTTTAGAGCCGCACTGTATATCATTAATCTGCAAGGAAAAATGCAATCTATAGACATTTATTCATTTTCCTTAAGACAAAAAATGCGACGGATGAAAAACTACTCTGCCACAAGCTGCCTGTTATATTGCCTCCGATCTCCTCTTTTTATCCATATCAAATGTGGCTTCAAATATTTGCACTTTTTGCTTTTATTCCCCTTTACGTTAGTTCTTGTAACCCCGATAATTATTATGAAGATTGAGAGTTATGTTCATGATTGAATTCTAACATGATCATTTATTATTATCTCTCATTCCGCAGTTGACCCTCTTATCTTGTCTGTATATTTTGATTATTTGAGGTGTCCATGTTGTCATGTTTCATATTATTCATTTAAATGTAGCTAAATCTTTTTTCCATTATATTGCATTTGATTTTGTATTAATATAAAAAAACAAAAGTTATATCATGATAGAATGAAATGTTTTTTTTTATGTTCCTGCATAATGATGTGTATCAGAATTATTGTTACGCCTCTTTTCATTATTTTAAATTTTCAAGATGGCATCAAAGTTGAAATACCTCGAATTTTAATTATCATTATCAATATCTGTTAAAAAAAAAACGACGTTGAGACATTCACACAATACGCTGTTTAAAATAGTATTAGGTTGAAAAAGTTCATAAATGAAAATAAAAACTACCAGCCAATTCTAACCAATCATAGGCTTGCATTTTAACATGTTGCTATGGCAACGACCTAATTTTATCGGAAATCACCCTGCTCATAATCACGTGACTGAAAGATTAATAAGTGGAAATCACCCTGGCTTTGCATCTGGATGTAGCTCCCATATGATTACAGTGTTGCCGTCCCCACTCTCCCTAACAATCCCAACCCAACCCAACTTTCACAGACAGAGATAAGGCAAACGGCAACACTGTGGTTGGTGCATGGGAGCTACATCCAGCCGAGAGTGCTTGACAGCTGTTAAAAACACTGACAAATATTTTTGATAAATGATTTATTTTCAACTTCCAATACAAAGTTGCGATGTTATATGGACAAGATTGGTTATAACTTCCAAATGTTTTATAAAATCCTGATTCCCTTCTTTCTTCCTCAATGGCGAGTAGAGTAAGGAGCCGTTGGTTTCTTCCACTAAATGCGAGGTGAGTCCTGGGTTATGTTTTTTCCAATGATCAGTTTTGGCATGAAATTTTCTTGCCGAATCTCCCTAGAGCTCGAATTAAAAATCCGGAAATTTGCAACTCGACAAAATTTCCGGAAATAATTCGAGCTCTAGTGAGATTATGAGTGAAAATCTAATCGTAAAACAATTTTCCCGCTCTCTGAAACAATAATTTGTCCGTTGGGTAAAAAAATGATCATTTTTTTTCAATTTAATTTATGTGAAGTTGAAGCAATAATTATTGAAAAATAGAATAGAAAATAGAAACACGATTTCTAACGGAGTCGATAGAGTATGTAGATAAGAGCTGTCACAAAGCCAGAACACGGTTGCGGTTGGAGAAAAATTTCTCCATACATGTCTCGAGTTCTACTTGCCTTCCAAAGAAATTAATATAGGTCAAATTTAATATTGATATCAAAATATTATTTCTCGGACTGATAATTCACAGAAAGATGCTCAGCAAAACTCTTTGAAAAATAAAACCGAGCTACCACCACTACCACCTAAAATTTGATACAACTTTGATCCTACATCAGTGATGGTGCATTTTAAAACTTCAATTTATTTGTTAGTTTGTGTATCCTGACAATTTTTTACAGGTTTGATAAAAATGGCTTGCACCATTCGAAAGAGGGACACAAATTATTTACTTCCTGAAATTTTCACAATTATTGAACAAAGGATTACTGATTGATTACTGATTACTGAAGTACAGGCGCTACGAGTTTCGGGCTGTTGGCCCCGACACCGCAGCCTCTAGTTGGGCTTATTGTATCTTCTCTGTGCCTGTCTCTCAGTCGAAGAGCTCCATTGCCCGAATAAGGTTTATGACTCGTTCTACTGTTTCCCTGTCCGTCCTTTGAGGAGTGGTTGTGAATTCCCCATTATCTCTTCTCCAGTACGCCAGCGCTTCACATTCGAATACAATGTGGGAGGCTGTTTCCTCCTCCTCGTTGCACAGCCTACATATGGGTTCCTCGTTGAAAAGACCCATGATATGCATGTGTTTCCTTAGAGTGCAGTGTCCAGTTAATATATCTGTTACTTTCCTAAGCTGATTCCTGCTGAGTTGCAGTAGGCTTCCAGAAAATGATGATTCGATCTCGTCTGCCATCATTAATTTACTGTGTTTCAGACCTGGTGATTGGCACCATCTAGCTTTCTGTTGTTTTTTGGACCAACAGTTCAGCCAACCTCTCACAGAGGATTTTGTAATACCAATAGCAGGTTCTGGACCCAGAAGTGGTGTGTTTGCAGCTTTGCGTGCTAGTAGATCCGCCCGCTCGTTCCCAGCTATCCCTGTGTGTCCTGGTATCCATCCAAGAGTGACATCGTTAGATACTCCCAGTGTGACAAGGTTTTGCTGACAATCCATGACTTGTTTGGATTTGGTTTCCCGACAGGAGATGGTTTTGATTGCGGCTTGGCTGTCACTAAGGATAAGGATTTTCCTTCCTCTGTAGCCTCTCCTGAGATTTTCTTGCACGCATACGTTTATTGCATGTACTTCTGCCTGGAAAACTGTAGCGTACATCCCGAGTGGTTCACATGTTTCCCACTTTGGATTTTCACCTACGATTCCGGCACCAGTTTTGGAGCCGTCTGTGTACCATATTGCCCCATTAGCCATCCGGAGTTGTTTCACCGTTTCCTCTTCCCATATTAGCTTGGTCTTAGGAGACGTGCTAAAGTTGATATTTTTCAACATGATATCACTCCTCATTGTTACTAAGTGGTTCGTGACTGTGCTGGTTATCTTAGTGTGTCCTTGGGAGTTTGGGTGGCTCCAGTTCCCGGTGTTGCTAAGTCTATATGCTCCCATTCTTGCTTCCATTTTGATATATATATCTAAAGGAGGTAGGTTAAGCATGGCCTCCATGGCAAGTGTTGGAGGATAGTCAAGCTATAAAATTTTGAACTTGGCTAAAATGACCCAGATTTGAAAAAATCATAAGGGATGAGTAGTAGTAGTGAATAGTACATAACATCCAAATTTAAATATCATAAATACACTGCGCCAAAAAATTATAACGCATAAGCAAAAGGATACGTGATTGGATGAAGCAGTAGTCAGTCAACGACTGAGAAAATGCTCTTATTCAAGAAGGTGACTCGTACTTTATTTATTTTTGATTTAAGTCGATTCATTGGCGATTTTCAAACCGTTCCAAACTATATGAAGTTTCAAGTTTTCACTGAAATGAGGAAAAGGATGCAATAAACATAACAACAATGTCAAATCAAAAACTTTATTTAAACAATAATGATAAAGAGTCTGAATAAACTATGTCTATAAACACAAAATAAACAATAATTTTTCATTGACACTACGTGAACAACATTTGGCAAATTTTTTCATTTTTAGTTACAAAAATCTAATAAAAAACTACTACGGGGTAATGGGGCATCACTTCGGTAACACTATTTTTGCCACCCGTTACATGCTAAAAAGTTAACAACAATATCACTTATGAATATCATAATTTTTTTAACAATATCCATTTTTTAAAAGTAGTTTGCACGTAATATATAGTGTCATATCGACTTTGTAGGGGGGCGTGATGAATCGGTCATGCGCCCTATTCTAACTTAATGCAAACTGAACGCTACAGGGGTATATTCGTGAGCTGGCTAACGCCTGTTGATGAATTAATATAAAATAATCTTATACACTATTCAGTTGATCATAATACTTCATTCATCCGAATTTAAATGATGATTTGATCACAAAATTTGGTTTGTTCTAGCACCAGTATTAGTACCAGATAACTGAGATCTACACGTTAATGATCCAGCTCGAAATCTACGCTTGGTTTACACTGAATACAAAACTAAAACGTTAAGTGTCAGATTAAGAGTGACAACTTGAATCGGCCAGTTCTAGAACATTCCCTATTATCATTTAAACTAGTCGCTACAATCCCTGCCTTCAATAATCACTCTTAGCTAACTTAACTAATGTTACAACTAAATTTATGTCTTCATTGAACCATCAATACTTGACGCAACTGGAGGAATGTTGTAGAGCAGGCCTAATTTTTCACTCTAAAACGACTCATGCTATCATATCGATGTCCAGAGTATCCCCACTGTCATCGATATGGCTGGTTGGAGTGGGGGTGGGGATGCGTTCTTCTGATAGCAGAGGATCGCCAGATCTAGAATGCACTGGAGATACGTTTCGGACTAGGAAAGTATCTCCAGTTAGAGCGTTGGGGGACGAAAGCATAGGATCACCATTCACACTGTATACGAGATCATCGTCATCCATGTTCTCTTCCATTGCTGCTGATAGGCTCAAAGTTGCATCGGATATTACGTCAGGCATCTGCAAGAAAACATTCATTAGTGGATGTAGAGGTGGCGCTGTTTGTTTTATTTTTATTCTGAATTCTAAACTAAAGATTTATTTGTGTTTTGAGATATACAGATATAGAGGAGGACAACTTTTGAGGTATCTATTAATGTTCTGGATTCAAATAGCAGCCTCCACTTATCCCGCGATTTTTAAAATTTTCATGCTATTCTTGAGAAGTTTTTTTCCAAAATTGAAGTTCCTAACCTCAGAAAAATTTTCAAACGAACAGAATTAATTATTCCTCGAACTGATGAAAGTATGGAATTTTGACGAAATTTGCCAATGTAGATATGAAGGGGGACAACTAGTGTCTCGCCAAATTGTCATACTATCATTGGTTTGGACAAAATCAAATGCTGGTCCTTTTCAAATTGACACCCTGTATACATAATTACATTGATGATGGGTGGGAAATCTCGGATGAAAAATCTGACTGGGCCATCTATTAGAGTACGATTCAACTAAGAACATCGCCGAGTCATAATTAGCACTAACTTGATAGTAATTATGAGTTCCAGTGGCCTCCTAAGGCTCAGATTCACGAATATTGTTGTCAAAAAATGTGCACCACTGACTTTTTCTGTAAATTTTATTTTTTTTAGATGATGCAGAAGGAAATACAACTTTTTTATCTCCTGATAATTTTTCGTATCTTTCTTTGTTACCAATTTTTCTACATGAAATTAAGTGGTTTTAATTTTTTGCCTCGAAAACGAAAAAGGATCCGAAAAAATATGAAGAAACAAAAAAAAAATGTATTTGTAGCTGCTCTATCTTAAAAACTGAATGTGTCCGAAATAGCGTGGTTTTCAACATACAAGGTGTTTAAGAAATCGGATTTATTTTTAATATCTCAAAGTTCTTTTTGCCGATTTTGTTGTAATTATGGGTTCCAGTGGCGTCCACAGGGACAGTTTCACGAATAAAATTGACATAAAATGTGCACCACTGACTTTCTGAAAATGTTTTCAGATTGAGCAGCTAAAAATACAAATTTTCTGTCTCTTCATATTTTTTCGAATCTACAGTGTGTTTCATTTTGATTGGCGACAATTCGCGATTTAACTAAAAATAGACCGATTTGAAAAAACTTTTTTTTAGCTTATAGTATTCAAAAAGCTATATCTTTTCATACAAAAAATGACAAGATATTGGAAAAGTGATGTATTATGAAATATTTACTGATAATAAGTAATAACAAAATTATGTTTTACCCATACTCATTACCCATTATACAGGGTGTCCCAGCAAGGGTGGCCACCGGCCATATCTCGGAAACTACTGGACCTAAAAGTTTAGCAAAAAAAATATGATCACTAAAGTGGCCACGAAAAAATGCTGGAAAATATTTTTAACTTCGAAATTTTGCCGCTAGGGGGCGCAATCAAAGCTTAAATATTAAAATTCGAAATTTCTCCGGAAATTCTCAGATTGAGGTATATCTTTATCAACATGGTTAGAAAACCTAGACAATTTCACGTCTTTTTGGTACAGGGCTCATTGGCGTACCGATCTTCGTGTGAGTAGGGGAAGGTAGT
This sequence comes from Orchestes rusci, assembly GCA_958502075.1. NCBI lineage: Eukaryota > Metazoa > Arthropoda > Insecta > Coleoptera > Curculionidae > Orchestes > Orchestes rusci. The sequence goes on from OY293303.1 coordinate 116,339,648, forward strand.
GAAAGTGTAATTGTTCAAGTGGCTGTAACTTATAAACGACTTGTCCGATTTTGTTGCGTATAGGCTTGTTTGGAAGATAAATGTGAGTACTTTCGTATATCGTATCCAGTGATGCGTGATTGTCTCCAGAAAAGTTGCTAGAAGGCGTAATTTGAATTAAAAACAGTGTTTTTCATTTTACCGCAAAAATTTAAATGGTATGGTATAATTCTGATAATAATAACTAGTCCAAATTATGTAAAATTTAATGTTTTAAAGTTTTTAAGGTTTTATTATTTTTTTAATTTTTTTTTTTTAAGGTTTTTTATTGTAAATTTGATCTTCATTTCGATTCTGTTATCAGAATTATACCGTACCATTTAAATTTTTGCGGTGAAACGAAAATAACAGTTTTCAATTCAAATTACGCCTTCTAGCAACTTTTCTGGAGACAATCACGCATCACTGGATACGATATACAAAAGTACTCACATTTATCTTCCAAACAAGCCTATACGCAACAAAATCGGACAAGTCGTTTATAAGTTACAGCCACTTGAACAATTACACTTTCACTACCTTCCCCTACTCACACGAAGATCGGTACGCCAATGAGCCCTGTACCAAAAAGACGTGAAATTGTCTAGGTTTTCTAACCATGTTGATAAAGATATACCTCAATCTGAGAATTTCCGGAGAAATTTCGAATTTTAATATTTAAGCTTTGATTGCGCCCCCTAGCGGCAAAATTTCGAAGTTAAAAATATTTTCCAGCATTTTCTCGTGGCCACTTTAGTGATCATATTTTTTTTCCTGAACTTTTAGGTCTAGTAGTTTCTGAGATATGGCCGGTGGCCACCCTTGCTGGGAAACCCTGTATAAATATGACGATTTAAAATAACATTATTTTTTCATACATTTTGACCTTTATTTCTGAACGCTCGGTATAAGATAGAGAAGCAACACTTATCGAGTGAACAGTTCGCGTCATACCTACAAAAATAACAAAAAGTTTTTGCAAAATTTTTGCTGGAATTTATACAGCGTGGTTAGAAAAAAATATTTTTTTATTTGACCTTACTTTTTGAACATCCTGTATAACATTTTATTTCAAAAATATCGTTAAAGGGGTTTTTGGGTATGCCAAATTCAGAAACACTATTCGTTTTCAATTTATAAAAATGCCTAATAACTTTTCGCGTTTTTGGGGCCCTTTTATCAATCATAGCAGTCGATGGAAATTATCTGCCCTAATTGTTTTTTTGGAAAGAGAGCTTTTTGAGTACTATGAGCTAAAAAAAAGTTTTTTCAAATCGGTCAATTTTTAGTTAAATAGCGAATTGTCGCCAATCAAAATGAAACATACTGTATATAGATTCCAAAATCTATCTCTACTAGCCAATATTTTCATCAAAAATAGCAATGGTTTCCGTGAAGATTAAGTTTTTTAACCGTGAAGAGAAGAAAAGATTAAAGTTTGACTTGCTGTTTCATCGGCACTAAAAAATGAAGAACTAGTGAAATCGACCCAAAATAATTCTTTTTGAAAATAAACCCCTTTATCTTTCTTTAAACGGATTTTGGACTGCAATCTGATTAACTGTCCATTTTTGGCATCTGGAACATCACTGTATCCAGTGAGATCGACTCTAATTAACCTTTTTCTTGAATCGACCTTTCGACATCTAAAACCGCAGTGGATCCAATGCGATCGACCCAAATTAATTATTTTCTAAAAATTAACCTGTTTCTTGATTTACTGACCATTTTGGAGCAATAATGGATACCTTTATCTTAATTTATTGTGAAGAAAAAGTTTTCTTTCTCTCGAACTTTGGATTGGAATTGGATTATTTTTGGTATCAGAAAAATATTAATAGTTTGCATCCAATTCATTCTTTTTTTGACGTATTTGAAACTACATCTTGGCCCACCAGCCAATATTGGCATGCGAAATAGCAATGGATCCAATGAGATCGACCCAATTTTTTCCGAAATCAACCTTCAAAATAATTTTTGTTTTCTTTAGATGAAAATCTGACATTCTAACCATTCTTAACATTTGAAACATCAGTGGATCCAGTGTGATCGACTCAAATTAATCATTGAAATATTTTTTCTACTGTTTTTAGAATACAATTTTGACATCTAAACATCAGTGGATTCAGTGAGATCGACTCAAATTGATTGTTTTATGAAAATTATCTCTTTTTAAACTAAAACCTGATCAATTGGTGAATTTTGGCATCCAGTGAGGTTGACTCAAATTCACTCTTTTTCGAAACAACTCACTTGATTTTCATGGCATCTGAAAGTTACCCTGTATATTTGTTTAAGGATTTGACTACACAGATTATTATGCAAGGAGGCATTGAGGAGTAATCCTCCTAATTTAAACCATCTACCTTTTTAAAAATCTGTAGGAATTTTTGAATTTTCTTTATAACATTTGGACAAAGAGATACTTTGTCCGGTTCAGTCTAAGAAATTGAGTTCACTTTGATAACCTTGAATATTACTGGGATTTTATTCTGAAAATTTCCTTCCAGTCAATTCTAACCAATCATAGGCTTGCATTTTGTTATGTTGCTATGGCAACGATCTAATTTTATCGGAAATCACCTTGCTCATAATCACGTGACTGAAAGATTAATAAGTGGAAATCTCCCTGGCTTTGCATCTGGATGTAGCTTCCATATGATTACAGTGTTGCCGTCCCCACTCTCCCTAACAATCCCAACCCAACCCAACTTTCACAGACAGAGATAAGGCAAACGGCAACACTGTGGTTGGTGCATGGGAGCTACATCCAGCCGCGAGTGCTTGACAGCTGTTAAAGACAAATATTTTTGATAAATGATTTATTTTCAACTTCCAATACAAAGTTGCAATGTTATCAATTATGGACAAGATTGGTTATAACTTCCAAATGTTTTATAAAATCCTGATTCCCTTCTTTCTTCCTCAATGGCGATTAGAGTAAGGAGCCGTTGGTTTCTTCCACTAAATGCGAGGTGAGTCCAGCCGCTACTATTAAATCTTCTCAAATAGTTTTGGCATGAAATTTTCTTGCCGAATCTCCCTAGAGCTCGAATTATTAATCCGGAAATTTGTTCTCGTTGCGAATTTTTCTCGACAAAATTTCCGGAAATAATTCGAGCTCCGGGGAGATTATAAGTGAAAATTACCTTCCAGTCAATTGTAACCAATCATAGGCTTGCATTTTAACATGTTGCTATGGCAACGACCTAATTTTATCGGAAATCACCCTACTCATAATCACGTGACTGAAAGATTAATAAGTGGAAATCTCCCTGGCTTTGCATCTGGATGTAGCTCCCATATGATTACAGTGTTGCCGTCCCCACTCTCCCTAACAATCCCAACCCAACTGGTGCATGGGAGCTACATCCAGCCGCTACTATTAAATCTTCTCAAAAAGTTTTGGCAAGATAATTTTCTTGCCGAATCTCCCGCGAGCTCGAATTAAAAATCCGGAAATAATTCGAGCTCTAGGGAGATTATAAGTGAAAATCACCCACCAACAACGATGCTTTTTCAGAAAGTAATCTGTATCATTTTGTTAATGATCAAATAAAACTAAGAATTTAGAATTCAAAATCACCCAACGTGACATTTTGACATGTTTCACTCTGATGATCCCAAAAAAAACATTTTCAAAATAAAGGTTGACTAATAATCACTTTTTCAACACGACGTTATCGAAATTTGATAATCAAAATCATCCATTGTAACACCTTGACCCGTTTAACTCCTAATTTTCAAACAAAAAAAGATACCCGCTTGGAAAGATTAAATAAGTTCAATTCTCAACCAAAAATGGCTAGAATTTTATATTGAAAATCACCCACCGTGACACTTTGATCATTTAACTCTTATTTCGTCAGAGAAATAAAGCTACTTTAGAAAGTCATCAGTGTCAGTTTGTTGATTGGAAATTGGTAATCAAAATCACCCAACGTAGCACAGTGTCCTGTTTTATTCTTATTCACTAATACCAAAAAAACTTCCTGAGAAATTGCTATTGAAAATCACCCAACGTAACACTTTGGCCTATTTAAGAATCATTTTTCCAGTGAAACTAGTCTCAACGATAAAATTATTTTGTAGATCGGATATGTGTAACTGGGAATTTATATTCAAAATCACCCAGCGACACACTTTTATCAGTTTTACTTTGATATTTCCAAGAAGAAAAGTTCTAAAAATCAAACCACGCGAAACACTTATAATTAAGTCAACTTTCATGATTCTTCTTTTCAAAATCATCCAACTTAACACTTTGATCTATTTTAATAGTTTTTCCGCAATGGATCCAGTGAGATTGACCTTATTTTGTTTAATTTTGATCCTTACAAGTTTTTCCATAAAATGATTGGAAATTTTATTGAAGCTGCTCGACTTAGATGTGATTTGACGCTTTAATCAACTCTTCATCATCATTTTAATGTCAGGCGTTACATACAGGGTGTTTCATTGTTTTTGAGAAAAAAATCAGAATGAGTGTCTGCTTGAAAATAAAAAGAAAACTTTCTATAAACCATACCAGATAAATGCTTCAGTTCAGATTACAAAGCTGATGGGTTAGAATTTTATTTTTATTTTTGTTTTTTTTTTTAAATAATATTTGAACCAATGTTGATACTTTGATGAAAATTGTTGTCTGGGAGCTTGTTGCTATGCGAAATTCGATTTTGATCTTAGTATGGCGGTTATAGAGAGAGTAGAGGGCGCTACATAGACTTATTTTTCCCTACCTACCTACCTACTAACCTACTAACTGTTCTACAGGGTTCCTAACCTCTGTGACAAAATGAAAGGGGTGATTCTTCGCTTAATTTTAAGACGAAAATGTGGTATAACTTTTTTTCGAATTTCGCTTTGTTTCCAAAATACAGGGTGTTTAATTTTTATTATTATTATTATCTATTTTTATATTTTTTTTTTTTTATTTATTTAGTGTTTTTGAATTCTCCATTAAAATGATTATAATTGATTGCTGTATTTGTTAGAAAATTCAACATCAGCGATAAAATTACTTTTTGCGTCAAAACTCACTCAACTAGATTTAATTTTTTATCTCAAAAATTAGGCAAGATACGATAAAAATTCAAGAGATCAAAAAGTTGCGTTTTTAGTTGAATAACCTGAGAAAAAAATGAAAATGACACAAAAAGTCAGTGGCGTACATTTTTTTCCCAATAATATTGGTTGAAGTGCCGCTCGGGACGCCACTGTATTCGATAATTTTTATTTGTTCATGGCAAAATGAGCCCGTTATCACTATAAATACCGTTACCAAACTTCAACAAAATCGAGTAAAAGATAAATTAACTAAAAATAAAAAACTAATCAAAAAAAAAAAATTAAACACCCTGTATTTTGGAAACAAAGCGAAATTGGAAAAAAAGTTATACCACATTTTCGTCTTAAAATTAACCGAAGAATCACCCCTTTCATTTTGTCAGAGAGGTTAGGAAACACCCTGTATACAGGGTGTCCCAGCAACAATGGCCACCGGCCATATCTCAGAAACTACTGGACCTAAAAGTTCAGGAAAAAAAATATGATCACTAAAATGGCCACGAGAAAATGCTGGAAAATATTTTTAACTTCGAAATTTTGCCGCTAGGGGGCATAATCAAAGCTTAAATATTAAAATTCGAAATTTCTCCGGAAATTCTCAGATTGAGGTATATCTTTATGAACATGGTTAGAAAACCTAGACAATTTCACGTCTTTTTGGTACAGGGCTCATTGGCGTACCGATCTTCGTGTGAGTAGGGGAAGGTAGTGAAAGTGTAATTGTTCAAGTGGCTGTAACTTATAAACGACTTGTCCGATTTTGTTGCGTATAGGCTTGTTTGGAAGATAAATGTGAGAACTTTCGTATATCGTATCCAGTGATGCGTGATTGTCTCCAGAAAAGTTGCTAGAAGGCGTAATTTGAATTAAAAACTGTTATTTTCGTTTCACCGCAAAAATTTAGATGGTACGGTATAATTCTGATAACAGAATCGAAATGAAGATTAAATTCACAAGAAAAAACCTTAAAAAAAAAAAAAAAAAAAAAAAAAAAAATTAAAAATTTTAAAACATCAAATTTTACATAATTTGGACTAGTTATTATTATCAGAATTATACCATACCATTTAAATTTTTGCGGTAAAATGAAAAACACTGTTTTTAATTCAAATTACGCCTTCTAGCAACTTTTCTGGAGACAATCACGCATCACTGGATACGATATACGATCGGTACGCCAATGAGCCCTGTACCAAAAAGACGTGAAATTGTCTAGGTTTTCTAACCATGTTGATAAAGATATACCTCAATCTGAGAATTTCCGGAGAAATTTCGAATTTTAATATTTAAGCTTTGATTGCGCCCCCTAGCGGAAAAATTTCGAAGTTATAAATATTTCCCAGCATTTTCTCGTGGCCACTTTAGTGATAATTTTTTTTCCTGAACTTTTAGGTCCAGTAGTTTCTGAGATATGGCCGGTGGCCACCCTTGCTGGGACACCCTGTATGTAATATTTTGTATCATTGCCTCATATTTTCAGTGAAAAAAAACAACTAGTAAGTGTATAATATAAAGGACAACTCTTATTCTATTATTATTGAGACATTTCGTTAATTAAGAAAATTAAAAAAATATGAAGTTTTCTAGATTAAGTAGAGAGTTATTCTGAGATAAGTTTTTGTAGTAGTAATTTTGATTTCTATTTTAATTCATACTCTCCATTTATCCTTCTTTCTTGATGTTGATAGAAATTTCGTTATTCGACAAGGAGACCAAACGATTTAGAAACAATAAATAATTTGAAATCAGTTTAAGACAGATGCATAGATAAGACAAGAACTGACAAGAAAAAAAAATGAAAAAATCCTTAAAACCGGCTATGACGTTAGGGTCAACAATACAATAAAATAAAGTAACACAAAAGTTCAAATAATAACGACAAAAAAAATATTAAAATCATGCTCAAAGTTTAATAAAATAATACTCTCATCATCTTTATCGACAGCTTTGAACTGATGACGCAACTTATATTATTTTATTAGTAAAGTTTGTTATTTAATGAAATTATCTTACTTTGCGACTGGGCTCCGAAAAAATAGGTGCAATAATAGCGTTAACTGCAGCTGGATTATGATCCAGCTGATCCAAATTATGCTCCAACGACGAATCCACCTTTCCGTCAAGATAGTCCAAACTGTGATCGATGGTGTTATTTGAGTAGGAGTTATATGGCGAAGGATTGTTGTTGAGTGACAAACTCTGCCAGTTGAAATCAGAAATCGGAAGTCCATGCGATTTGGCCTGTCGTTCCAGCTCCTGCAAATCAATAAATATTAATATAGATAAACTGCGAAAGATGGCAGTATGTTGTTAAAACGTAATTTCGCTTGGTTTTATTATCGAGGCAGTACTAATTGACTAAAATGGTAATTTAGGGATTTGCGTGTAACTGTGGCAATTGAATATTGTTTCTATTGAAAAGAGCTCACGCCATATGATTCAATAGTAATACGTCGAAGGCTGTTTTATTGTGACGAATTAGTCAAAGTCCTTCAATTATTTCAGTTTAGCCATTTCACATGAGTGGGTTAATGGAGTTTGTCAACCGAAAATATGAAATTTGATGCATTTGAACTTCATGATAGGATTGCCCCGCCTAGTTTCAACGAGGCGGAGTTGACCAAGGGCGCAGAAGCCTCAGTTTTTTCAATTTTAACAGGTTAATTGGCAATTGGACTGATACGAACGTAGTTGGAGTTTTTATGCATGGGAACATTAACTGTATGCAATCAATGTTTTATGAGTATCTGAAATTTGATAATATGATGCTATTTTAAATTTTTCATTAAACAATACTGTCCGTGCCGAATGTTGGCATGAAAACATGATTTCATTACCGAGATTTTTTGGCTGGTTATGTAGGAAGATATCAACTTGAAATTTGCTACAACCAAAGTCTATACAGGGTTTTTCACTTAAAACTCCCCACGTCAATATCTCGGAAACGAATAGGAATATTTGATTTCTGTAAAAAGTAGTCAATGTATGGGGTCGAGTACTTATTTTTCACAGTTAAAAAAATTCGACGCCTACCAAGAGTAAAGCGTCGCGACGCATCGAAAATATTAATCGATTGCAGGAACTTTGAAATTACGCGCATGCAAAAGTACAAGTTATTCATAAACTTTTTTGTTATTCAGTCGAACTCATTTATTCTACTCAGTTTTGAGATATACAGTGTGTCCAAGATAAGAATGTCTATCATGGGGATTTTGAAAACCGTGAGAGATACAAGGTCGGTTAAATGGAGGCAAAGTTGCGTATTTTGATGCTTAACAAAATGCCGTTTTAAAAGCCAAGAAATTCCGACCAAGTTCGAAATTATCCGAAAAAAACCGAAATTTTTCAAAATTGTTTTCATTTTTTTCTGACCACATTTGAAGAGATATTTTGAAATGAATGGAACTTCTTCATTGCCACTTTTTGCCCTTTACAAGATAACGTTATTAAATTGAAGAACCGACGTTTCGTCTATGAGCAGCCATCATCAACTTTGTTTTTTTAAATACGGTCCTGGTTTTTTTATAACGGATTTTGAGGGCCTCTTATGTTCCTAAGCCAACAATATATCGCAATTATTCAAAAAAATTATGTTGATGGATTTTTCCATGAGAACTCATGTGTTAGAGAGAGACAAAAAATACATTTTTAATAAGATTAAAAACAACCACCTTCTTTTTTAATTGGTGCGAGACCTTGTTGGTTTGGGAACATAAGAGGCTCTAAAATTCCGTAATAAAAAATCCAGGACCGTATTTAAAAAAACAAAGTTGATGATGGCTGCTCATAGACGAAACGTCGGTTCTTCAATTTAATAACGCTATCTTGTAAAGAGCAAAAAGTGGCAATGAAGGAGTTCCATTCATTTCAAAATATCTCTTCAAATGTGGTCAGAAAAAAATGAAAAAAAAAATTGAAAAATTTCGTTTTTTTCGGATAATTTCGGACTTGGTCGGAATTTCTTGGCTTTCAAAACGGCATTTTGTTAAGCATCAAAATACGCAACTTTGCCTCCATTTAACCGACCTTGTATCTCTCACGGTTTTCAAGATCCCCATGATAAACATTCTTATCTTGGACACACTGTATATCTCAAAACTGAGTGGAATAAATGAGTTCGACTGAATAACAAAAAAGTTTATAAATAACATGTACTTTAGCATGCGCGTTATTTCAAAGTCCCTGCAATCGATTGATATTTTCGATGCGTCGCGACGCTTTACTCTTGGTAGGCGTCGAATTTTTTTAACTGTGAAAAATAAGTACTCGACCCCATACATTGACTACTTTTTACAGAAATCAAATATTCCTATTCGTTTCCGAGATATTGACGTGGGGAGTTTTAAGTGAAAAACCCTGTATATTCCAATAAGTCCGGTCACTCCTTTGTTCTTTTCGAAAACGCCGTCGTTTTTTGCGTGAGGCCATAAATCATAGTCATTGCTGGTTCACGAGCAAATACGAGGGGTCGGGCGACGAATTTATTTCGAATGAGTTTACAAGGTGCACTCGAAATGAATAGAATAATGCAATAGCAAATGTATGTATTTTGGTTTTGAAAAAACAAACATTTTTTTTAATTTGTTTCTTTTTTTCCATTTATATTGTCAAACATAAAATAATCCTAACATTCTATATTCAATATTTCATCTCATTTTATTTTGAATAATTTCACAATATGGAGGAAAATGTACTTGATAGAATTTTCTCGATGTCGAAAATTGAATTAAGTACAATCTATAAGTAATCTATTTAAATATTGCAACAATTGCGAGCAACGATCTCGCCTATGAGCCAAAGTTGTTTTTTAAAATATGATTTCCGGAATAATTTGATTGACAATATCATAATATAATCGTTTTTATAATTAAATGTTGACTTGAAAAAGAAATTGCTAAAATTTGGGATGAACGATTAGATTAGCTGAGTTACCTTTACGAAAATGAAAGAAGGGAAAATTGGGAATCAAATGAAAAATACAAATAGTGTTTATTTACATACAAATTTAATTCTAAATAATAATAATTAGGTACTACATATTTTGCAAAAATTTCAGTTTTGGATTTTGCTTATCCCTTTTTTGGGTCCTTAATGAAGTGTTTGCAAATTTTAAGGAGTAATAAATTCGTACCCTTGTATATAGCGACAACAAATAGTCATGTGGGAAACTGACAGACAAAGTGAATGAATTTTCATCAAAATGAATGCTACATATTCTGATGTTGAAAGCTTCTTTAGGTGTTACGTTTGCATACTTATGCTCTTCAACAAATCCTAGGACGTCTTTCCATTGCTGACACCTTAAAATAACGAAGATTTCAATAAATGTCACAATTTATCCAGCAATTTATACATTTGATACTTGAACAAAAAATAATTTTGAGTTTCAGATTCTCATAGGCTTTAATTAAGTTTATAGCTTACCTGACAGGATCCTTGGGAAAACGAAAAAACGAAAATTGTCTATTAATCACACTATGATTGTTACATGAATCCACACAACAATAACTTCCATGAGGAGCCATCGCACACAAATAAAAACACCACAAATAAGTTCCACAAAATAAAATTTAGGGACACTATATTTTGACGCACTCGATACAACGCTTGGCTGAGCCACCGTGTAACAGCCAACTGATAAAATGACCAGCCCCCGGGCGAGACGAGGTGGGAAGGCAGGGGGCGGAATTTCGGGCTGGTCGAGAGAGTAAGCAGACTTATTGGAATATATAGACTTTGCTACAACTATGCATGGTTATTGGGCACTGGACATGAGTTGTTGACAACTTTTATCATTACATCATCTCTACAACATTTAATCGGAAATTTGATTGAATATCAAAAATAGTGGAAAATGACAAAACAGAAAACTTATAGAATGACAGAAAAAGGGAATACTTGACCAAACATATTTTAGCAGTGGACAGAATGAGAAAATTAATTTATTTCTTCAGAAAAATAATTCATTATTTGTCGATTTCCAAAGAAAAGAGAATGGAATTTTCTACGCATTCCTCTGTGTTGTAATAATACAAACCGTCTTAACGAAAAGAAGAATTTTTGTTATTTCTACTAAACGACAGGGGAAAAAGTATTAAGAAATTTTTCGTGATGAATTGGAACAATGTGGTTTTTGCGATATTTGAAAAATGCCCCTTTGCAAAATAGGGCTTTTGATGAGAATTCTGCGCAAATATCCAAAATAAACAATACAGATGGCGAATGCATTTTAATTTGAAATCTCACAAAAAGTAATAAAAATAAGTATAATATTTGCTGGAAGGACTAAAATCACCCAAAGAAATCAAACAAAATTTGTTAAACTTGTGAGGTAAGAATGTGAAAACAGTTCCACAATTAAAATTGTCATTCCAATTTTAAGATTCCAATAAAGATTTTATAAATAGAATGAAACAAGTGTACAAATATTTTATATTTATATTTATATTACAATTATTGCACTGAGTAAATACAAATGCCGCGAAAAATATACGTTGTTGGTCCAATTTATGTTTACGTTTCTGGTTGTAACTTCATACCCTATTTTATCACATAACGTTCATCTGTAATCTGTATCGAGGTATGGTTTGGAGTAAACATATGATGCGCAGTTCCAAATAAAAACCATACTACGGTTTACTAATGGAGTTCATCTGTATAATGGTATAGAACGTAACTAGGACGACACACTTAAAAAAAAGTAGTGAATATGAGTATTATTTATTGATTATATTTATTCACGAATGGCAGGAAAATGTACATTTTTGAAAAACCACAATATTTTGCTTATTATTAAAGATATCACTTTTAAATTGTCAGGCTATAGATTGGAGGATACGGCGATTCCAAAAACGACTTCAAGAAGGCCTACTATGTTGCGTCCAGCCATAGTCAACTCTTATTTTTCTTATGGAAGCCATATTTTCAAAAAGCATTTTTTATAAGGATATTGAAAATAAAGAAATTCAATATGGCGCTTATAAGAAAAATCAAAGTTGACATGGTAGGCCAACAATTTTTGTAACGTCGTTTTTAGAATCGTCGTATCCCCTCACCCATATCCTGAAAATTAGAAAATATTAGCTTCTACAGGGTGGTCCAACTTTTACCTGCTTAAATTTCAAAATCGATAGATTATAGAAAAATGAAAACAAAAAGAAAAAGAACGAAAACGCCAAGAGAAAGACGAGGACGAAAAAAGACGACTTACGCCAACGTTAGAAGAAGCAAGAAAACGATGTACAATTTCAACAAATCCTACACTCACAAGAAGAACGACTATTGAAAAAAAAGAAGTAAAAAAACGACGAAAAAACACGAACAATAAGGCTCCAAACATGCATTATGAATATTCCAAGCAAAAAACAGTAAGTATATACAGTGCGGCTCTAAAAGGTCCCCCTCCCCCTTTTTTTAATGTGTGCACCAAAAATGTTGAAACTTGGCATACTTTAATTGCTGTCGAAATACTACTTTTTGATGTTACTGACGTACTTTTAGTATTCTGGGCTGGGCGCCATTTTGAAACATTTTTTTAAATGTGACACCTCATTTAGAAGATCCTGATGAGTACTTTATAACCCTAGAATATTGGGTCGATATCTTCAAGTACTACAAAATGGCGGTACATTTAATTACTACATAGATACATACACTTTTTGAAAAAAATCGTCAAGTTCAATTCGAAAGATGCTTTTTTGACATTTTTGTCATTTATTCCTAACCCAAACTTTATGTCAAGAATATTTCCAGCATCTTTTGAATTGAATTTGACGATCTTTTTTAAAAAGTGTATGTATCAATGTAGTAATTAAATGTGCCGCCATTTTGTAGTACTTGAAGTAGGAAGTAGGACTTATTGAAAAAGAGGTGTTTGTTTTTAATCTTATTAAAAATGTATTTTTTGTCTCTCTCAAACACATGAGTTCTTTTGGAAAAATCCATCAACATAATTTTTTTGAATAATTGCGATACATTGTTGCTTTAGGAACATGAGAGGCTCTAAAAATCCGTCATAAAAAATCCAGGACCGTATTTAAAAAAAAGAAGTTGATGATGGTTTCTCCGAAACGAAACGTCGTACGGAAACTCTCTCAAGGAAATCGCATTATTTCGGTTTTTATCGGATATTTCCGGAACGGCTTGGAATTTTCAAATTTGTAAAACGGGATCTTGTTGGGTATCAAAATGCGCAATTTTTGTCTGATTTGACCGACACTGTATCTCTTATAGTTTCCGAGATCCCATGCTGTGCATCCTTATCTTGGTCACACTGTATATGAATGTGAAAGTCTGTATGTTTATTTCCCTAAGGCTTTGAACCGTAGCACAGAATTATCTGAAAATTTGCACTGTCATTAGTATCTACCCAAAGATGGTTTAGAAAAAAAAAATAAAAAAAAAAAAAAAAAAAAATAAAAAAAATAAAAAATCTTGGATGAACGTGAAAGTGTGTGTTTCTTCACCTAAGGAGTTTGAACTCTGGCACAGAATTATCTGAAAATGTGCACAGTTATTAGCCTCTACCCAAAGATGGTTGGGAAAAAAAATGAAAAAAAGAATAAAAAAGTCTGTGTTGGTAATATGTAGGTTCTATGGGGTATACGATTAGCGGGAGAAAAAAAAAATAAAAAAAAAACAATGTGTTATGTAGGTTCTATGGGTTATAAAAAAGAATTAAAACATAAAAAAAATGAATTGTGTTATGATTATCTTATTTATAAACTAGCCTAAACCCGACGAAATGTGTTGAAGCGTAGTCAAAATATAATGAATTTTGTATTTTTCGCAAAATTTAACAGCCTTTATCTCGAAAGCGTCAAAACATAATATAAATCTACTTTTTACAGATTTGACTTAGAATTCAATGTAGAATCCAAAAACGAAATAAAATACAGGGCGTCCCATTCAAAATTTCAAAGTTAGGTGTTGTTTACAGTTTCTGGGACACCCTGTATAAACGATACTGCTAGAATTAAAAGATTTAGTATAAACCAATCCACTTTTGTATCAAACTTTTTTTTGTACATCTTGTTTAAAATGAGTTAGAGGAGGGGTCAATATATAGTGAATCACCCTGTACAAGAGGCAGTTTGAAGAAGCTGCAACTTTGGGGTAACTACAAACAATGCCAGCTACACATCAGAAAGAGTTTGGTACATTGTTTGGCCAGATATTGTGGTGCCACAATGTGTTGGTGGCTAACATCGAAGAGGAATTTATCTTGTGTATGGAAAGAAAAATTGCAAGAGAACTTCTTTGTTCAAATCTGGCCAAATAAAAATTCAAAAAAAAAAGTTGTCCCGAAATCTGAAAAAACCTTGCAAGTTCCCGTAAACAAACAGGTGAATTTACCTGAATGATGACATGAAAGTTCGGCTGTGTAGTGTGGGAGTGGGAGGAGAATGAAAACATAAAGATGATTGTGAGAGCGACATTCATTCGAGAGCAGGTTCAGCAAATTAATCATCATTTAAACGCATCGAGTTTTAAAATAGCGTTAATCTTCTTAATTATCATTGTTATGGTGAAGGTTACTTGAAAATTACAAGTTCGCCGCAGTTGGCCAGCTTTTTATTAATATGGCTTGTTAGAAAATACACTTATTGCATCCGGAACAACCGTTTTTCGCGAATTCAATGTATTATTCCTATTCATTAGTTGACAATGCAAATAACGTGGGAAAAATGGAAAAACACTACAAATTTGCATACGCTTATTTGCGTTGATTTTTGACAACCGCGTATTTCGCAATGAGTGTGTTTATTTAATGAATATTGTTTTGGGTGAACATAATTGTGAGTATTTCAGATTTACGCCAGGGAATTAAATTTCAGTGATGGAAGCTGATTTTACCTGTACTCGTAACTGTAGTCTTCTGTTCATGTGCTCCATTTGTTTTTGTCTGGCTTCACTCTGCTTAAGTCTATGTACTTCATTTTTCAGACATTTTATGTATTCGACGGATGATTTCAGGATGGTTCCTTTGTTGGGACGTACGTCGCGCACGATTTCGTAGTACGGATCGTTGGTTTTTGGCAGCAACGTACCCAGTTCTTTGATTCGATCGTTTATGTTGAATCTTCTTCGGCGCTCGACTGAGGATAAAATAAACTTATTAGTGCATTGTATCTTGCTATGTTTTTTATCACGCACATAGTCCTTTTGAAAATAATTAAATATATATATTTTGGGAAAAGTCATGAAATTTACGTTTTTTTTAAATTTTTAAAATGTTTTAAATTTTTTTTTAAATGAAACACTGTAAATTATTTTCCAAAATGAAAGAGCTATTCGCTCTGATTCTAAAAATAAAATATAAGTTTATTCAACCTTGAAATCAAAGCTTCCTAGCAAAAAATTGCTCTGTTTTGGGTGATAAAGAACAAAAATCTTAAAAATCGTATAGACTTGTCTTGATAATGTGTCGATCTAAGGGAAAATATCTCATCAACCATTTCTCATTTTACAAAACTTTCCATACAAAAATTATAGTATTTTTTATTGTCTATAACTAGAATCTGAAAATAAAATTAAAGCACATGAAAAGTTGTAAAAAAACAATGAAGAACATTGACAAACAAATCGAAAAAAAGTGACATAACTTCGTAAACAATAATGTCGAACAAATAAATAATAAATAAAAAAAATAAAAAAAGTTGTGAATTGGCTCAAGGTGAGAAAAAATATCTAAATCTTAAAAATTATTTAAAACGTCATAACTTTGTTGACTTATTTGCAATGTTTTCCAGGAGTAAATGTCAGCATTACTCTAGTCGCATAAAAAAACTAGGCTGTGATGATGTTGGCCCCACGTTGGGCGTCAAAAGTGACTACTCTTTCATTATAATTCATTGAACAGCACTGCTTTGTTATGAACCAAGTAAAATATCTATGAATTTCTTCATCACAAACCTCCACTTGAAAAGACCCCACGTCATGTGCCAAAATTCGTTGAGTTTTTATGCAATAATGTCTGAAGAAATGAAGCATACTTTCACTTAGATAAAGAACAAAGTAGAAAAGAAAATGGCCCCACGTGATACGCCAAAATTTCGTTGAAATATACAATTTTTGATGTGAAAATAGTTTTAGAAAACCCTTACGTAATTTGGAAGAAAAACCAGGTATTGAATAAAAAACTACTCCACGTCGAACGCCAAAATTCCTCGAGCTTTTATGAGAAAAAAACCTCATGAAACGAAGTTTGGATTTACTTAAAAGAAGAAACAAAATTCCTCGTGCTTATATAAAAATTATTTAAAAAAACCTTGAGAAATTCAGTCAACGTCATTTGGAATAAAAACAAGGTATTGCAGAAAATGGCCCCACGTCGGACGCCAAAATTTATCGAGCTTTTATGAAGGGAATTGCAAAAAATCCTCAAGAAATAAAATTGAACTTTGCTTGGAAGAATAATCAAGTATAAAAAAATCACCCCACGTCGGACGCCTAAATCCTTCTTTTATGAAAATGTTCTCAAAAAACCTCAAGAAATTGTGTTCAACTTCACTTGGAAAAAAACAGCAAATAGAAAATAGCCCCACGTCGTTCGCCAAAATTTTTCGAGCTTTTATGAGAAGAATTCCAAAAAAGCATCAAGAAATAAAATTAAACTTTGTTTGGAAGAAAAATCAGGTATTTAAAATAAATAACCCCACGTTGGACGCCAAAATTCCTCGAGCTTTTATGGAAATAATTTCAAGAAATGAAGTTCAACTTAACTTGGAGGAATAATCAGGTGGAAAAAACCCTACAGCGGACGCAAAATTTCCTCGAGCTTTTACGAAAACAAAAAACAAAAAACCTCAAGAAATGAAGTTATGCTTCACTTGGCAGAAAAACCAAGTTTTTGAAAAAAACACCCCACGTCGGACGGAAAAAAAATCTCGTGCTTTTTAGTTCAGCTTCATTTGGAATAAAAACAAGGTATTGGAGAGAATGGCCCCACGGCGGACACCAACATTTCTCGAGCTTTTATGAAGAGAATTCCAAAAAGTATAAAAAAAATTACCCCACGTTGGACGCCTAAATCTTTCTTTTATAAAAATGATCTCAAAAAAACCTCAAGAAATTGTGTTCAACTTCACTTGAAAAAAAAGCAGCAATTACAGAAAATAGCCGCCAAAATTTCTCGAGCTTTTATGAAAAGAATTCCAAAAAGCATCAAGAAATAAAATTAAACTCTGCTTGGAAGAAAAATCAGGTATTTACAATAAATAACCCCACGTTGGACGCCAAAATTCTTCGAGCTTTTATGGAAATAATTTCAAGAAATGAAGTTCAACTTAACTTGGAAGAATAATCAGGTATAAAAAAAACCCTACGGTGGACGCCAAAATTCCTCGAGCTTTTACGAAAAAGAAATGAAGTTTAGCTTTACTTGGCAGAACACACCGCACGCCAAAATTCCTCGTGCTTATAAAAAAAAAATAAAAAAAAAACCTTAAAAAATGTAGTTCAACTTCATTTCCAAGAAAAACAAGGTTTTGCCCCACGTTGGACGCCAAAATTCCTCGTGCTTATATAAAAATGATTTTAAAAAAAAACTTAAGAAATTGATTTCAACTTCATTTAGGAAAAAATGGGCATTGCAGAAAATGGCCCCACGTCGGACGCACAAAATTTCTCGAGCTTTTATGATAAGAATCACAAAAAACCTGAAGAAATAAAATAAAATTGGAAGAAAAATCAAGTATATAAAAATACCCCACGTTAGACGCCTAAATCCTCCAGACTTTTACAAAAATGATCTCATAAAATCCTCAAGAAATTGAGTTCAACTTCACGTCGGACGCCAAAATTCCTCGAGCTTTCATGAAAAGAATCCCAAAAAAGCCTGAAGAAATTAAATTTGATTTCACTTAGAACAAAAACCAAGTTTCAAAAATCTCTACATTGAACGCCATGCAAAATTCTTCAGACTTTTATAAAAACTGTCTCAGTCGATAGTGGGAAAAATCAACAGATTGAACAAATAAAGTCGCATTATTACAACAAACCACTAAAAACTGAAAATACTGATAAAGATCGAATAAAGTCGCCACTCGCCAAAGTGATTATATAGAAAAAGTTTTTGGGATTTATCAAGCAAATATCAAAGAAATGTTATTTTGAAAAAGGGATCGTATTCTCAAACCGTTAGAGTATAATTCGTGTGCGAAAGTGGGTGGAATTTTCTCAAAAATAGTTTTCTTTTACAAATTTCACACAGTTTTGTGTGACTTTTGACCACTTTTATACCCGAATGATTAGCAAAACTTCGCCCACATTTTCATGATTATATCACATCGTGCGATTCTAGGACTATTTGTAGGGTGCCTTGATTTATATTAATATTAGGAAACCCAAAATTCGTTTTTCACCACAGACTTTAGTTAGTTTAGTAAACTTTGCTTTGGCCAAGTTTTACGAAAAGTAGTTTTTATGCATAACCAAAATAAAGCAGAAAAGTCAATGTGCTGTAACATGTAACAGACAACAAAAAACGAATACCAAAAGTCGAGAAAACGAAAGCAAAGAATGTGTTGTTTCGCAGTAGAAAACTTGTTTGTCTTGAAGTTTTTATTTAAATTTGTGTTTTGCTTTTTTCGTCGATTTATGAAAATTATTCATTTAAAATATTTCATTATACCTACTGCGCTCAAACTTTATGAAAAATGTCTTGGAGTGGTAAATGATTAGGTATTGGGTATTGTGGTTTAAAATTTGTTTTATTCATTGATTTACATAATTATTTTCATTATTAGTGTGAGTGAAAACAGTTATTACAAAAAGATATTTTGTTTTATCTGTTTTTGAAATTTAAAAGCAAATTGTCAATTAGGTGAACTGCTTGTTCGTTTTTTGTATAGAAAAAATATACACCTCAAGAAAACAAAGTACATTATAAAAACTTTAACGTTTTGAACTGTCATGAATATAATTTTTTTCTTAAAAACCATGATTTTATAAATCGTTGGTGGTAAACGATAATAATAGGCAATCATTGTAAAATATCAATAAAGAATATCATTAGCCACTTGTGAGTAACGACAATAAATAGCAATTAATATTCTATATGTTATAACAGAACCCTTTGATTGTTCGAGTGAAATTGTCAATGTTTATTTAGTTTTAGACACGTTTCATTATCGCATGAACACCCTGATTACGAGAATATTATTTGGTCGTAAACCCGTGTCACGGAAAGAGATATCAACTTGGAATTTGTCACACGTCAATAAATCATGCAGCAAGGTTTTTGGCAAAAATCACTCGTTTTGGTGGAAAAATTCAAATTTCAGTGTTTTTTGTGTACTTTTATACAAAGGGTTTGAGGTTTCTAGTCTTGTTGAGAAATTTAGATCTTTGTTAATCTTTGGAGTGTTCTAGTCTCATTTATTGTATAATTTTGCAATTCACTTTATTTCAAAACATTCAATTGATAAACTTGAAGCGGCAAGTGGAGTACGATGTATTCATTGATTATGGAGATAAGACATTTTATCATCAATACGTCTTCAAAACGTTTCTCTTACTCAATCTATGGTAGATCGATAATAATCGATATTCAATCGTGGGGATTCCTGATGTTAAATGCGTGGCATCAGGATCAGAATTATTTTAAAATAACCAAGTGAATATGTAAAAGTAATATGAAACATGATGTCAAGATGAAATCAGTAATTTTAAGAATTCCTGACAATGTCATTTTACAGGGACGAAACGTGGTATATTTCTTTTTTAGATGAGAAAAGGCATAATGATGTATCATTTATCATTATGCCTTTTTTTTCTCTTTAATCATTCTCTAAAATGTTTTCGTCAGGAATTCTATGTTAGCAGCTAATACTTAATTATCATAAGACTTACCAGATAAAAGTGATAAAATATGATCTAAAATTAATCAATTATTAACTAAATAAGTATTTTTAAAAACTCCTCTCATAATGACATCCAAATTAAGAATATTTCAAAAATCCTTCACAGCAAAAAAGTGTGAACACTTCAAAACCACGATTGAAAATTAAAAAAATAAAAGTAACGAACCGGAATCGAAAATAGGTTTTGCTAATAATGAGAAATCTGTTAGAACTTTGAACTAAAAAGTGTAACTGAAATGAAAAATCAAAGAATGTCAAAAAAATTATAAAATATGATCTAAGAATTTGTAATAACAAAAATTAAATCTCATCAAAATCTAAAAAAAAATATAATTAACAGAAAAAACGCTTGTAGGTGAAGAACCAGAATGAAAATATAAAAAATATATAATATGTAATAAGTTTTTAGGCTCTTTAAAAATTTCAAGAACTGGAAAAAAATTGAACAAGAATGAAAAATCAACAATAAATGAGGAAAAATATCTTGAAAGATGACAAGATAGTTTAAAATCAGACAAACGCTATCAAGAAGAGTTAATTTAAGCATAAAAAGCTAATTATTGAAACTGTATCAGAACTCAAAAAAATGAAAAAGATGGTTTAATTTGAAGAATATCAACCAAAAATTGGCATTTGTGAACGGATCGAGAGGTTTATGAAAAATCCAGTTCTTTGGAAAAAAATAAAAACAGCAAATGATTGTGATCAATATATCTTTTTGTCAAAATCAGAAGAAAATTAGTTCCAATATCACAACTTTGGACCAAAAAATAGAAACCAACATTCGAAAAGCAATTAAAATGCAAAAGGAAACAATTTTCATCAAATAAGCACAGTGGCGTCCAAGTAAAAAAAATAACATCATCCCAAAATATCGACACCAAAACATATTGTGTCATCACTCATTGTAAATGGACTTTTACTCACTATTCAAAAATGTGTACATTTTCAAAATCGGTTCAGTGGCGAGGTCTAAATAAGAGAAAATATAGCGTAAATGACAATTTCACAATTTTTCGAAGCAATAGATAGAAATAAACATTCGAAAAGCAATCAAAATGCAAAAGGAAACAATTTTCATCAAATAAGCACAGTGGCGTCCAAGTAAAAAAATAACATCATCCCAAAATTAACACCAAAACAAATCGTGTCACCACTCTTTGTAAATGGACTTTTATTCACTATTCAAAAATGTGTATATTTTCAAAATCAGTTCAGTGGCGTAGTCTAAATAAAAGAAAATATAGCGTGAAGGACAATTTCACCATTTTTCGAAGCAATAAATAGAAATAAACATTAAAAAGCAATCAAAAAAACAATTTCCATCAAATAAGCACAGTGGCGTCCAAGTAAAAAAATAACATCATCCCAAAATATCGCCACCAAAACATATTGTGTCACCACTCACTGTAAATGGACTTTTATTCACTATTCAAAAATGTGTACATTTTCAAAATCGGTTCAGTGGCGTAGTCTAAATAAGAGAAAATATGGTGTGAAGGACAATTTCACATTTTTACGAAGCAAAAAATAGAAATAAACATACGAAAAGCAATCAAAAAAACAATTTTCATCAAATCAGCACATTGGCGTCCAAGTAAAAAAATAACATCATCCCAAAATATCACTAAAACATATCGTAGCCTAATTGAGAAAAAATGAAGTGTCAAGGACGATTTCAAAATTTTAAGGAACAATACTTCTGATAACTTTGCACTTGAGACTTTCTTAATTTTCATACAATTAAAACTAAATGAAAATACACTCTAGATAGTGGTTTTCAGGAAGATTTTTGAAAAAATCGTTAATTTCCCATTTCGCACATTTTTTATTATGCTAAGCTTATCCAGATAAAGTAGTTCCTACAAAAATCAAAATCGATAATTTTTGATCTGTTTAAAAAAAAAAAAACGTTTTGATGCTGTATTCCGTGCGTGAGATCGAAGCCGACAAATTGCAAATATATTTAATTGAAAATTTTTCATCAATTTATGAGTTCAAGTAGTGATTGTGTCACTATTATCAGTCATTAACAATCGATTTATTCAAGTATGTATGATGCGGGTGAATATCGTCCGACCTATTATTTTGGTTATGGAAAATCGAAATTTCACCTTGGACTAGACCCCTTGAAAAATGGACCGATTATTTAGTTCCACTTCACTATTTTACCTGTAGGGGCCTCTAAAACGTGTGATATACAACACGCCCGATAAGATAATTTTATTTGATTATTATAAAAATCAGATTAATGTGTGTGACACGAAAAACAAATACTTACTCATATTATGATTGTCTTTTTTCTGTCGATCTTTCGCCATTGCGTGAAGTTCCGCATCGCTAAGTAGAAATGGCTCGTTTTTGATGTTAATGTCATTGGTTAAGGAACTATCTGATGTTTTGAAGCTGTCTGATGCCAGTGACAACGATGTGGATTCCAATGACAATAAGTCATCTATTAGTTCTTCAGCCTGTAACAAAAATTATGGTCAAGAATGCTGACTGAATGAGTCAAGACCGGTTTATTTTCGAACTCAATTTTTCTTGACTTTCAATTGTCAATATCAATGATTTTTGTCAAAACTACGGTCGTATTATTTGTTGACATGGGACCAAATAAATACATAAAAGGGTGACTATTGACTATAACAATGCGATGATGAAACGTGTCTAAAACTAGATGAACAATGACATTTTCACTCGAACACTTCAATAATGAACGTTGTCTCATTAAAAAATTCATTAATGAATAATGATTGAGGTGGTTCAATGGATATTTTGATTGTTATAATACAAATAGACGTTCTTTTAAATATATTCATTCATTGCTATACATTGAAAATCAATCGCGAATGTTTTATTATTAATTTTTTTTTCTAAAATTCAAAATTAGATTATTATCAGTAAGGTTCGTTCATCAATCAACTTCATATCAATTTGGCATGCGTACATACAGTGTGACCCATTTGTTTTGGGAACACCCTGATAAAAAGTTTATTTCTTAACCGATTTGGTTCGTTTTTTTTTTGGATTGTAGAGCTCGAAAAATTGTATATTCTTGGCAAAAAGTGACCTTCGCCATTTTGACTTCAAGGCCTACTATGTTAGTTTTTAAGAGCAAAATTTCAGGAAACCATATTAGCGATTTTTTTAGAAAAAATCTGTGTTCGCCACTGGATTCAGCATCCTTTAAAACGGGTCTATACAAATTTTCAACCGAAAATATCAAGTTGAAAAAAATTAAAAATTCGCACTTTAACAATCTTTGATTCTATCAAGAGAAATGATAAATGCATTGAAGTTGATGGTGGTTTGGTAGAAGTTACAAATTTTTAGTTTTATGTCATTTTTATTTGTTTTGATAGAATCAAAGATTGTTAAAGTGCAAATTTTTAATTTTTTTCAACTTGATATTTTCGGAAAGAAAACAGTGGCGTAGTTCTCTATCAATGTGGTCATTTGTAGCGTTGATCCTGGGATTTATGTTGTTCTTGTGTTGTTTTTGGTTGTTTGTTCACTGTTTATGTATAGTTGTTGATTTTTTTTGTTGTTCATGGTTTCCTGAAATTTTGCTCTTAAAAACTAACATAGTAGGCCTTGAAGTCAAAATGGCGAAGGTCACTTTTTGCCAAGAATATACAATTTTTCGAGCTCTACAATCCAAAAAAAAAACGAACCAAATCGGTTAAGAAATAAACTTTTTATCAGGGTGTTCCCAAAACAAATGGGTCACACTGTATATGAAGGACCATAAACAGCGATTAAAAATATATGTGCACGTGCTCAGAATTGAATAAGGAAAAAATTCTGGGGTGGAAAAATGAGTTTTCAAAATTGTTACAACAATCCAAATTAATTTTTTATTTTTATTTCCTTAACAAAAAAGTTCATGGCCCCTTCACCATTTAGAAATCAAATGGCGTACAAGTTGATGTTTTTTTATTTTTTTCATTGAAAACCGACGTACGGAAAAAAAAAGATATCATTGTTGATAGGAAATAAATCTCACTTTATTCGGAAAGAAAACAGTGGCGTAGTTCTCTATCAATGTGGTCATTTGTAGCGTTGATCCTGGGATTTATGTTGTTTTTGGTTGTTTGTTCACTGTTTATGTATAGTTGTTGATGTTTTTTTGTTGTTCATTAGTGATTGTTGTTTTGTTTGCGTTCTGTATCCTTTTAGTTGAACAGTTTCATGGTTCACTAATGATAAAGTTGTTGCGTATAGAACCCAAGCAGATCACGCGGATAGTTAGAGATGCTCGAAAAAATCCTGAACAGAAATTGAGGCGCTTTAAATTTTAAATGCATTTGAAAACTCCCTATTATTTAAAAAATGAATTTAGTGAGGTTATGTTGGCATATTTTTTTATTCAAATCAGAAATGCATTTGGAATTGGTCAGAAAATAATTATTCGACAGATTCGGAACATACTGAACAGTTTATTTTTGTGATTATGTACTTTGATTGGATCACGAGATATAACCTCACATTAAGCTGACGTTCTTTTGATGATTTGGTGAGGTTTTGTTTGCATTATATCGTTGTTTTTCAACAGATTTTGTTATGAAGGTTCCATTGGGGGGTTTGCAAAATACCGTTATTTTGCTATGAATTTCGTTCAAATTTGGTTCGATTTTGATCATGTGAGGTTATGTTAGCATAATTTCGTTATTTCTAGATGGATCTTGTCAAAATTTGGTATGGATGTTCCGTGGTCAATGCAATCGACCTATTTTCAATTTAGTGAGGTTATGTCTGCAAAATTTTGTTACTTCTCAATGAATGTCGTTCAAATTTGGTATACGTTCTACTTCTGGACACTGCTTTCTCAATAACTCAAAAAAAATCATATACATAAGTACATATTTGAAAATTATTGGTCTCAAAGTTTTGCAATTTTCTCAATCAACATCAAAAAATATATGTTTTCATTCAAAGAAATATGTATACCAGTAGCTTGGAAATGAGCAGTGAAAATTCTGACATCAAGCCACATTTTATCGAATAAAACATGTCAAGTGACATCTAACTTTATTGCCTATGAAGAGAAATGGAAATTTTGAAAATTCAGTCAAAAAAATGCCAAGAATTGAAATATTTCAATAAAACATCTCACATTCGAGTGTTCAGACTTATTCCACCTAAAAAAAAAACCTATGCCATTGGCGTGGAAAATGAGCAGTGAAAATTCTAACATCAACCCACATTTTTTTGAATAAAACATGTCAAGTGACACTTCATTTTAGAGGTATTCGTATTGCCTATACATTGAAACGAGAATTTTGAAAATTTGGCTAATGGCGTAGTCACAACACAAAAAAAATTGCCAAAAATTGAAATATTTCAATAATACATCTCACATCCGAGTGTTGAGACCCATTTCACCAAAAAAAAATGTTTGCATTCAAAAAATCATGCCATTGGCGTGGAAAATGAGCAGTGAAAATTCTGACATCATCCCAATTTTTTTTTAATAAAATATGTCAAGTGACACCTCATTTTAAAGGTATTCGTATTGCCTATACATTGAAACGAGAATTTTGAACATTTGGCTGATGGCGTAGTCACAACACAAAAAAAAATTCCAAAAATTGAAATATTTCAATAATACATCTCACATCCGAGTGTTGAGACCCATTTCACCAAAAAAAAAATGTTTGCATTCAAAAAATTATGTCATTGGCGTGGAAAATGAGCAGTGAAAATTCTGACATCATCCCACATTTTTTTCAATAAAACATGTCAAGTGACACCTCATTTTAAAGGTATTCGTATTGCCTATACATTGAAACGAGAATTTTGAAAATTTGGCTAATGGCGTAGTCACAACACAAAAAAAATGCAAAAAATTTAAATATTTCAATAATACATCTCAAATCCGAGTGTTGAGACCCATTTCACCAAAAAAAAAATGTTTGCATTCAAAAAATTATGCCATTGGCGTGGAAAATGAGCAGTGAAAATTCTGACATCATCCCACATTTTTTTCAATAAAACATGTCAAGTGACACCTCATTTTAGAGGTATTCGTATTGCCTATACATTGAAACGAGAATTTTGAAAATTTGGCTAATGGCGTAGTCACAACACAAAAAAAATTGCCAAAAATTGAAATATTTCAATAATACATCTCACATCCGAGTGTTGAGACCCATTTCACCAAAAAAAAAATGTTTGCATTCAAAAAATCGGGCCATTGGCGTGGAAAATGAGCAGTGAAAATTCTGACATCATCCCAAATTTTTTTCAATAAAACATGTCAAGTGACACCTCATTTTAGAGGTATTCGTATTGCCTATACATTGAAACGAGAATTTTGAAAATTTGGCTAATGGCGTAGTCACAACACAAAAAAAATTGCCAAAAATTGAAATATTTCAATAATACATCTCACATCCGAGTGTTGAGACCCATTTCACCAAAAAAAAAATGTTTGCATTCAAAAAATCAGGCCATTGGCGTGGAAAATGAGCAGTGAAAATTCTGACATCATCCCAAATTTTTTTCAATAAAACATGTCAAGTGACACCTCATTTTAGAGGTATTCGTATTGCCTATACATTGAAACGAGAATTTTGAAAATTTGGCTAATGGCGTAGTCACAACACAAAAAAAATTGCCAAAAATTGAAATATTTCAATAATACATCTCACATCCGAGTGTTGAGACCCATTTCACCAAAAAAAAAATGTTTGCATTCAAAAAATCATGCCATTGGCGTGGAAAATGAGCAGTGAAAATTCTGACATCATCCCAAATTTTTTTAAATAAAATATGTCGAGTGACACCTCATTTTAAAGGTATTCGTATTGCCAATACATTGAAATGAGAATTTTGGAAATTTGGCTGATGGCGTAGTCACAACACAAAAAAAATGCAAAAAATTTAAATATTTCAATAAAACATCTCACATTCGAGTGTTCAGACCTCTTTCAACAGTAGATAAACAAGGGGAGTTCTGGCTCAAATTCTGTATCTAACCTCACTTTAACCGGCTTTTAGCGTAGTATCAACGCTACAAAAATCACAGGAGTGACAGGACAGGATCGATTGGGACACTTTAGCGTGGGAACTTTTTGTCCCTAACCTACCTTCGATTACTCCACTTTGTCTTAGTCTGAATTGGGTTATGTAACGTTGATCCTGAAAAAAGTTTGTGCAACTAGTGGGGTTCGAACCCACGGTCTTTGGATTGGGATGTGACTGTCTAAACCACAGAGCCACTGATATTTATTTGTACAATATCTATAATCGGGGTACTGTTGTTACCATTTTGTGGTTTTTGGGGTATCTTGTTCATACGTTCACTTACGAATTAACCCCACCTATTAACCAAATTAACTTAATTAATTTAATTTAGATTTGACAACAGTAAACATAAAATTTGATAAAGAAGATTGATACTGAAGATACCGAATAGTGTAATACAACATTTATTAATAAGGTTAACATACTGAGCATTCTTTGCATTTATTCATATTGCAAAATATTTGAGATTTCATTTTCCTTTTCCGAGTGGCAAAATATGTTTTTCTTTGAACGTGATAGAAGTTGTTTTTGTTCAGTTCATTTTTATTCTAGTCGTTGAGCAATTCGCGATTGTAATGCATCGTTTCCCTAATAGAGCATTATCCATATTTCGTCAATATTATTTTTATCAATTAAGAAAGATAATATCACTAGAAATTATTTTCATATTTACTGCTCATAGTAATTTAAAACATAAATGTTGAGTTTGCGGTTTATGTGCACTATATGATTAAATTCAACTGTGAAGTAATAGACTTATTAAAACCCCAATGAATTTTTTTCAAGGAAATTCGTGATTTGATGAAAACGGGTTGATAAACAACCTTCAAATAAATCGAGACAATATCCATCGATGCATACATGCAAATCCGCTCTTCAACGGGATAAAATTCGTGCCGTTGTGAAGGTCAAATTTGTGATGAAGGTTCCGTAATTAGCTAATTGTCGGCTTGATTGAGCCACCTTAAAACTTACCCAGGGCATAGATTTGCGATATTTCATACTAACTCAAAAATCCCAAATAACAGTCACACGCGCACTAGATTGTCGAATACGCGACTGGATCAAATAATCGGATAAAAATCACCATTGCTAAAGCTCTATTAGGCTCAGATAAGAATATTTGTTTCTTACCGACTGATTTTAATAAAATTAATCCGACGATTTTGGTTTAATATGCGCACATCAACGCGCAAAGGAATTTTACGAATTACGAGGAAAATTTTCTCAGAAAGTGGGTAAAAAAGTGTCCCCGAACCAAATAATCGTACTATGAAAATATTTCTCAATGTACAAGCGTCGTAAATTTCTGTTGGCTTGTGTATCAAGATAATCCCTTGGAAAGATTAATTTATGACAGTCTGATGCAAACTGGCATACTCAGGATAAAAAATTTACACGGTAATAAAGTCTAAATAATATTACGTTACGTATCGACGCCGATGCGACGTGTCTAATGACGGCCCCCGATATTAGTGGGGATGAATTATTTTACTAATCTGACGATTATGGACGTCATGAAAATCAAACAGAATTTTTTTCTTATTAATTTACGGCATACAATTTACGACGTGACACATATTTGAAATTTCATTTATCACTATTATCAGTCGCTCAATCATATGAAACAATGATAGCGGATGTATGGGGGGCCAGGAAACTTCATAATATAGTACTCTTTGTTTTTTTTTCAATTTTGTAGGGGAGTGCGGTGCTCATTTCTAATTCATCATTCACACAGATTTTCTACCGCGGCCTGTACTCAAGAAGCAACCAATATCCTGTACATTTTTAGCAAGTGTTTTTCAATTTGAAAAAAGGTACTTATTATAGAGGGCGATTCTGAATTAAGTACTCATTTTGACATGATGAATATAGTATATAGTTAGGGTTAGTAATAGGAGAATCACTTTTGAATTCAATTATTATTGGAATCATAACATATTTCTTCCAAAAAATTATATTTCATGTATTTTTCCATGAGATGGCAACATTGCGCATAGTGTCAAATATGACAGTTATCTGTACAAATATCCGTTACAGCAATGAGAATTTGGTGATTTTTGAAGTATTATCATTTATGAATTTTTATTGAGCTGGCAACGTTGGGTTGTGTCAAATATGACAGTTATCTTCATACTGATATTATTTTCTTGCAAGAGCAGTCATGTGGTTTTGATGATTTCTGAAGTATTAACTATTGATTTTATAATTATTGAAATTATTTCCCTCAAAAATTATTTTTGTGGATTTTTGGCAACGTTGCTTAGTCTCAAAATATGACAGTTGTCTATGTAACATAATTTCCTCTTATCAGTGGCACGGTATTTTTCAATGATTTTGAAGCATTAACTTTATTGATTTTATAAAAAATAAATTATGAATTATGAATTTTTTCTTGAGCCGGCAACGATGCGTAGTGTGAACATATGACAGTTTATAATTATTTTCTAATATCGGTGTCATGCAGGGTTGCAGGAGCAGTCAGGTGCGTTTTAATGATTTTTGAAGCATCAACTTTATTGATTTTATAATTACTAGAACTATTTTCTTCAAAAAATTATGATTCATGGATTGTTTCTTGAGGTGGCAAAGTGTCAAAATATGACAGTTGTCTATGTAACATTATTTTCTGATATTGGTGGCAGGGTTGCAGGATCAGTCAAGTATTTTTGACTTTATTGATTTTATAATTATTGGAACTATTTCTTTCAAACAAATTATGATTTATGTTTTTTTTCTTGACTTGGCAACGTTGCATAGTAATATCGGTCACAGGGTTGTAAGAGTAGTCAGGTGGTTTTAATGATTTCCAAAGTATTAACTATTGATTTTATAATTATTGAAAATATTTTCCACAAAAATTATTTTTGTGGATTTTTTCATGAGGTGGCAACGTTGCTTAGTCTCAAAATATGATAGTTGTCTATGTAACATAATTTCCTGATATCAGTGGCTCGGTCTTTTTCAATGATTTTTGAACTTTATTGATTTTATAATTAATTGGAATTATTTCCGCCAAAAAATGTATGATTCATTGGATTTTTTCTTGTGGTGGCAACGTTGCGTAGTGTGAAAATATGACAGTTGTCTATTTATAATTATTTTCTATTATAGATGTCATGCAGAGTTGCAGGAGCTAGCTTATTTTTTTTTAACGTTACTTTTAGGCAATTTGTTTCATCACGTCTGATGATGTCTATGGTGACAAAACAAAAGACTAAAGCTCAATTTTATTATCTTCTTCGAGAACAATAAACGATTTCTCATTAAATTTTCCATTACACTAGATGCACAGTTTTATCATCTGCAATAACAACAAAATTCAATTCGCATTGAATCAAAATTACATTTGCAATGATTTAACGAGCTAGACTAATAAAAAAGCTAATGAAGCTTTATCGGCAAATAATGGCTATAATTCGGAAACTTCGAGAAGACATCAGCTTTTTGCAATATTTGTTTTGATAGAATAGAAAATTATTATTTAATGACTCTGGTGATGAAGAATGTGCATTCGCGTTTCCTGCAATCGGACAAAAGGATTCTTCAACAAAAAAACCGGCAGCACGAGTTGTTTCCATTTTAGTGTTAGGACATTTTTTTTAACCACGTTTCATTGAAATAATTGATATTGTTTTAATTTGAACAAGGCTGACGAGTTGCGTGTGAGATATTCAATAAAACATCTGCTTGGCTTTGATATTGATGTGCCGAATTTTAGATTTGGAAATTTACTGTCGAGCATGTATTTGTTAAAATTATTTTTTACCACGCTCTTTATTAGCTTTATTTGTGTGTTTTCAACGGACATGTCCACATTGATTAGAAAATTTGCACACTTGTCAAGAACCGATGACAAGTGTGCAATAAAAAGTAGACAATAATTTTTATTTCAAGAATATTGTTGTTTCATCTGACGTTTGGCTTTTTTGACAGATGATTAATGAAACATTGGTTTACGGGACAGTAATTCTTGAAGCTGTCTGATATGCAGCGTTGCCAAGGTAATTTTATTGTCTAGGGGCTGAAAAAATGGTAGTAAAACAATTTTAAATTGATCAACGAGAATTTTTTTTTACTTGAATTGGGGTTTTTTGTTTGTTTATTTAGATTTGCTTCTTTGGTAATGTTTTTAAACATTAAGTTGAAAATATGCAGAATTTTGAGCAACTTCTACTGAATTTTTTGAGTTTTGTCTAGAAAAATAGCTATATTTCACTCAAAATTCAATGAAACTTTTTGAAGTTTTGTATAGGGGGGTTCTAGAGGGTGCTCTTTCGAATGATAATATTTTCGAACCTGTCAAATTGACAGTTCCAGTCATTTTTAGGAAATTTCTTGGAAAATCAAAAATAAGGGCGCTGTATACATATGTTATTATTTTGATGACGTGGCAAACTTTGTCCAGGAAAATGTCCATTTTTCACTCAAAATTGAACAAAATTTTTTTAAATTTTGTTTAGGGGGTTTTGAGGATGCTCTTTCAAATTGTGATATTTTCGAAGATGTAAAATTGACAGCTCCATGCAGAGCAGAATTCAAAAAAATTTTGATTTGTGTATTTTAAAAAATCAAGTGGAAAGTTTGCAGAACTCTATAGGGAATCTTTATTTTTAAAAATAAAATAAAATTGAAAGCAAGGGCAGAGCCATATATTTCCCTCAAATTTTAATGAAATTTTGAGAAATGTTGTGTGTGGGTGTTTCTGAATGTGCTCTTTTGAATGATGATGTTTCCGAAGCTGTCAAATTGACAGTTTCAGAGCAAAACTCAAAAAATTCCAAATATGTCTGTTTTTAGAATTTTAACCAACTTACACTTTTAGAAAGATATTTTTTTATATTTAGGAAATGATATTCTCAAAGCTGTCCAGAGCAGAATTCAAAAAACTCTTTGTGTTTTAAGAAATCAAATGGAAAGTATGCAGAATTCTAAGTAGTCTTTATTTTTAGGAAAATTCTTGAAAAATCAGAAATAAGGATGCTGTACATAGGTACAGGGTGACAATTTTAAAACTTGAAATTTCCATATCTTGGGAACGAAAAACTGAATCAAAAAACGCTCAACATAGATTCTATAAAACGAAGGGAGAACAAAGAAAAGCCTATAAACCCACCCTTATCTGTAACCCCTAAGACAGGGTGAGATATCCTCAAGAGAAAGGGGGGTCGAATGATACCTCATTTTGAAGGCCTCTCGACCCTGACTACAACTGCCGAGTTTCAAGCCTCTGCTGTCATTCCTGTTGATAAAACAGTTTGACAATTTTTTTTTTTTTTTATTTTATTTTATTCAATAAATGATTCCCCTCAAGAGTTAGTTTCTCTATACTAAGGAGATATGATGGGGGACTGAAGACCTTCAAAACGGGGTATACTATTACTCCAGAGAAGTATTAAAAAAAAAAAAAAAAAAAAGGTGAAAAAAATCCTCGTCAAAAGGTCTGACTGATAACTCGTTTTGAGGGTCTTGAGTCTCTCATCATATCCTCTTAGTATAGAGAAGTTTACTCTTGCGAGTAATTATTTATTGAAAAAAATAAAATGGAAAAATAAAATTTTGACTAGCTTTCATATCAACAGGAATGACAGCAGAGACTTGAAACTCGGCAGTTGTAATCAGTGTCGAAAACCTTTCAAAATAAGATATCACCCGACCCCCCTTTCTATTTAAGATTTCAGGGGTGTATCTCACCCTGTCTTAGGGGTTACAGATAAGGGTGGGTTTATAGGCTTTTTTTTGTTCCCCCTTCATTTTATAGAATCTGTTTTGAGCGTTTTTTTATCCAGTTTTTTGTTCCCAAGATATGGAAATTTCAAGTTTTGAAATTATTGTCATAATATGTGAATAATTTGATGACGTGATAAATTTTGCCTAGACGAATTGTCATATTTCAATATTTCACTCAATGAAACTTTTTGAAAATTTGCATATGGGTGTTCTTTCGAATGGTAATATTTTCGAAGCTGTCAAATTGACAGTGATAAAGCAAAACTCAAAAAATTCCAAATATATGTGTTTTTAGAAATCAAGTAAAACCCAAGCAATGTTCACTTTCGGGAAAATTCTTAAAAAATTTAAAACAATGGTGCAATAATACACATGTGAATATTTTGATGACGTGGCAAGGTTTGCCCAGTAAAATGGTCATGTATATCACTCAAAATTCAACAAAACTGTTTGAAATTTTGTATGTAATTTTCATATTGATAAATATAATGAAAAAGGAATATCTAAAAATTAAATTGTCCAAAAATATCAGCACCTATTTCAACCCCTTCCAGATAAAATGTTGAATAAAGTCTTAACACGTGTTTTCTGACCTTATTGTATATTAAAGCTCAAAGGGTATCTTTGTCCCCTTTCTCATGTTGCTATTGCCGGACCATTTTTAATGATTTTTTTTTTAAATGAAAGGTCTTTGTCCACAGATGAAGTATGAAGTATTTATATTTTGGATCATAACTATTTACATGCGTAAAATGGTTGAATAGAGATTATACAGGGTGTCCCAGCAAGGGTGGCCACCGGCCATATCTCGGAGACTACTGGACCTAAAAGTTCAGGAAAAAAAATATGACCACTAAAGTGGCCACGAGAAAATGCTGGAAAATATTTTTAACTTCGAAATTTTGCCGCTAGGGGGCGCAATCAATGCTTAAATATTAAAATTCGAAATTTCTCCGGAAATTCTCAGATTGAGGTATATCTTTATCAACATGGTTAGAAAACCTAGACAATTTCACGTCTTTTTGGTACAGGGCTCATTGGCGTACCGATCTTCGTGTGAGTAGGGGAAGGTAGTGAAAGTGTAATTGTTCAAGTGGCTGTAACTTATAAACGACTTGTCCGATTTTGTTGCGTATAGGCTTGTTTGGAAGATAAATGTGAGTACTTTCGTATATCGTATCCAGTGATGCGTGATTGTCTCCAGAAAAGTTGCTAGAAGGGGTAACTTGAATTAAAAACAGTGTTTTTCATTTTACCGCAAAAATTTAAATGGTATGGTATAATTCTGATAATAATAACTATAGTCCAAATTATGTAAAATTTAATGTTTTAAGGTTTTTAAGTTTTTTTTTTTTTTTTTTTAAGGTTTTTTCTTGTAAATTCAATCTTCATTTCGATTCTGTTATCAGAATTATACCGTACCATTTAAATTTTTGGTGAAACGAAAATAACAGTTTTTAATTCAAATTACGCCTTCTAGCAACTTTTCTGGAAACAATCACGCATCACTGGATACGATATACGAAAGTACTCACATTTATCTTCCAAACAAGCCTATACGCAACAAAATCGGACAAGTCGTTTATAAGTTACAGCCACTTGAACAATTACACTTTCACTACCTTCCCCTACTCACACGAAGATCGGTACGCCAATGAGCCCTGTACCAAAAAGACGGGAAATTGTCTAGGTTTTCTAACCATGTTGATAAAGATATACCTCAATCTGAGAATTTCTGGAGAAATTTCGAATTTTGATATTTAAGCTTTGATTGCGCCCCCTAGCGGAAAAATTTCGAAGTTATAAATATTTCCCAGCATTTTCTCGTGGCCACTTTAGTGATCATATTTTTTTTCCTGAACTTTCAGGTCCAGTAGTTTCCGAGATATGGCCGGTGGCCACCCTTGCTGGGACACCCTTTATAACATGAGGACATGTACACCAAGGGTATAGAAGTGATAATAGAATTCTGTATCTAAAAAATATGTCTTATGACGTTTGTTGGTCGCGTGAAAGGATATTCTGTCAAATAGGTTGTCTCACTTCGAAATTTATGATTGCTCACAGCCCACAGTTGTCAAAATATCAGCTGATTTGGATTGCTCTATTTGAAGAAGACATTGGCCAAATTCACGCGACTGACAAACATCATAAGGAATACCAAGGAACCCAGATATCAAGAGACCAATGGATCAAATATCCAGAGTACCAAAGAACCAAGAAACCTTGAAACCAAGGAACCAAAGAACCAAAAAACCAAAGAACCAAAAAACCAAAGAGCCAAAGAACCAAAGAGCCAACGAACCAAAGAATTATAGAACCAAAGAATCAAAGAACCAAAGAACCAAAGAATCGAAGAACAAGAAGAACCAAAGATCCAAAGAAACCAAAGAATCAAGGATCTAAAGAACCAAAGAACCAAAGAACCAAATAACCAAATAACCAAATAACCAAAGAACCAAAGAACCAAAGAACCAAAGAACCAAAGAACCAAAGAACCAAAGAACCAAAGAACCAAAGAACCAAAGAACCAAAGAACCAAAGAACCAAAGAACCAAAGAACCAAAGAACCAAAGAACCAAAGAACCAAAGAACCAAAGAACCAAAGAACCAAAGAACCAAAGAATCAAAGAACCAAAGAATCAAAGAACCAAAGAACCAAAGAACCAAAGAACCAAAGAACCAAAGAACCAAAGAACCAAAGAACCAAAGAATCGAAGAACAAGAAGAACCAAAGATCCAAAGAAACCAAAGAATCAAGGATCTAAAGAACCAAAGAACCAAAGAACCAAATAACCAAATAACCAAAGAACCAAGGAACCAAAGAACAAAAAGAAAATGAACCAAGAAACCAAGGAACCAGAAAATCGAAGAATCAAAAAATCAAGGAACTTAGAAACTATGGAACCAGAGAGTCACAAAACCAAAGAACTAAGGAACCAAAAAACCTCAATAATTCAAGTCTTTAAACTTCTAAAACAGTATAAAACAGTAACATTTCGAAAAAAAATAACAAAATAAGCACCACATGAATAATTCTATGCAAAAGTCCAATAAATCAAATGACACGCTGCAGTCCGGTGCACACCGATGACGTAGTACTTCCCCCTGCTGTCTAGGGATCGATTTCGAGATTGCTTGCCAATTTGATATCGACCGTATCGATTGTGCAATTCAGATGTTATGGATAAAATACATTTCACGATTTTACAACCTTATAGGGATTGAATTTTCAAAAATCCTTTCTTAGTGACCGCCTACATTGTATAAAGAACCTTAGTGCCAAATGTCAAGCCTCTAGACTCAGGGGTTCAGACTGTGCGTTGATAATATCAGTCGTCAGTCACCTTATTCTTTTATATATATATAGATGTCGCTAACGCTATCAGATGAAGGTGGATAATTATTATCAAATTCCAAAATATTAAAAATGGAAAGTTACCTTTGAAATTGAAATTCCCAAAAATGTGATAAACCCCAAATAAATCTAGTCAATAATTTTTACAATCATAAACGCATAACCCAAATCCTGGCCATGCTGATTCAG
Source organism: Orchestes rusci (assembly GCA_958502075.1). Classification (NCBI taxonomy): domain Eukaryota; kingdom Metazoa; phylum Arthropoda; class Insecta; order Coleoptera; family Curculionidae; genus Orchestes; species Orchestes rusci. The sequence continues at coordinate 116,375,909 of OY293303.1, forward strand.
CTATGTCTGGATGACGTACTTGCATTACTTTTACACTCGCACTATCACCAAATGATAAAAATTGACGTACTGGTACGTTTGTCGATGGTTTTCAATAGCAAAAATAGATCGACTTGATTTATGGTATTAAAACCCTAAACAGTAGCTTAGTAGTAAGTCCGTTACTAAACATATACCCAAGCATATCTTTTTATTGCTCTACGAAAACCAGATAAAATTTTGGACTATTTACTTTTGTCCGATTGTAAATCACTTGAAATAATACATCCCTTGGTGATAAGAACTAGTGAGCGCTAATATCAATCATTCTACCGTACCAAATAAAATATCAGAGATTTTATCAAAACTTACACATTCACTGTTATCAACACGAGTCTGAGGTTGATGTTGTATTTTATCGTCGATTTTTTTTTCTACTCGAATTTACGGTGCTATGGTCACTGTCCCAATGTCTGTGGTATTTGATATCGAAAAAAATTGCCTAATCATATTGTTATAACCCGTGCATTGTTAATGCTTATTCGACATTTGACATTCACGCCAAATAAACTCGTACGGAACGTTAAAAAAAATTGTTGCATAATAAGGTTTGTCTTCATTGTCTTGATGAATGGTGACTGAGGAAAATTTTTGTTTTATTGATTTAGTTGAGGGAATAATAACTTCATTCTACTGTGAAAATAACATTTTTCGCTCGTTTATGTTTATGTTTTGAATCAAAGAATATTGTGGGTGTTGCTACTAAAATAAAATGAAATGATAATTTTCAAGTAACTCTACGGAAATAAATAGTACATATTTATTTCTTCTTTATTTTGGAGTTAACACAATGAACTTGCACAATACTACACAATAATATCCGCGACATGTGTACAATCATAATTATTCAATGTATCGACTGTTTCAGACTAATTAAAACCTATTAATCATCATTCAAGTCGTTAAATCAAACATTTTGAATTCAATTCTTTTTTAATATGTTACTTGCTTGAAAATTTTTATTAAAATTATAAATGAAAATATAATCATTATTGTAGTTGAATACTAATCATTTTTACTTTATAAATTTAGAATATTTATCAAAAAACGTTTTATTTGAGTTATAAATGAATATTTATAACAAAATATAATTAGAATGAGTAAAAATTAAATACCACTAGTTAAAAATTATTAAATTAAATTGTTATTTTATTTGTTTTTTAGTACATATTTGTGAGTTGATTAACAAAAAAACAAGATAAACAGAGAAAATAAATAAAAAATAAAGAAAATTCAAAATCCTCAATAGGAGACAAAAGCACGAGCTAAAACACTTGAAATAAAGAACGAAGTGAATGCTACAAAAAAAAACAGAAAAATATCGATGAAAGTGAAATTAAAAATACACAATCTAGAAATCTTAAACCCCGTGAAAAAAAATTGAAATACAAAATGGTAAAAAATACCTAACTACCTGACAAAAACTAAAAACTTTAAAGATACCTAAAAAATGATTAAAATGAGAAAAATTCAACTGGGAAAAATCTGAAATAATAAAATTTTCGTAAAAGTGATTCAAACACTCAAAATAAATAAAAAGTTAAGAAGGTTAAAAGGTAAAAAGTAAGAAGATGAATTATTAGCAAAATTCAAAAATCTTGAAATGTTTAAAACGTGATAGAAACATTTGGAATGAGAAGGAAATAAATTATCTATTGAAAAAAAATCTGAAACAAATGAAATTCTTTAAAAACAAATAAAATGAAGAAAAATTACTAAATAATCAGTTTATTAATCTTCCTATATTAAGACATAAGAAAAGTTAATGATTTAAAATGAAATTGAAAATGTTCGTTCGCAGTTGATTTATTTTGAGATATTTTATTTTCAATTCACTCAATGTTGTGAATGATGTGGTTTGTCATGTTTATATTTTTACCGATATTCACATGTCGTTTTATTTTTTTTATTATACATATTTTAGAAGAGGTGAGTGTCACGTATAGAATTTGTTCAACTTTGTAATTTCGTGTTAATTAATTTAATATTAAGTACCTATACAGTTTTATTTGGTATATAGTTTTAGTTTGTAGGTATGCCTTGATTCAGCGTCTCCTTATCTATTTTTAAAGTGTGTTTTGTATAGACATTGCTAATAATGATCATAATTAATATTAATCAGATTTTTGTTCCTCTTTAAAATACCTTAAAAGCGATTAAAAATCTATAAACCATTAAAAAGTGAAAAAAAATCTAAAGCGGTTGATAAAACCCCTTTAAAACGATTAAACTTAATAATCAAATCAAATAACAAAATTTACAAATTATAAGAACCTTAAAAAAATAAAAACCCTTCAACTTTGAAGGAAAAAAAAGATGCATAAAAACCTTGAAATGTTCAAGGAATTATGTAAATATGTACTTGAAATGGAAAACAAATCAACTAAAAAAAAATCTAAAAAATTAATAGACTCAAAAATGATGAACAAAATTCAAAAACCTTAAAATGGAAAACTGAAAACTAGCTATAAAGGATAATGTAAAAAACTCAAAACTGTATTATCCTTAAGAAGTGATGGAAAAATCAAAATAGAAAAAAATATATAATGATTAACAAGATCTAAAAGAAGAAGGTGAAAAAAAAATCAACAGTCTAATTTAATTTAATCATCCACCTGAAATACCTGAAATAAGTTGAGTTTGTTTAACTGTGTTAAATAGTGGAATTATTGGTTTAACATATTGAATAAATCATCACTGAGGCAGTGATTTTGTTTACGTCATAGTTGGCTATATTCAAATAAATACATTAATCAAATTAAAATTAATTAACAGATGTGACATTTCGAGTTATAGATACCCTTTGAGTCCCCTAAATCCCGTTAGACACGTAACGCAAAAATCGAAATGTCATCACATATCATTTTTATTGCACACCAGAACTGCATAATAATAAATCTTTGTATGCGATCGTCGTAAAACTTATATGGGTCAATAACTTACGATCGTGCGCCACTGTATATTCTCTATATCTTAAATTCACACACAAATTATTAATACCGAATAAAACAAATTATTTAATGCCTCGGAACAATTAATAATCCGGCACAATTAATCGGAGTGGCAAATAAATGGAAGCCGTCGTTATTTTCCAGAGATGAATTATTATACAAATACGTGGCCGAAGTGGGACACACTAGGTGACAACTTGTATTTTATACAACGAGTTTGGATATTATGAAAAATACGGCGCAATCTAGGTTAATAACTCTTTGCATTATTTTCAGTCGATGATTCAAAACCTGTTCAACCATTGATACAATAGCTTTTAACTTAATTTTATCCACAGAAATTATTTCAAATAAACTCGTTTATTCTATCTATATAAATAAATAAACAATCATTGACCAGTTGTTAATATAACAAATATTTTGAAAATTTCTGAGTTCAGAAATGTCCATTAACTTTGGATTTTTGTTCATGTTTTCCAACAAACAATTTCAACCCAAAATCCTAATAATGATCAAAATTTTTAAGGTCCAGCCGATTCCTTCCTAATTTTGCAATAGTTTTTTCAATTTTTGTGTTTCTATTTTCTAATATAAAAAAATCACTATAGAGATTATCAAAAGAAAATATACATGGGGGACGTATTGACATTTTATTCATAATATGTACCATGATAATATGATTTTGATCACCGATAATTATCAGTTACCTACTGACATAGGTACAATAATTGAACTTTATATGATGATTTATGATTGCATTCAATTCTTAATTATTGGTGATATTATTACCCTTGATTACCGCCTCCAATTAGCGATGTTGAAACTCATTATCAATCATTTTTCGGTGATTGTCTGTAATAGTCCATTATTACCGATATAGGTATCGCCATCGTCTTGGATTACCATTTGATTACCAACGATTATCTTCTCTATCGTATGATATGTTTTTTATTACTGATAATTATCAGTGTTTATCGACTATCTATAGCTTAATGATGATTTATGACTGAATTCAATTCTTAATCCTTTGTTTCTTTGGTAAGTTGATGACTATACTTTATTACCATTACCGATGATAATCTAGGATTATAGATGATTAGTAATGATTATCGTTGGTACACGACAATAAGTAGACCGATTATTTTAGATCTTTAATACGATGATATCCTATAAGATCTATATGATTACCAATAATTATCAGTGATTATCTCGACTAGTTCATGATTACCGAGGTTAATAATGAGTTACGACTGAATTCAATTGTTGATATGTCGGTATGATTGGGAATCAGCAATTACACGATTATACCTTTGATTACCGCCGATTACCGATTTAGAATTTCATTATCACTAATTTTTCAATGATGATTTATCACTACCATTGATCACCATCCAATGATGATGATGATAATCTAGGATTATAGATGATTGCTTATGATTATCGTTGATTTCCGACGATTTGTACACTTATTATTTCTTCAGACGTCTTACTTCTCGATTTCCCTCTCCTTCTTCAATACGATGAGAATATGATTTTGATAACCTGTAAGATCTTTGATTACCGATAATTATCTATTAGTCTATGACTAAAATCAGCTCTTGATATCTCCATATAGTTGGAAATATCTGTGAATTCCCTTGATATTTTTTTGTCTGTGATGATTCAATACAGGAATCGCCATAATCGACGAGAATTTCTAATGATTATCGTTGATTACCGACGATTTGTATCGATTTCTCTTCTACCCATGATAAGTACGATGATAATATGTGTTATTATTTTGATAACCTATGATGATCATTGATTACCGATAATTATCAGTGGTAATCATTTTGAAGGGAATTTGAATCCAGGTCAAATTTTCCAATTTTTACAAATTCTCTATGACGGTATAATTTTTTATTGAATTTACCGATTTTGATGAATTTTACGTTATTTTGATCTACTTTATCCATGAATGTTTGTTAATTTTCATGTTTACAAATTTCGACATCCATTTATTTCACTGTTTACTATGCATTCATATTTTATTTCAGGTGAGTTATCAGTGCATTTTTTCCTATTGAATGTTGGTGAGTTTTATTATTATCCAAAACATGCTAAATTCAAATAAATCTAATATTATAAACAAAACATTTTCAAGAAGATGCATAAAAGCTTATCGATACATAATATTACGGTTTAAATGCAATATTTACATTCCAATTTATTGAGTGGACCTCGTATATTGGCCTTGAAACTTGGACCAATCGTAGTAGTCAATTGGGCTCCTCCCAAAAATACAAGGACCTGTCAAAACATATTTTCAGAAAATATCGATTGAAGCAACAAAATAATCATAGAGTGACGAAAATTATTGGAAAATGGGGATCTAGTCAATTGGAGACTTTCGTCAACAGTGAGTTAAGCGAAAAAAAAGGACAAATATTCCAATAAATTATAAGAAAAAATAAATAAAATGAGAAATATCATCAAAAATATGATTTAAATCAATAGAAAAATATTTTAACCCTTGAAAGAACGGGAGAACACTTTAAAAAACCAGACGTTGAAAAAAAATTGGATTAAGAACGTTAGGAAACAAAGTTCGAAGAAAAACAAAACATTTATAAAAAAGCCGATTAAGAAACCAAAAATTGATCAAGAGGGCGAGAAAAATCCAAAAACTCATTGATAAAATATGTCAACAATCAATGTAGTATTTCATCCATAAAAAAAATCAAATTCTACACAAAATTATCCATAAATATCATTAAAAAAACACAGGGTGGTGAGAAAAAAATTGTCATTACACACTTTTTTGGAAAAAAATCAGAATGTTCATAAATATCATTGAAAAAATAAAGTGGCGAGGAAAAATTTTTAGAAAACGAGGGACAAAGTATAAATACCATTAAAAAAATATATACAGGGTGGTGAGGAGAAAACTTGAGAAAACGAAGGACACAGTTGTCATTACACAATTTTACGGAAAAGTTTATACTTAGAAAAAAAACTTGATTTTTGAACAGGAAGTATATATTGTCATGGACTGAATCACTAAATCATCAATGAGTAGTGTTTTTTTTTTAAATTTTCCATCATTTAGCATTGAATCTGCACATTTTCAACATTTCCAAAGTTGACGTGTCCGAGTGTTTTATTTTTCATGACATTAAATGCCCAAAATCAACGCCGGAACGTTTTTGATGGGCTACCCTGTATATGTTATGAAAATGAGAGGAAAAATATCACAACATCCGACTATGTTCAATTGCACATCACTGATTCGAACAACCAAACCCATCATAATCCGTCCATCCATAATTCACCATTTCACAAAATACCATCAAAAGCGAAACAAAAGCAACCCGCTTTGATAGCTGTGATTCGTTCGTTATAGTCATGCATTAAAAATCAATATGACATTGAGCTTTTTCATGATTTCTTTCAAATGTACGCCATGTAATCAGCGGCACCATAAAAAATGGAATGGCGCAAATTTTACAAATTGTGAAACATCATTGACAGGGAATTATGATGTTTTTTATTGTAACTTTGCCATACGTTTTTCTGTCATCCTGTATATGCACATCGCATGTTTACTTTGGGCTTTTTCTTGAAATTCAGTTTTTGAACTGGTTCAAGGGAATCCTACATTCTGAATTGTTTTTCCTATACGCATTCCTTCCTAATTCTTTCATGTGGGACAACATTTGTCATGAAGAAGTTCCAAATTATTTAGGCCTTCGATTAATGGATGTCACGCTAAACGGCATATTTACTAAATAATTATTAGAGCCTTATCAATCATAATATATTCTAAATAACACACTTAACTCGTGTTAACGCTTTTGGAGGTCTGTCGCCATTCACACGCTTTTCTGTTTGTTTTTCGCGCGTTGCCGATAAAATTTGTGCAAATCTTACGAAAATCGATGTGACGTTGAATTTTTTTTATTCGAAATGCACATATTGTGCAGCCACCCAAATTAAAAGTTCATCCAGAATATTTATATTTGTTTATAAAGTAATTCTAAATTCATTTCAATAGAATAATTCAATGAAAACTGGTCATTATTACTTATTTATCTTTCAATGATTTGAAGGAGTTGTATTGTAATCATCAAGTGATCAAGGAAGAACAGCGAAGTGTCCTTATTGAAAACTCGAAATTCATTATTTTGTAATTCTCCATGATAAATCAATGAACTTGAAACATAATAAATTGATGTCCTCATTGTATTATTGATTCGATTATTCAAAATAAATCAATCTTGCGCCTTCATTGACTTTTTTATAGATGATGAATTCATTTTTTGGTGTAAGGCTATGTTAGATTTTTAAATTCATTACCTAGATCAAAATTGAGTCACCTATAATATATGTCAATGAATGAAAAAGTTTTATGGGAATCATAAGTCATCGTGGAAGAGTGTGATTGACAGAGTAATGTCCTCATATAAAACCCAAAATTCATTATTTCGTAATTCTCCAAGGATAAATCAATGAACTTGGAAAATAATGAGCTAATGCCCTCATTATATTCCAAATTTCATTACAAATTCCTTAAAAGAAACTGAATAATGAATTGATCTTTGGAACTAACGCAGTGAATTAATTCTATTCCAAAATTCATTACTTTAAAATCAATCAAGAAAAACAAATGAAATTTGATTGACCATCAAGTAATGAATTGATCTTTGAGTCTAAGGCCGTTAAGTTTACTTTCAAAATTTATTACTTTGAATATGTAACTGGATTAATGACAAGACAATTAATTAATCTTGTACCTTGATCGAATTATTCCTTGTGTCATTATTTTTAAATTGCCCAAGATAAATAACCGAAACTGGACTAGACAATGAATTATTTATTATTAAATTATTTTATTTTTCAATGAAACTAGAAAATGAACTGATCTTTGATAATGACGTAAATTCATTACTGGGAAATCACTGAAGATATAAATCAATGAAACCTTATTGATGACTGGGTAATGAATTAATTGGACTGGGGTCGTTGATTAAGAAGATTGACATCATTAACTTCATTGTATTCAAAAAAGCATCACTTTCTTTGAAATTGCTCAAGATAATGATTTGGCAATGAATTAATCTTATGTTCTCATTCTATTCCTAAATCATTTATTTTGAAATTGCCCAAGATAAATCAATGAAACTTAATGACAGGATTTTCTTCAAGATCTTCACTGTATTCAAAAATGCATCACTTTGAGATAAATCAATGAAATTGGACAATGAATTAATCTTGTGCCTTCTTTCAATTGTTCTTTGTTTCATTATTTTAAAATTGCCCAGGATAAATCAATGACATTTGATTGATGACTGGGTAACGAATAACCTTCATTGTATTCAAAAATTCATTACTTTGAGTGCTTAGACTAGCAATGATTCAATCATATGTCCTCATTGAATAGTAGTGAATTATGACTTTGAAAATTCATTTCTTTAAAGTTGAACTCATTTACTCATGTCGTAGGAATCATCCCACATGTAGAATGCCACAGGATACCTTTTTTTGTAAGTCCCTGTTTAAAAATGATGAAATTGTTTTGGCTTCTGAACATAACAAAGCAATGTGACATTCCTGCGTAAATCACTTGTTGTTCCAATTTCCGTTTTGCCGTACACAAAAGGAATGTTTTCTTGGGAAATTATTGATTTTTATATACCTATTAAAATTTAGCAGCAACAATTGTTAAATTTTTAATTAGCACATTGTGCTTTGATTAGGAACGTGACAATTGGTAAGTCATTACATTAATGGATTCAAGTCTATTGAATTAACCCACGTCCGATAAGGACAAAATCAATAAATTTTAATCTGGCATTTTCGATCAATGATTTTTTCTAGTCAATGCGTACTGGTTTAATGAACAACAATTGACGATATAGTTGTGACGATTATTAATGAAATTTGATTATAATTGTTCGCTGTATAAACATCCTGTGAAGATATTCTCACATAAAAACATAATTCCATTGAACACACTAATTATTCCGGCACGGGAGATGGTTGTTTCATTGAGGTTTTTCAAATGAAATAATCATTGGTTCCAAAGAGTGCACACTATTTTTATTCAATAAATCCATGTTTGGTCGGATGGACAAATATATTTACCGTTAAACTTGTTCAGAGTCGTTGTGGAAAAATTGTATAATAGGATAATGGTAATATACTTGGTTTTGGCAGTATAATGCAATATATTAGGGGAAGGTTGCTTATATTGAACCGCCACCTAAATTGGACCACAGGACATTTCCCCGAAACTAAACAATCAAAACATCTGGAAGATTAATCTAACGTTAAAAAAAAATCCAATCCTTTCTGATTGATTTTTACGCCAAATTTGACAAAGAGTGAAATTCTACGTAGCTGAATTTTTAGCACAATATTTAAAATGAAATTTTTGTGACCGGTTTTACGACTTCGCGCAAATTTTTGTGATTTTAGCATGCATTTACGAATTCTGTTGAGGGGAAAAAGTAGACCAACAATTCTTCAAAAATATTGCCTATTCAAAATTAATTGAAAAAATAGTTTTGCTTTTTTTGGATGTACGTACAATTTCAAAAAAAAAAAATTGAGTTTAGGTCCAAATCCACTAATTTTTAAGGTTTGTAATTCGTATCTATAATATCGTTTTGACCGTCAGTAGTACCATGTTTTTTTTTTTAATAGGCAGAGGATTATGATTTTTATTTTTCCAAATAAGCGTTGCCTGTCAAAATAACGATACCACACACAAATTAAAGACAATCTACTATCATTGAACAATAAATCAAACAGGTATTCAAGTCACGATCGTTTTAGCAGCGGAATAATTTTCACTTTTTATGAGCCACTGTAACCTTGCTTCGATTCGAGAATTTTCTTTTTCGCTTCTACGCCTATGTATCGCACCAAACGCACAATAATCTAAATTTGTCAATTAATTAAAGTCCAAGTAGCCAAGTGACGGACTTGGCTTTGTGTTTTATATTCACTTATCGTCTTAAACGACATGTTCCGCACACATTCGTCTCCTTCTAAGTGGACACTAATTTGGTCATTGTTTTTTATATTTCCAAGCCGGAAATGCCTTCTTTATGGCGCCATCTACGCGAAAAATCTTCTACTCTTATTGTTGTCTATTTACAACAACAATGGACAATGTGGATTTTTAAATGACTAAAAGCTGTCCAAAAATATATTGAATTGATGACCGAAAACGGGGTGGACCTAATAGCAATCCTCTATCTTTGTCTTCCTCATTACATTCATTAACGTGAGACGGAAAGGAATAATTTTTTTGTATGAATAAAATATCGCCTCATTTTAAAGTCCGTTTACTGATTTTTTCTCCTCAAATCACCCTGAATATTTTTTTTATCGATTCCTTTGGACAAATGTCTGGAAAATCCACTGGTAAAAAATTTAAAACGCTATCTTTTGTGGTGTTTGAATAGTCGGTTTTTTTATGAATAAATGTTGCATAATTTTAAGGACCGTTTACTGATTATTTCCCAAATCACCCTACACTGTGGGCCAAATTAATTCAGAACCTAGTTTGATCCTTAATAACTTTTTTGTTTGCTTATGGATTTAGATGAATTTTGGATAATGATATTGGTCAATATGTTCTGGATGTTCCTCCAAAATTGAGTTTTCGAATTTTGGACAGGACCGGACTTACGACGTTTTTATAAAATTGGTGCATTTAAGCTCGTTGCAAAAACGAACTGCGCTACGTACAGACCAACTGATATATTTTTTGAGAAGGACATTAGTGGGAAAAGGTATCCTGATAATATCAATATTTTAGAACCATAACCTAAGAAACTATGATTTTTTCTATATGATTGTGCTTGTCGGCATTTTATAAAAACGTCGTAAGTCCGGTCCTGTCCAAAATTCGAAAACTCAATTTTGGAGGAACATCCAGAACATATTGACCAATATCATATTTTAAATTAATTTGGCCCACAGTTTATACACTTTTTTTATCGATTCCTATATGGAAAAATGTCTCGAAAATCCTTTGGGAAAAAGTTAGAACGTTATCTTATGTACTTTTTGAGTTATGGATTTTTAACAGTCGCCTAATTTTGAGGACTGTTAACTGTTTTTTTTTCAAAATCATCCTGTATATTTTTTTATCGATTCCTATGAAAAAAATTATGAAAAATTCACTGGTGCCAAATTTAGAACCCTATCTCTGGTAGTTTTTGAGTTATGATTTTTGTATGAATAAATATCGCCTAATTTATACCGATTTTTTCCCCAAATCACCCTGTATAGTTTTTCATCAGTTTCTATGGAAAAATGTCTGGAAAATCCTCTGATCTATAGAATTTAGAAAGCTATCTCTTGTAGTTTTTGACTTATGGATTCCCTTATGAATAAAGGTCGCCTAATTTTAAGGACCATTTTTCTGATTTTTTTCCAAATCACTCTGTATATTTTTGTATCGATTCCTATGGAAAAAGACTGGAAAATCCATTGGTGCAAAATCAAGAACGCTATCTGTTGTAATTTCTGAGTTTTTTTATGAGTAAATGTAGCCTAATTTGGAAGACCGTGTCCTATTTTTTTGCCAAATCACCCTGTATATTTTTTTTATCGATTCCTATGAAAAAAATTCTGAAAAATTCACTGGTGCAAAATTTAGAACCTTATCTCTGGTAGTTTTTGAGCTATGATTTTTTTATGAATAAATATCGCCTTATTTTAAAGACCGTTTACTGTTTTTTTTTCCCAAATCACCCTGTATATTTTTTTATCAATTCCTATGGAAAAATGTCTGGAAAGTCCACTGGTGCAAAATGTAGAAAGCTATTTCTTGTTGTTGTAGTTTTTGAGTTATGATCTTTTATGAATAAATATCGCCCAATTTTAAGGACAGTTTACTGTTTTTTTTTTCCCAAATCACCCTGTATGTTTTTTTATCGCTTCCCATGGAAAATGTCTGGAAAATTCATTGTTGCAAGATTAAGGATGCTATCTCTTGTAATTTTCAAGTTAAGGTTTTTTTTTATGACAGCCTAATTTTGAAAGACTGTGTACTGATTTTTTTTAGCCAGATCACCCTGTATATTTTTTTAACGATTCCTATGAAAATCCACAGGTGCAAAATTTAGAAGGCTATCTCTTGTAGTTTTTGAGTTATCGTCTTTTTCAAGAATAAATGTCGCCTAATTTTAAGGACCGTTTACTGATTTTTTCCCAAATCACCCTGTATATTTTTCATCGCTCTCTATGGAAAAATGTCTGTAAAATGTAGAACGCTATCTCTTGTAGTTTTTGAGTTATCGTTGTTTTTTATAAATAAACATTTATCTTAGTCTTAAAACATTTTTATTCGTTAAAACCGCAAAAAGGTTTTTAAATCAGAAAAAATCAAGCGACGGTAATAAAACAGTTCTAGGATCTTGAAAACTGATGAAAAATGAAAAAAGTAAGTTTAAAATATCTGTAATAAGTCCTGCAAAGGTTTTTAAAAGGATTCTAAAATAAATAAAAAGTAATCAAGATATTTTGAGGACCGCAAAAAAGTTTTGAAATAATCCTCCACATCTGATTAAAAAAGTTAAAAAGTCTTATAAAAGTATCGAAGATAAAACGGTTTAGGGATTTTAAAAACAGATTAAAAGATGAAAATAGTGAGTTTTAAACCATATTAAAAGCTCAAGGTGCAGTTCAAATGTCTTCAATAAGTGTAAGGGTTTTTAAAATGATTTTTAAATGTGTATAACTAACTAACTAACTAACCCAAACTAACTCCATCATAAATCTCTCTAATAAGTGCTGCACACTGCCAAAAGTTTACTAAATACTTTTTAGTTTCCGCACTCTCAAAGCGCGCAAAACCGGATTGACCCTTGCTTCACGTTATTTGGCGGTAGCTTTGATCAACCTTCGCCGACGCGGAAAGTTGTGATCTGGATTTATTAAAGTGCCAACAAAAATATTTATTTGGTAAACTTTGACACGACTTTTGGAAATATTTTCAAAATAAGATAAAAATGGAGTGAAGCATAGAACAAAGAGAGCTGCAAATTTGGGAAAATACTTTCAATACTATTCCTGAGTTTTTTTTAGTTTACCAAAAATAGTTGATCTATAGAAAGTGTCATTATTTGTTATATTATATCTCCCAGTTCAAACACTTACTCCTAATTAACTAATCTGCACCATGAATGAAGCGATTTAATCCAATAAAATCTGAATTTAATTGTTTGTTAAATGCATTGAAATCTAAGTCAAGCATTTAGCACTAGTGCTTTAATTCGCGGTACGACCTTAATCCGATTTTTAATGGTTTTGTCGAGATTTTTTCAACTCGATCCAAGGACAGTGTGTTGCAGTCGACGCACTTTTTCTGGGCCACTTATTTGTTGATTGAAAGGGTCCAATAAACGTGCCACTTTGAAGAAGAACAACACAACAAAGTTTCAGGATAAAACCGGTTTTCTGAGCTTGTGAGTTTTGTGAATTTACATTGAACAATTTGATTAAAAAAAATATCTTAGGCAATTCAGGGTGTCATAAAAAACCACTTCAGAAAGCTGTAGCGCTGAAAATCACGCACGACTCTGACGACTCAACTAATTCAAGAATTGTTTTTTTTTAAAATTTCCACGTATTTTTGGAATTTTGCAGATGTCTAGGCATGTTGGAATTTTCAACCGACGATTGAGGAATGCTGTTCTCAATATCCATTTACTTTTGGTAAAATAACACTCAGTAGTTCATCAGTCCCACAAGATAATATTTTTTCAATTTTTCAATAACAGTATTTGTTTTAGTTTTATAGTAATTACAATTTTCAAAAATAATGTTTATTTTCATCATATAAATTTAGACCGTGTGATAATGAAATAATATATGAATGTGGATATTTTGGCTAATTTGTTTGTTAATAACCTTTTATATCAATTATGGCCAATAATATGAGTTAAGATGAGATAGCAACATTATTAAACTCAAAATGCATCACTAATGATATAAGCGAAGTAGTTTGTCAGAATTATCAAAAATATGATCTCAGGTTATAATTTAAATTCCTATCAATAGTATTGAAAATAAATTCAACAGTATAAATGTCCATGTGTGATAGTGTAATAAGTCAAGTGGACGAGATTAAATCAGTCTGAGACATTTTTCAAAAATAATCAGTTCCATATCCAGAGTAAGTAAATATTTATGAATACGAACAAAACTAGGTATATATGAGATCGAATTGATATATACAGGGCAGGGGGTTTCATAATCAGATTTGTGAATCCTGTTTTCGATATTTTTTGGAATGACACCCACCATTCATAACCATTGATGGTTTTTATACAAAAAAATTGTTCATTGTTCCTATTTTTAATTTGTTTAACCCCAAAAACAAAAACAGTATTTTCAAGATCCTTGACTTATTATATTTGATTTTGGTTTTTTACTTTGTCAGACTTCTTTATCTATCCATACATAGTAATACATACATATGTACCCATTTTGGGTACGTTTGAGGGCTATTTCCGTTATTCTTATATAGATAGAAAGTTGCGGTTTTCGCTACAGTGTGCCACTTTTGCGTGAAATTGAAGATGCCGTTAAAACATTTTTCATAGCCCTTTTAGTTTTTAAGATACAGGGCTAAACTGAAAATGTTGCATTTAAAGGTACCCCTCGTATCTAAACTATCAGATAAGTTATGAAAAATGTGAAAACTGTTTCTTGTATAACTTTTCCCGTAGAACTCAATTCTGCCTTCGGAATTGGTATACAGGGTCAGGTCAAAAAGTTATCGGACCCAACTTTATTTTTTTAAATGGGACACCCTGTATATTTATAGTCCATAAGATTTGTCTTTTTTTTATTTTTTCAAAAATATATAACAGTATGCACTTTTAAAAAAATAAATTTTTGTCCGATAACTTTTTGACCTGACCCTGTATACTAATTCCGAAGGCAGAATCGAGTTCTACGGGAAAAGTTATATAAGAAACAGTTTTCACATTTTCCATAACTTATCTGATAGTTTAGATACGAGGGGTACCTAAAAATGCAACATTTTCAGTTTAGCCCTGTATCTTAAAAACTGAAAGGGCTATGAATTTTTTTTTTACGGCATGTTCAGGTTCACGAAAAAGTAGCACACTGTCACGAGAACCGCAACTTTCTATCTATAAGAATAACGGAGTTTTCACATATACAGGGTGTTCCAAAAAGTCTGGGCGAGGTCTAACTTTCCTATTTCAAATTGGTACCCTATTTTTTTGTTTGATATTTTGATTCTCCTTCAAATTCTTAACAATTTCTATGTAGCATATCTATATCCTATACCTAAGTTTGATGTAAAAAAAGATATTTGATATTTTATAAATTGAATAATACCTACTTATTCATGGTTATAAAAAAGTGAAATATATATCTATGTTGTCGAAGTATTGACGTGATTGTATGTGTTGGATATACCAAAATTTTTCTTATTTAAATTATGCGAAAAAAACCGAAATTTTTCAAAATTGTTTTAATTTTTTTCTGACCACATTTGAAGAGATAATTTGAAATGAATGGAACTTCTTTGTTGCCACTTTTTGCCCTTTACAAGATAGCGTTATTAAATTGAAGAACCGACGTTTCGTCTATGAGCAGCCATCATCAACTTTGTTTTTTTAAATACGGTCCTGGATTTTTTATGACGGATTTTGAGGGGCCTCTTATGTTCCTCGTTATGGTTTAGGAACATAAGAGGCTCTTAAAATCCGTAATAACAAATCCAGGACCGTATTTAAAAAAACAAAATTGAAGATGGCTGCTCATAGACGAAACGTCGGTTCTTCAATTCAATAACGCTATCTTGTAAAGGGCAAAAAGTGGCAATGAAGAAGTTCCATTCATTTCAAAATATCTCTTCAAATGTGGTCAGAAAAAAATGAAAACAATTTGAAAAATTTCGTTATTTTTCGGATAATTTCGGACTTAGTCGGAATTTCTTGGCTTTTAAAACGGCATTTTGTTAAGCATCAAAATACGCAACTTTGCCTCCATTTAACCGACCTTGTATCTCTCACGGTTTTCAAGATCCCCATGATAGACATCCTTATCTTGGACACACTGTATATCTCAAAACTGAGTAGAATAAATGAGTTCAACTGAATTACAAAAAAGTTTATAAATAACTCATACTTTTGCATGCGCGTAATTCCAAAGTCCCTGCAATCGATTAATATTTTCGATGCGTCGCGACGCTTTACTCTTGGTAGGCGTCGAATTTTTTGAAAAACTGTGAAAAAAAACTACTCGACCCCATACATTGACTACTTTTTACAGAAATCAAATATTCCTATTCGTTTCCAAAATATTGACGTGCGGAGTTTTAAGTGAAAAACCCTGTATAAAAAAATCTATTGAATTAAATGCAGAATTATTTAAACTTTGATGCTATTTCACTTCAAAAGTATTTAATGACGTGACATTTTCGTCAATACGAGTGTCAATAATTCGAAATCATAGATATATTTCACATTTTTATAACAATAAATTAGTATCATTCAATTAATAAATATCAATATCTTCTTATACATTGAACTTAGGTATAGGATATGCTAAATAGAAAATGTTTGGAATTTAAAGGAGAATCCAAATATCAAATAAAAAAATAGGGGATCAATTTGAAATAAGAAAGTTGGACCTCGCTCAGACTTTTTGGAACACCCTGTATATGTGAAAACAGATTATTTATAAATTTAATTTTTAAACATGAAACTTTTATTTGAGACACCTTTTCCTAAACCGTCAAATTAAAAAGTTAGAGGGGGGGGGAGGAATTATAATCAATAACCCTGTACAAACTTATTCATTTTCTTCTCATATTTTGGATTCTCTATTTATCTTGTGATGTTTTGAATGTACTTGAGTAATTCCTATTAGATAGTTTTTACATTTTTCTAATGAATCTGTCAACTTTTAATATTTTGTTTTTTCCATTACTTTTATATTATCTAGATATGTATATTTTTTTAATTGTCAGTATTCCACACTTCTTTATAAATTTCTTCATATTATGTACCTTCATATGTATTGACTTTTGTTGTTTTTAGTTTTTCACTATCTTGATGGTGTTTATCGACCATTGCAGCAATCTTTTTACTTCTAGAAGAAAACTGTTGGATTGGAAAATGGATTTAAAAATTGACCCTTACTGATTTTCAAATTTGCTAAATATTTTTTTTATGATTTTGCAATTTTCAATGATTCAATTTCTACAAGAGTTGATTTCTACAATATCCAAGAAAATTCGTTGTATACCGGAAAATCAAGATTTCAAACTTGATTAAAAACAATTTTTTTAGCCCTTCTTGGTTTATTTTTTATTTTTCTACAGGGCTTTTGAACCTTTTATGTTCACTTTTTTCATGTTTAATTTATTTTATAATCAATTTTTATATTGTTGAAATAAATGGAAGAAAGGTTATTTAAAAATCTATAAAAAGGATGTAAAAAATAAAACATTTCGCGATGAAAATGTCTTGAAAGTAACAATTATTTTAATCCACCAAATTCATCAAAATTAAAAAATACACGTTAAATAGGGTGTTACTTAATGATAGACCGATAATTAAGAATAAGCATTCCTGAACTAAATTCAAGTAAAAAAGACATGCTGTCCTAAATAGTCTGGTTTTCGAGATACAGGGTTTCAAAGAATGGGAAAAAATCGGATTCATTATCAATATCTCAAAAATCGTTTTGCCGATTTTGTTGATTTTTGGCATTGTAACAAGAAGCTCAATTAGCACTAACTTGATGGTAATTATGAGTTCTAGTGGCGTCCAGGTCCAGAGGGACAGTTTCATGAATAAAATTATCAAGAAAGTGTAAGATACGAAAAAATATGAATAGACAGAAAAGTTGTATTTTTAGCTGCTCTATGTATCTGAAAAAAAATGAAAATTTCCAGAAAAAGCCAATGGAGCACAGTTTTTAGTCAATTTTATTCGTGAAACTGTCCTGGACGCTACTGGAACGCATAATTACCATCTAGTTAGTATGCATACTGAGCGTTTTTTTACAGTGAAAAACTTTACCAAAATTCAACTTAATCGGTGAAAGGAACTTCGAGGAAAAAAATCAAAACATTGGTAAAATGAAGTGGTTTTTATTTTTTTCATTGAAAACGAAGAAAGATACGAAAAAATATCAAGAGTCAAAAATATTTATTTTCAGCTGCTTCATATGAAAAAAATATAAAATTTCCACATGAATTTGGTTAAGGAATGCGTATTTGGAATTACGGCCTATCATTAAGTAAGACCCTGTAAAATAAAGAAAATAAATACATAGTATACAAAAATATAAAAATTGTTCAACTATGAGTTCCGGCTAAGAATTTACTTTGATCTATGCGTAGTACGTATATAGCCATTAGAAGGAATTTATTTATTTATTTATTTATTTTATAGAATGTAGCACGAACAGTGCAGAGAAAAACAATGACTAAACAGGCAAAACCCAAGTAATTCATCTTGGCATTCAATAAAAAATTTGTTGTGTAATATTTGGGATTTACGTTGACACCGATAACCAACTATTATGCACTTGTCCATTGGTCGTTCGCAGAAGACATTCTTCCGAAGGATACGTTCAATCACTTATTGTATGGTAAATTCACCATTTATGGACTTGTCCATAAGACAACATAAATTTGAGTTAATTGAAGACTTACCTCGTTTTGTCTGATGTTGGTTTCCTAAATTTTTATATTTTGCCCTAAACACAAAAAGTTTCCATATTTTTTCATTTGCCAGGATTGACAGGTAATAACTGTGTCTATCTTAATCTAAATTCAAGGTGTATTTACCATTCTTATCTTAAACGTAATTTTTATGATATATTATTTAACACACAAGACAATGCGGATAAATGGGATTTTGATGATCGACCTTGATTCGGGTTCCAAGATGCAGAGGACCAATTATTGTAATTTCTCTCTGCTGTCTTGATTTATCGATTATAATTAATAACCTGTTATTCATTATTTTTGACATTTTTTTGTATAATTCCAAAACTAGTTCGTTATGGAAATATTCACCCAAACATACATATATTCGACTGTGTTTATTAATTTTTTCAAGATTTGATCAACGAAAACGATAATGGTTGTACTTATTATGGAAAAGTAGTTCAACAGTTTCCGTCGATGTCTATCGCTTTTTATAGGGTCGCACGGAAAGAGATGGGCGGTTCTAATAAATCAATGAACAAAGTCAACGATTCATTACACCAAATCTTTGTTAAATCAATGAAGTAGAAACTATTTTGGACGTATAGTCATCGCTTCAAACTTGCTCATTCTCTTGCAAATTTATGTTAAATGAAACAATGAATCGAGATACTTCATCGCTTAAAACTTGCTCTGAATGAGACAATGAGACTCAAATTGCCTTCGTTAGAGTGGGTTCTACTAAATCAATGAACAAAATCAACGTTTCATTACACCAAACTTATGTTAAATCAATGAAACAGAAGCTATTTTGGACATAGTCATCGCTTCAAACTTGCTCATTCATTTGCAAATTTATGTTCAATGAATCGTGAAATATTTCATTGCTTAAAACTCTGTCTCTAAATAAAACAATGAGACTCAAATTGCATTCTCCAGACTGGGTTCATATAAATTAATGAACAAAATTAACGATTCATTACACCAAACTTATGTTAAATCAATGAAATAGAAACTATTTCAGACGTGGTCATCGCTTCAAACTTGCTCATTCATTTGCAAATTTATGTTCAATGAATCAGGAAACATTTCATTGCTCAAAACTCTCTCTCTCCAAATAAAACAAAGAGACTCAAATTGCATTCTCCAGACTGGGTTCTAATAAATTAATGAACAAAATCAATGATTCATTACACAAAACTTATGTTAAATCAATGGAACAAAAACTATTTTGGACCTATATTCGTCGCTTCAAACTTACAAATTTATGTTAAATGAAACATCCCTTAAAACTTGCTCCAAATAAAACAATGAGACTCAAATTGCCTTTTTTAGACTGGGTTTTGATAAATCAATGAACAAAATCAACGATTTATTTAACTAAACATACGTCAAATCAATCAAACAGAAACTATTTTGGACGTAGTTATCTTTGCAAATTTATGTTAAATGAAACAATGAGACGGGAAATATTTCATCGCTTGAAATTTGCTCTAAATAAAACAATGAGATTCAAATTGCCTTCTTCAGACTGATGGGTTTTGTTAAATCAATGAACTAAATTACACCAATCAATCAATGAAACGGAGACTACTTTTAACGAAGTTATCGCTTCAAGTAATTCATTAGAAGATTTGATGCAAAACTGCATCACTTCGCAGACTGGCTCCAAATAAATCAATGAAAAGTGAAGTTATGAGACTGTTGCATATATTCTTGAATGCACAGTTAGTGCAGTCCTGTATGCTCATTTATTTCCAGAATTATAACTTTGAACTTCTAAATAAAGCAATGAAACCTAGATTCATAAGAAATGAACAAGACTCGCCTCAAATAAGTCAATGCAAAAATCAACAATTCATTACATCAAACTTTCGTTTAATATAACGATGAAAAACAATTTAGTATAGATTCTCAAAAATAAGGTTACTTTGGATACTACAAATAATTATATCATTCACACTCATCGCAGATTAAAAGTTTTAGTATTTTATTTTTTTTTTATTTAGTTGAAATAATTGTGGTTTGGTGATAAATTAATTGGGGTCTTTTTTTCGAAATATTTAATAAAGGTACAAATTTGTGAATAATTTTCTCAAGCAAGACGGAAGTGATCGTAATTGTAGTCGCATGTCCAAAGGAGATGCGTTAATTGATTTGACATGCATATAATTAAGTTAATTCGAAATCATAAAAATTGACGTTTGAATGACACCAAATAAGCAGTAAACTGATGGCAATGGGTATTGATTTTATTTTAATCTTGACTCATGACGGTAAATATTCAAGTTGCACAATGCAATTATGGTTTGTCCAGAACTGGTTTAGCTGTTGTACTCAAAAATCAAAGAACGTGTAGGGTTTAATCGCGTTCAAACAATCACATTATCATGTACGATTAAAACTCAGTAAAGCCATCCGGATTAGTTTTCGATTAAATCAGAGCCGACTATTTTAGTCGTAACACTGCAGAGGCGCTTCGAAAATCCGTCTCTAATCCCGGAATTTTAACACGATTTATCAGATTTAGAATGTGTTTATCGAGCTCTTGTTAAGCCCGGAGTTAAGTTTATCAAGTCGAAGTCTCGTTCTTACATTTTCGACAGCACTGCATACGGTGATTAAATTTTCAACAAAGCCTCGGCTTTACCTGCTGTGAGCCTGTTTCGACACTAATTGCACAGGATTGGTACACTCATTACTCATTGTCTATGGTGAAAAGTCATTTGGCGACTGATGATGATCAAAGGTCAATCGAAACGTCGTGACATGTTTAACATTTTTTTTGCAATGGTTTTTTTGACATTCCACTCTAGATTTCTGTTGATTTCTGATTTCTTACAAATACAAGCAAGGTGTACAAAATGAATTTTTATGTCAAAACTAGCAATAAAACAAGTTCAATGAAAAATATTTCAAAAGGGAGTGGTACAATTCAATCTTATGCCATATATAATATAAAGTGTAGTGAGAATGTAATTCTAATTATATTTAAAAAGTTGCTGATGGTACATTTCAAAAATAATCCTACTAAGATGGTTTAATGTTTCATTCTTATCTTATACAGTATGTCCTTGAATGGGTGTCACAACAGGAAAAATGTAAACATTTAAAGATGCGACAAAAAGTCATTCTTGATACAAGTTTTTGACTTAGTCCGAAAATAACATCTGTCGAAAAAAAAAATCTTGAAATATACAGGGAGAAAAAAAAAAGTGAAAATTACTTGGACTTAAAAGAAACCGCAGATATTCATTTTTTTTTAAATTTTGGACAAAAAACGATGAAGAAGAAAGATAATTATAATACAAGACAGGTCAAAACATACAACATTGTTATTTTGAGTAAGAGAAAAGTATCTTAAGCTGAAGATATCCAAATCCAAAATGTCATTCCTGGTAAAGTTTTTTGAAAATTCAATTTTTCATAAAAAGCTTCAATTAGATTTACAGGAATAGTCAAAAATATAAGAGTGTTTTCTTGTCACAAAACAACAATTTTTTATTTTTTAACCAGCTCTGTATTATACTTATCTTTCTTCTTCATCGTTTTCCGTCAAAGATTAAAAAAAAAATATTATAAATGGACAGTTTCTTCTAGGTTAATTTTCAAATTCTGTTATTTTTATGTTATTTTTATGTTATGTTTTTTTCAGACCAAGCAAAAACTTTTATCAAGAATTACTTTACTAGGTATATATAAGTATTTCTGGTTTTCGTATATTATTTTAGTTATTGTATTTTATTGTATATATTGATATATTTTATGAGTATCGCATTATATAATAAAAGTTATTATTATTATCAATATTATTATAATAACTGTTTTGGATTTAATACATTTTTTTTGATATTGTGCTCTTTCTTCTTAGGATCTTTCTTTACTTTTAAACTTTCTATCTCATTTTTAAAATCAAATTATAAATGTTTCTAAACTTTTTGTGGCTCTAATTCCTTTTTTGATCTGTTTGTCATTTGTTCGTCATATGTATCATTATGTATGTAGGTATGATTGTCTTTATTTCAATTTTTTATTCTCTAATTTTTCAGACTTTTTTTGAGTTCAATTTCTTGATTTGTTTGTGTATTGCTTATTGTCTCATTCATTTATCTAGATTATGATATTTTCCTATACCTTTTGATTTAAAACAATTTTGTGGGCTTCAAGTCAATTTTTGATATCTTTTTTCATATTTTGATTGTTACACTTTTTGGGTTTTGTCCATGATTTTTTCAAATTTTTTATTTTGCTTAGATTGATCAGTCTTTTGGATTTGTTTTTTTTCAGTTTTTATTTTATACTTCAATTTAATTTTTTGATTTGATTATTTTTTTGGATTTTGTTTCAATTTATCCCTGTGTTTTATCATTTTTCTAGTTTTTTAGGCTATTTTGGCTTTTATTCAATCTTTCATTTTTGCGTCATGCTTTTCAAATTCACTTCCTCGCTTTATTTCCTTATTTATATCTTTCCTTACTACTCTTTTCCATACGTTTTTGGATGTTTTAATTTTTCTACTTTTGCTTCACACTTTGGATTTTCTCATTTGAGTGAATTTTTCTTCAAATTTTAAAGGCTTTATGTCTTATTGTTATTACATCTTTGTATTTAGGTTGTCATAGTCACTTCTTGTCTATTATTCTATACTTTTGATTATCTTGTTATTTTATTTGAATTTCATTTCAAATTCCAGATTTTCTTGGTCAAGTATACATTTCTATTCTAAATTCCTTCAAATCTTGTAGTTTGTTTTTTATTTCTTGATATATTTAATATTAATTCCTTTTGTTAATGTTCTTAATTTTAAATTTCTTACATTGTTTAGTTTTTTCTTTAAATCTTCAATTTCAAGGCTGTTCTTTATATCATTATAAGTTTGCATTTTGCTTGTTATCATTTTATTTATATTTCTTCATAATATATGTTTTCCGAACGGTCAACTCAATTTTTGGATAAATTCAATTTTTTAATCATAACCCATTTTTGATATTAGATATGAATTTCGAGATAACAAAACAAACACAAGACAAAAAAGTACTTGTAGGTATACGTGTAGATGTAAAAATCACCGTAATTTATTTTTGGTCGGAAATATTCGTTAAATTACTAGAAATTTTAGGAAATTTAACTTTTTTTCAAGCAATACACTATGTTTGGTAGGTAATTCATCATCCTTGTCAAAAATATAACTTCAACCAAAATTTCAATGTTTTATCTTTAGAATTGAATTCAGAACGAACTATTGAGTAATTATTTATTGAATGATATGCATGATGTAGAAACAATTTTTTCTTCAAACGTCAGTAAAACGGACATTGCTCTACTGAGTATCGGCCGCAAAGTTTCACTTTTCCTCCGGCGGAGAAAAAGTACTTTACTTGTCCTCCGCCGCATGTCTGAATTCTCAATTCATTCAAGGTTCTTCTTCTCAGCATATTGTTGACCTCATAAATATGTTTTTTTTTCCAATTTAAATGACCTCGTACCCTGTATAGATGAATAGACTATAAAAAAACACAAATAAAAATATTAGGAAACTTAAATGCAATGTTGTCAAACTTCTTGAGAACCATGACTGATTTTGTCTTTATACTTTTTAATAGTCTAGGTATATCAAAAAATAAAAACACTAAAGTCACCCAATATGAACAAGACTAACACAAATCAAATTTAAACTAACTCATTCCAACCAAAACTAACCCAAAATTTGCACAAACTAAGTTATTCTAATAAAAAATATCCCAAACTAATCTAAACCAAACTAAACTAACCCAATCCTACACAAACTAACCCAAATCAATCAAATCTAAACATAAATATCTGGAAATTTTAGATCATGCACAATAATTCAGTCCTATCTAACCGGTCTATTAACCGTAATTGTGTAGGTTGGAATAAACCTATGATGGGAATCGAACACCGATAATTTCTTGACAAAAAAAGCTGAATATGGACGTTTCCAATAATATCTTTGATCATCATCAGGTGTAAAATTCAATAAGGGTGGCCCCAGAGGAAGCTGAAATCGTAAAATAAATTGCGGATTTTAATTAAGCATTCCAAGCATATAATATGCTTATAACATATTTTTATTCACATAAATCTGAGAGAAACTTGCGATAAGATGTTTATACAAGTCTGTCAATCTCTGCAATTGATACCAAAGAAAATGACGACATATTTATATCGTCCCATGGATGTTTTGGCTGGTGCAAACACGAGTCAGCAGAAAACAAGGCGAGTTCCCATAAAAACCGATAGCTTTCATTATTCATTTTTAAACTCAAATGATTTTACTGGGGATTTTAATGACTGTCATAGGTGATAATATTAGACCAGTGGTGATGATGAAAAACCATCTGAATTCATAAACAATTTCCATCAAACTGGGAAATCCGTTCATATAATCAAATTTGAAATTGATGGATTTTAATCTATTCGAATGCGTTTGCAAATGAATTGCATAATTTTAGTGGGGTAGGGCATCGATGGACTAAAACGGTGCAGACGAGTGAAACAGCAATCATTGTTGAAAGTCTAATTATTTTGAAAACTCTCCAAACATAAACATGTGAAATTACTCCATAGAAACAGGAAAAATAACAAGGCTTTTGAAAGCGACTTGAATAGACCTAATTAAAAATCATCACTTTCAAGACATCTTTCGACAATTTGAAAATGATTTATTTCAGATTCAAGAAGTCTTCATAAAACGAAAAAAACCCTGTTAATCAATCCAGAAAAATTTCAACCCTCCAGACATGCATTTTCAAGGAGCCTAAAAATAATTAATAAACATTTTAAATTACTAAAAACAACCAAATAACCCAGCTTTTCAAAGGAGTTAAAAAGACAAAAAAACGTGAACAAGTTACCAGTTAGTTGGACCGGTTTCAAGTATGTTTACTCAACTCAAAATTCTCCTAATTTATGGTCCAATTTTAATTTTTAATAATAATAATATATCATTTATTAAGCAGAGGTATAAGCAATTGAAAAATTAAAACATCTTCTATTTCATTAGTCATGAAAACTTCATAGAATGTGTGAAATTTTGTCATTTTATCAAAAAATAAATTCACAAAAAACACTTTCGCTTTTAACATTTTATTGTTTTAGAGTGGAAGGTCAAAAAGTGAAAAAGACATGTAGGTGCGGGACCCTCTATAGGTAAAAGCGAAACTAAGATTAGATTCAAATTCGTCATATCAAAAAACCCCCGAATAACAATTTTCACTCCAATATTTCAATTATCACAGATTTAATTTAAAAAATGGGAAAATTAAATCAAAACTTTAACACCCCATATATTTCCAAAACGAAGGCTTTGCGGACCCATATTTATATAAAGTTTTATGGTCATTTTCAAGCCCTGATCACGTACCTGAAATATTGGCATTTCCTCATGAATCACCCTGTATAAGTTGTTTTTATTTACGATTTATAGATAATCCTGTTTATTTTGATTATTTTTGGATCGTTGCATGTTGTCTTCCACTCTCCCTCTTCTGCTCTGTTTATTAATTATCCTTTATTTGTAATATTGCTTAAGTTCACTTTTTCCACCCGAGTTAATCTTTTTTCTTCACATTTTTATTTTTGTTTTCGACTTATTTTTTTCTTAATGTATTGCTCTACATTGGGAAAAATGAGAAAAACAAAACAAACCGGAAAAACAAAAAGGAACAAAAGCTTGAAGAACAATAATAATAATAATAATAATAATAATAATAAGTATTGAATACATTTTTTATTATAAATTCGTTGAAAAAAATATAAACATTATACTACATTACATGAATACATAAAGGGTACAAGTGAAAGAGAGCTGAACGAAGGCATAAAATAACACTGATATAAATACGAATAAAAATAACTTACAATTTAAAAAACATATGAAACAAATAATTTAAAAATTCAGAAATATCATAAGGTGATGTATTAATGTTTTGAAGTTGTACAAAGCCATACAAAAATACATGAAAAACACCAATGAGAAAAAAATTAAAAGTCAATTGGAGTGGAGAATTTAAATAAATCACTTTAAAACAAAGAATATAAAAAGCACAGCAAAATAATGTAGATTTAACAATCGTTTATGTATTCGTACAGCTGGGATTTCTGGGGACAAAATCAAAATCACCCAGCAAGGAATGCCAAAGATTTTGGAGAGGAGGGTAAAGCTGATAAATCAGATGGTGAAGTTAAAGACGATTTTTGACTTTTTCTCTAATATTTTCGAAACTATTCACTTTTGCGAAAAACACCCAAAGTTGATTAACCAAATGGCGAAGAGGCGAAGTTAACTTATGGGAAAAGTTTAAATTGCCTATTTTTCTGATTATGTATTATTTTTACCATTTTCTTGTACCTACATCTTTCTCCATTCGCTCAAGATGTTTTTTTTAAACAGTCTGATTCATTCTTTTTTTAATATTTTTATTTGTGGTTTCATAAATTTTGAGTTGTATTTCACTTTGTTTCCCCATCGGACAGTTTTTTGTATCTTTGTAGGATATGCACATTTATATTGACTACTTTTATCTTTATGTAATCTTGACTTCTATTTTATTAAAATGTTGTTGTATGTCATATGTAACATAATAACTGTGATTTTGTGAAATTTTATGTAATTTTAATGTGTTCTATTTCCCGTTTCCACTTTATCTCAATAAAAAAAAATTTGATTTCACGGATGCTATTTGCCACTTTTATACTTTTTAGAATACATCCAACTAGTTTTGGGTTATTTTTTTTTAAACAGTTTTACAACAGACTTGGCCTATTATCACTTCATTCCTTCACAAGAAAAACTGAGAAAAATTCAAAAACAAACTTCGTTAAAGTTTTAACAACTCCAGAAACTAAACTAAGGAATTTAAAATTGATCAATAATTAGTTCAAGTAGTTTATCAAAAACGGTAAGGCGCCTTATAATGCGTTAAATAGATCAGAAAAAAGTAAAAATTTTTTTTTATCATTTTTAAGACTTCAACATTTATTTATTTAACATTCAAGATTCAAGAAAAGCTTCTCAACTAAAAAAAAACATACCACTCTCCGGACAATTTGGAGTTGAAAGATGATTTATTATCATTTTAAATAATCAAAAACAGGAAAAATAACAAAATAGACCAAAAAACAGTAAAGTGTCGTTTCCACCACTGAGATATCTTTTAAAAGTTTGAAAATCAGTTATAAAAAAAATCATAAGAAAACGTAGACAAATCAAACCTTCAATATATTATGTTATTATTGTAAGCTTCAAGCTATACAGGGTGTCCACCCTGAAGTGTCCCTAAAAACAAACAAAACAAACATTTTACAGGGGTGGGGACACTTTAGGCTGGACAGTGGTTGAATAAATATCTATGTATGTTAAATAAATATCTATCTATCGAGATTTTTTTTTAAACTCTCAAAACATTTTTAAGGAGTGTTAAGATGATTAATGAACATTTTAAGTAAGTAAACTAAAA
Organism: Orchestes rusci; assembly: GCA_958502075.1. NCBI lineage: Eukaryota > Metazoa > Arthropoda > Insecta > Coleoptera > Curculionidae > Orchestes > Orchestes rusci. Next base: position 116,404,078 of record OY293303.1, read on the forward strand.
TAGGTTATATAACAAGACTTCTTAAAGCGAATTAAAAGACCAGAATAAAGTGAAAAATTGTTTTGATGACATGAAGTCCTTCTAAAATGAAAAAATAAATGCATAAGCAAATGTCATTAAAAGATCCATTATACAGGGTGTCTCTAAAAGGTCTGTACAAAATCCTACCACATGTTGATGAGGTCAAAATAAGCCGATTTAACGCAACTCACCTCAGGCCGAAATGTCACCATTTCCGAGATACGGGGTGATCAAGTTTAAAATTAACAATTGAATTTTGTCATTATTTTGGACACTTTTTCACATATTACTTTGAAAATTGGGGGTTTTGTGGTAAGAGAAATTCGATTATGGAGTCTGTTTTACTGTGGCCGCTAGAGGGCGCCCTACACTTTACATTTTGTGGTTTGGAATGTCCATAACTATTTTCTCAGTTATTTATTCAATCTTTTATTGGATAAAAAGATTCTCCAGACGATTTCAAGTAAATAAGGTACTCTTGTCAAAGTTCACTCAAGTTAGCCGTTTTCGAGATATTTCCATTTAAAGAGTTCCATGAAAAATAAGCAAAATAACAAAGTTTCTAATGGTTATATTGATATAACATTGTCCAATACAAAGTTCCATATCATCACTATTAATGCGGTAAAATGTAAGAAGCTACAAGAATTCGATAAAAGAGAAAGTTTATTCTACCTTCATACAAATCTTCCAAACAAACTAACAAAATAAATAAAATAGTAAAAAGAAATACATGAAAACAAAAATTGTGTTTGTGAGAAAGAATATATTTTCCATTGCCAAATAAAACTTTATAAACAAAAAAAGGACTTAAATTCATGTAAAAAAAACTGTTTTGTCGTGATACCACTTCGGCTATAATTACCTCATGCAAAAAAACATTTTGGTGCCGGAGAAAGTGGCCCAAAATTCGGATCTCGTACACATTAAGAATTCGGCGTGGACATTCAACAATGCAAATTTTTTAATGCGAAACTGTGTACGTACCTCGATACGTAATACTGAATAGATTATACAATTTGCATCCATCATAATAAAAACCTTCTTGAATGAAATAATTTTTATTAGAGCAAAGACCGTAGTCATAGAGCGCTTTTATGCGCCTTGATTTATCGGGTGAATGTTTTGAGTTTGAGGAGAGTTTGTTATTGTTTTTAGATGTTATGTACACAATCTCATTGAATTGTGTTCAAACGGCGTTATCGTATATAAAATAAAAACATTGCTACATCTCTTCATGCCAAACAAGTTTGTTTGAAGAGCGCGATAGGTGTGAAAAACTCGTTTCTTGCAAATTTATCTCAGTCGGTAAACACGATCAATTGAATTATTATATAAATATTGTTTCTATATTATGCATTATCCGTTTTGATGACCTAATTATCAGGGAAGTTTCCGATTATGCGGCGATGTCGGAATTTAATTGAAAAGATTTTGTTAATTCTCACTGTTATCACTTACAGATCTCTATGTCTGTCTAATCTCATATGCTCAAGTCGACCTTGAGGCTCAATTCAATTTAATTACGTCGATGTACGCGTTTTTGTAGCTGTATTTAAGAAGGCTAGCATATCAGTCTAAGATGTGTAACTTTACTATTATTTTAATAAGAAAGTCCTACTATTTAGGATATAATTTGTTTGAAATAAAACAGTGACTGGGTGGTTACTAGGTAACGCAAAAATTTGTTAATATCTTCTTTACGAGGGCATCTTGAATAGTAACTATTTTACATTAAATTACAGAAAAGCGTATAGGTAGGTTTTTTATTTCAAAATCTAGAAACAAGTGTAATACATGAAAGTTGTGAGGAATTTTGTCGAGAATTCACACGAACAATTTTCAGTACACCTTCGCATTTGAAAACTTTGAGTAAACTCAAAGAATGTTCGTCGTCCGTATATTATATTGAATAAAATCGTCTCTTCTAATCAGTATCATTTGAAATCTCAAAATTATGGAAGAGGAGAACCTTCTCTTCAAAATGAAACCAAGATCGCGTCAATCGGTTGGGTTGTTTCAAAGTTATGAGCATTCTTGCGTTGTAAGGTTTGATAGCTGATACCTGTCTTATTTGACATTTACAATACAATACAATACAATACAATATACGTTTATTTCCACAAATTACAATAGTGCTTAAAAAAAATAAATTTGCATATAAGAGAAGTAAACGAAATATTCCACCGAAGTCCGAGGACCAGTTTGGGGCATATATTTCATAAATTAATAAAATCGTTTGATAAATATATTATTGATAAAGCTAATCATAATAAATCTACAAGCGCACAACGTAAAAGACTAACCAATAAATATGGAAATAAATAAATAAACAGTTTACATTTTAGTGGTGATAATTTTTTTTTTTTTTTTTTTTTTTTTTTTTTTTTTTTTTTTTTAATATACACTCAAATATTTCAAGTTTAATAGGGGTGTCAACACGTTCAGGCATTTGACTTACATTTCCAAAAGTTTCCAAATTTACATGCTAGAAAAAAAATCGGAAAAACAAGTTTGAAGGAAATTTCTCAAGGTATACTCATTTATATTTGTTTCCATAAAAAATCACAGAAAAACAGCAATTTTGTGTTTTGAGAGCGCCGTTACGCCATCTTGGGAACTTCTGATATATTCCCAGCATTTTTCCTATTCCATATTACCCAGTATTTTTTTTTCCGCAAGTCTCTGGGATGCCTATTTTCTTGCCATTCTCAGCACCCTGTATAAAGCAACTTGAGTGAAATAAAAAAACTTATTTGGAATTAATTTTTAAAGTTTTTTTTCAATGAAAGTAGACTTTTGAAGACCTCAGATTGAGCAAAGAAGACTTCTCAAAAAAGTTTTGAAAAAATCCTAATTAGATTTTAATAAAAATGACTACTGACAAAAAACACTCATAACAATGATCAAGCTTTATTGTGTGTTGAAGAAAACACTAAAAAAAATTTGAAAAATTCTTAAAAAACACAAAAATTCAAAAATTAATATTAATCTTATTTTGTTTTTTTATAACTCCACTGTGAAGACATGACTTTTGAATCTTTAAAAACTATCCCAAGAAATGGAAACCACAAATTTGCAAAATGATTCCAATTTGAGCAAAAAATGATACGTTCTAAGGAGTAAAAAATCGAAATAAGGAAAAATTGCCTTTAATAAAAGGTTTAAATAAATCAAAAATAAATTGGACAAAAAAAAAGACGAGAGAACAAGTTACCTAAAAAAAAAAAAAAACAAAAAAACAAAAAAAAGATAATTAAAATAGCAACAGAAATATAGAAAAAATAGACCAAAATCCAAATATCAATTCAGAAACTAAAAATACTTTTTGATAGGTCTCGACAGACACTTATTTAAGCATTATATGTCAAATTCCTTCCAGGGGCGTATTTATGATAATTATTCTGAGGGTTCAAAGGAGGTCAAATTTCAGAAAATCATATTAGGGCATTTTATAGAAAGAAATCCTAATCATCATCAACTAAAAACCCCCAGTACACACATTAGATTTAAAATAATAAATAACAAATTATTCCTGTGTTGTTTTTTTTTGTTAATTTTTTGATTTAATACTTTCACTGCTTGTTGAGCCCTCCTTTTTTTCTTAAAAATGTCCAAATATCGTTTTCTGAAATTTGATCCTTCACAATTACCCGTAAGTACGTCCCTGGAGGCAATTTCGCATAAGCTCAAAAAGTGTTTGTCGAGAGTCGAGACCTATCAAACAAAAAAAAAAACGGTTGATTAACAAAAATTTTACAGAGCCACTTTAGGGTGAACACCCTGTATCTAAGGTCTCCAAAAAACAAAAAATAAAATGCAGGAAACGAGAAAACTAAAAAAAAACAATCAATAAAAATACATTACGATTAAAAAGTTTGTTAATGAAGAGATACATAATCAACTAATTCACAATCATAAGTAAAAAAAGTAATAAATCAAATGAAAACTAGTTGCCCTAGAAACTTAAAAAAAAACATTTTTTTTTGAAATTTTAGCATGTCCAGATAAATGTATTATCGGAATTCGACAGAAAGCAAAAAATGAAAAAGATTTAAGCGAGAATTAAAAAAAAAAAATGGGTCAATTGATATACAGAACTTTTTTTAGAATTTGGTATCCACCAAGGACTCCACGTTTTGTAGCAAATCAGAGAAGTATTTATTATTTCTCTAATAGATCATAAAAATAATTGCAAATTGCCAAAACCGTACAATAATTATTTTTTAAAAATATTAACAATACGGAGGCAATATTGTACTTGTAAAGGTCAACAGTTTGGTCTATGCTTATTCATATAGAAATTGATAAACGCCTCGTCAATGCCACAATCACGTAATTCTAAATTCCTACAGATAATGATAGATGATCTTCAAGGATTGCAAGACCTCACTTTCTCATCAAGATATGTTGAATCTGTGACCAGCGTAAGGGAAGTTGAACTTGAAAAATTCAAGGTTTTTGCAAAACTTCCCCGAATAAAATTATAGCTTTCTAAAGCATGAACTAATCTGTTTGTCGCAATTTAAAAAAATAAGCATTCAAGTAATTCTTTATTTCTTGAAAATTGAATAAAAACTTAAAAAGTAAATTTATTAAACAAGAAATAGTTTTTTTTAACAGTAAAGTTTGCTTCCGAAACAGTTTTAAACGTACTATTTTTTTTTTTTTTTAATCGATTTATTCGGACATAATATATTGTTCCGACCGAGTAGATTTTTTTTATTGAATTTGCTTTCTTAGCAAAATAAAATAAATGTCGAAAAATAAAACTCCGATAATAAGAGAAAGACGTCAATTAAAATATGCTGATTAATCTCAATCACACGTATCACTTATCTTTCGCAAATGTGATAATTGAGTATACTAAAGATATTATGCTTGCTAATTTACTTTTAATTACCTAGAAATATGTCGGAGATTGTTAATTTTAGTGTTTTTCTCCAGAAAGACATCGTTGGAAATTTTTGAACTACTTTTAAAAGTGATGATCTTTTCCATTACATATCCTCACTCAACAATATGGTCAGATGCGTTTCCTTGCTTAAAGATAAAAAGAAAACTTTCTATAAACATGTGTCCGGAGATACAGTGTCAAAGTTTTTTTTAAATTTTTCGTCTAAATAATATTTAAATAAGAGTTGTTATTTCCTCACTAATTGGATTTTATCTTTTTCACTGGAAATAATGAAATATTTTACTACTTCTAGCAGGTTACCTTCGCCATAATTTCAAAATCATATCTTTCAATTATTATTTCAAATCCAAATATGGAGTACACTTTTAACACGGATAAGAAATCTATTTTTCACTCAAAATTGTGTAGGTAGCGCCCTCTACAAGTTGAATCCATACTAAGATCAAGATCGGAATCCGCATAACAAGAACCCCGAAATATCGATATCAGTTCAAATAATTAGAAAAAACAAAAATAAAGATAAAACCTTAACATCTTGCGTAGCTCTGTATAAACATGTTTATAGGTCCTTTTTTTCTTCATTTCCAAGTAATAAATCTCGCCCTTTTTGCAATAATAATGAAATAATTGTATATTTTATTTCATATTTGAAAACTTCCAATATTGTTGGTTGTTTTAACAAGGGCGGTTTCTTCATAGGGTCATCAAAATCCTGAATAGTTTTATTTATTTCGAATCATTTTATTCCTTTATAAAATTATTTTGACCGTTTCTCGTAATAGGTACAGTGAAATTTCAAAAATACGCTTGGACTGCAGACCAGACTTGTCCTTATGGCGATAAAGCCTGGCGAAAATATCCAAAAAATACACAGCTATAGCGAGCGTACCCGAACGCTCAACTGAATTGGAAAATTAAACCGCGTCGTGAGTCATCAGCCGCGGCTAAAATCTGATACATATTGTCGTCATTGATCCTAGACGATATTCGATTCATAGTACAGTAATTAATTATTGTTTTTGGTGCTTCGAGAGATGATAATTGATTTGATAATTGATTGAATGGAAAGATATTTATTTGTGTTTCTCTGTACTTATATATGCCTATTTTGAAATTGAATGACCACGAGCCGTCAATAGCCTTTTTTAAATTAGTGTTTTGTTATTTATTTATTAAATGCGGTTTTTTTAATAACAAAAAATAATGTAGACGATTTTGAAAATAAAATTCATCATAAAACAAACAAATTCTAAAATAGTTTCTTCCACCGAAATATTTGTTATTTTTTAGTGAAATGTATTTTTGTCTATGGTTTAAATTATAAATAAATGCCTACACTTTCACATTTTATTGTTGACATATTGATTTATATTTGTGAAAATTACATTGAATATAGTGCCATGAAGTCGTTAATAAACATAGAAAAAGGCAATACAAAATCCAGGTTGAAAATTTGAAAAATCAAATCACATAGCCACACAAAAAATAAAATACATTTCTGACAAAAATGACTAACAAAGGCACACTTTCATGGTTATAATGAGATAATATAATGGTCATGTCAACAAATAATGGGGTGAACAAATTAGGGTGGTGCATTGGAGACCATTTTTTGAAAACCAAAAATATTCTACAAAATCTACGCACACAACCATAATTTAGTTATTCAAATTTTTTCCCTGTTTATCAGAATACGAACATCATTTTGGGATGTTAACAACCTACATCAATTTTTAGTTTCACAACTAGAAATTTGGAAAAAACGCCTGTCAAATCATTTGAGGCATTGAATCAACCAAAAACCATCACAATTCTCAGACCTTAGCCCCATTGATGTGCTTTAAAGTCTGCCCAATGTCGAAATATTGTTTAATATTTGTATACCCAAAATTATTATGCCAGTTATTCGTGTATCTTTATTCAATAAAATAAATATAATATGGATAAGTATAGCTCCTAAGCTATTTTCCCAAATATTCTCAAAAATTATTTACAAAGCTGACCTCTGAATAGGTGCAACTATATGAGGATTTTTTAACCGGTTTTGTGAGGAATTAGGACGTTGTTTTGCATTTTTGCGCCAATTTCCAAAATATACTTGTGTGGATTTTATCATAATAAGAAAAATCAATTATTCCCCGTATAACCCTGATATATTCGAAAAGCAATTATCGCATTTACATAAAGCAATCCTCAAGTATCCTTGACGCAGATTGATTGTACCGTTACTGTTTTCGGGTTTGAAATATGTAATTGATAAATACCGCCCATTTTCGAATTTTAAACTATGACGATAACGTCCCAATCTTACCGCTTGAATTGAAATGCACCACAAAACAATAATTAATAATAATCGACTGAAACCGCTAAGATGAAAAAAATTTATGCTCGTGTCCTTATGTTAGTAATTATGTCCATTTACTAAATAGGCCATTGCATTTGGTGCTTTTATTCAACCCGCACCATAGATTTGAGTTCTTTCAATTACAATTAGACGTCTTTGTTTGACCTAATAATCGTTAACAATTCTATTTATATGAACTTGATTGGTTGTATTTTTTACAGCGGCGTAATAGATAAACACAGTACCTCAATCCAAAACAAATCTCACCGGCTTTGCCAGTTTTCGAAAATTTGTCTAGTGAATTAATAAAATCTTATCAATCACAATAATTGTGTTATCAGCGAGATATAGCGCATACCTTGAATCTCCTAGTAATAATATTATACACCGGCATCTTTTTGGTCTGTGTTCTGGATCTGGTTGTGGATGTCATTCACAATAACTTTTCCGGCACTTTTATCGAATAATGTTAAAGGCACATTGAGTACGAAGTCACTTTGAAAATCACTAACTTGACACAACAATACTGAGCGTAGTTTTTAAGTAAGCAACGATTGCAGTCGACGTACGGATAATACTGATAGGGATGCCAGTCACTGGGACACTTGTTTGATTCAAGTACTACTCGCGGCGTGGACTGCGACAAAACGATGCGCGCGCACAATGTGCTTGGCGCGAGCAGTACCGTAGTACCGAGCGCGCTTCTGGTGAGTAGAGTGCCGTAATGTCGGATTTTTCTTCGACGCCGCTAATCGGACAGGTGTTTCGATTGTAGCGTAATTTATTGGTTGGTTGCGATGCTTAAAGGCTAGCCCAATTTCGCTTTTTAATTCTTTTAATATATGTTGTTGTTTTATTGATTGATTCGATTTGTCATGTCCTAGTGGAAAATGATTATTATAGTTCAGGGTTTTGAAGCTTTTTTGTTGATGTTACAGTGTAGTACATGAAATAGGCTTCTAGTTATGACATATCAAATAATATACGTGATAACGATTTTCAAACATTAAAGCAATAGATGGGTTTTTTCAAAAATTCATCACGGACGGTTATTTGGAATTGGAGCGATTTTTTTGTTGAATTGGGTTTGAAATCCTGGGTTGTTCGCACCCATGCACCAAGCAGGCTGAAGAGGAAAGGGTCAAGTTTTTTTCGCGCGCGCGCTTCCACAATGCTGCAACTCATATTATTTTTGTAAACTTTACTTATAAAGGCCATGCATTCTTCAATTTTTTGGTTTTTTATTTTTTGAATGATCTTTAATTTTTGCATTTGTTGAGTTTTAGTTCTTTAAATCATTGTAACGTGATTCTTTAATTTAGTTGTCTTGTGAATACAGGGTTGTCCAACGAAGGGTGAACCCTTGTAGTTTCTTTATTTTGAAAAATATTGCAAAACGTCAAAAATAAACGTGTAAGGATTTTGTTGAGAAATCAGGAATATTTGACAGAAAAACAATTGAACATCGAATTAAAAAAATATGGCATAAAACATCAGTTTTTTCACTTATGTTAAATGTAACACCCTGTATATTATTGCAATTTTGAATTCTACATAAGATTCTGAATATGTTTTGTACGAGGTTTTGTATGAGGTGTTTTTTGTCTAAAATTAATAATAATGATAATAATATACTTTTTTGATACATTTTCCAGAATAAAAATTGAAAAAAAAAAAAATATATTTGAAAAATTCACATCGCAATATTCCATGTTCAAATCTTTCTTGAGAATCTGTCGTCTATTAACAATTGATTCGTTTCCAAGGTTTCCAAATAACAACATACATTTTAAAAAATGCTCGAAAAAATGGCAAATTTTTGACGTTAATATCTTCTTATTGGATTAACTTGGGTATATGAAATGCTATATGAAAAATGTAAAGAATTTTCAGGGTACCTAATGCAGAAATCAGATAAAAAAATGGGGTTATTATTTGGAATGAGAAAGTTTTACCACGCCTAGAAGTTTTGAAACACTCTGTATTATGTGAAAACATAAATGAAAAAACTATATGACTTTTCCCGTAGAACTTAATTCTGCCTTTGGAATTATCATACAAGGTCAACTCAAAAAGCTATCGGACCCTACTTTATTTTTTTAAATAGAACACCCTGTATATTCATAGACTATAAAATTTGTCTTTTTTTACCTATTAAGAAATATATAACAGTATGCACTTTTTTTCATAAACACCCAAATCAATGACCATTTTCTGAAATTACATGTATATATAATTTAATAGTTGATAATGTTGATATGGCAACAAACATAAATAAATGTTAAATATATTATTTGTCTTGTGTTTTTGGATCGACTTTTGATAATGGCAGCGTTTGGAAATTATGAAAGATATATCATGCTGGTATGTTATTATACAGAGTGATGAGAATATACAAAAAAGTTGGTTGTTTATTATTGTTATTCATAGTCTACTATTAAATTATGCATTTTATTTAAAAAAATTGTCATTTATTTGGGGGTTTATAGGAAAAAGTGGCATACTCTTATACAGTGTGACCAAAATAGATTGGAAACACCCCTGTAAAATTTCAGGTTATTAACCATTTTTTTTTTGAAATGTTAAGGTATGCTGTTGGACATATTTCAAACTGTTTATTTCAATTTTCAAGGTATATTAAATAAATCACTACGCCACTGGATTCAGAGTGTCTCCAAATGGCTGTGACAAAAATTTCAACAAAATATATTCATTAATAACAAAGCTACGACAACTTGGAATTCATAGATTCTCTAAGCTAACGGTCACAAAAGAATACCTTGCATCAACAGTTGCCATGGAAATTGAATTTGCTTTATTACCTGTAACAATAAATTACAAATTGAATAACGAGATGTTCAAAATAACATAACATTTACGGAATTAGATTTGCATTACGATCAAGAACTAGTGGATTTCTTCAATAAAAAATAATAAAATTTTGGTTTGATAGGTTCAATATTGTTTGCTTTGAGAAATCAAAAAAAAAAAAAAACAAACTGATTGATATTTTTGCCGATAAATAGGTAATTTTACATTGACACTAAGTAGTGGCAACAAGTAACTCCATCTCCATGGCAACTTTTAATGCAGGATGTTATTTTGTGACCGTTGACTTGGAAAATGTACGAATTTTAAGTTGTCGTTACTTTGTTATTAATGAATATATTTTTTTGAAATTTTGGTCACAGCTATTTGGAAGCACTCCAAATCCAGTGGCGTATTCATTTATGTAATAAAAAGATGGCTTTGGACTTTTTCCTCAAACGCCAAAACTGATACTCGAGCTATGTTTGAAGCGGTCTAAAGTTATCTGATATTTTAGATACTAGGGGTACGTTAAAAAGCAACATTTCCAATATCAGTGTATTTTGAAACAATTAAAATTAACATAATATATATAATTTTGCTGCCCAACAAATTCATACTACTTATTTTTATAAGAATATATCTTGTAGTCGTCGTCCATGTTTGACTAATAAATGTTTATTTAGAAACTGAGCGCCAGAAAAATTTCTCGCTAATTAGTTCAAATACCGATTTTGAATAAGTAAACGAAACAAAACAAGTTTCTCTAGTAGTAAGATAAATCTAGCGATATCGTTTTTGACGTGTAGACAATGCTAAGATAAAATACGGGCGCTCATTTGAATAACACTTTTTTCATTTTAAACTGATAACAGTGATCTTGTAACCTCATTTTTGATAATTAAAAATCTCGATAAATATATGTTTTTTGCTTTAAGGTGTCAACGTTGTTTACGATTGAATTGAATTAGTTACTGGACTTGTGCACACGCCAATTGTTGCTATTATCAAATAACGTGTTTCATTCATTAATGAAATCACCATGATAACGTCGTTTTCTAATCCCCTATGTTTATTTTAAGAATTCGCTATTCAAAACCACATTTCATGGACCACTTCAAAAAAGTACGAGTGTGTACTAAAAAGGGATGACTATTTGAATGAGTGGAGAGTACTGAAAAGGTGTATGTCTACAAGTAGAAGCCATACCAAAGCACGTGGCAAACTATCCTCATAGCAAATTTTAACAAAATTACTTCATTATTCTAAAATATACTTGGAAGAAATCGAAAATTTAACTTTGACACCCTGTATCTCTCTTGATGTCAATTTTCGGGCAAGACAAGTTGGAGTTTATCGCAATATTTTCCTGTGAGGATTCTGCTGTCCGTATACAGAACCACGTTAGTCCTGACACCGGATCCATTTTTTGAAGAAATCATGAAAAATTCGTCATTATTGACAAGTTCAGGATTTTGTAACCAGACTATCCTGCAAAAGACTCCGACAAAACTATCATTCTTCTGTAAAAATAGTGTTATAATAATTTTAGATTTATTATGAGATTTATCTAAATAAAACAAAAATAGAAATTGAACTTTGACACCCTATATATCTTGAAAACTATGCATTTCCGGACCATTGCTTTTGTGAAAAAAAAAATCTTATTTTCTAATGTAGAATAAATTATTTGGACGTTACACAGACAACAATGACTAGAACAAGGACAAATCTTACTCTTATTTTTCTATTGATAACGATTCGAAAATTTTCTAATCAGTGTCGATCTATTCTATTTTATTCTAAATACATAACAGGGTGGTGCAACCAAGATGAGTTGTGAAAAAATGGTCAGGAATTTGAATATTTTTTTTTGTACATTATAGTTAGTGAAAGAGGCTATGTTTTGAAAATATAGCCATATTACAGGGTGTCCCAAAAACTTTGTGGCAAACAAAACTTGTATTTTTTTAAATGGAACACCCTGTATATAAGAATTCTAATCATTTCTCTTGTCTCGTACGATCATTTTGTTATATATGGTTTGTTGGGTCTAAGACTTATTAAAGGAATGGGAGGCGATCAAAGTTGAAAAAAAATTCATAGTTGGGATATTTTTTAAACGAAATGTAAAATGACCCATAAAACAATACTTATCCTTGAACACAATAACCACATACATTTCAAATTAAATTATTTGTTATTATACAGGGTGGTCAAGTTTTGCAAACACGACCTTTTCACAATTTTTTCCAATGAAACACCTTGTATATCATATTTCCATCTCAAAGATAACCTCATTAGCTTCCAAAAATCTCCATATACATCATACTTTTCTGATTATTAGTTTTTTCAAAAATCACCCGCGGATACAAAGTTTTATCATTATTTACTCAGTTTATAAAATTATGTGGCTATGAAGCCATGACAATATTACGAATGAAACAAAATATTGATAACTGGGCAAAGCTACTACGTATAATCACCGAACAAATAACAATAAGAAGGATCACTCTGCCAAGCGCACTAAACCGACCCGAGGAGTGCCGAAGTTTCCAACACCATACCCCGTCCACACGGTCCGAGAATGCCAGTCTGTTCAACGACCGTCGTTATCAGTTTACTGGAAGTGCTGTTAACTCGTGATTTTGAAATATGGGGCACGTATGTTCTATGCTACGAAAACGATGTGCTCCCGAATGGCTCGGTGGGCTGTCACTTGATGCTGCTACACAATAAAGTGAACAGTTAGCCTTCTAATTGTTACTTGTTTGGTGGTGTAATCAAGCATAATCCATCATTTTCAAGTTAACTGTCAGCGCCACAATACTTTGAATTAAAAAGAAAACTTTTGGATACCCACTTACTAATTAACTAAATTAATTAATTAATTGCTAATCAATTGATCAACTAATTCTTCATAAACTGGGTAATATGTAATTTGTAGTACAATGAGGAAACTTTGTTTTCGCGGGTGATTTCCGAAAAAACTATTAATGAGAAAGGTATGATGTATGGTTTTTTTGAGAAGCTTATGATGTTATCTTTAAGATGGAAATATGATATACAGGGTGTTCCATTTGAAAAAATTGGTTACAGGTCGTGTTTGCAAGACTTGACCACCCTGTATAATGACAAATAATTTTATTCAAAGTGTGGGTCAGTTGGATTTTTCGATACTTTTTTCAATTTCGCTTCAAAAATGGCCCAATTATGAGTTTTTTTTCAACTTTGATCGCCTCCCATTCCTTTATTATAAGTTTTAAACAAACCTTATATCAAAATGATCGTACGTCGTACGAGATGGGAGAAATGATTAGAATTCCTACACACAGGGTGTTTCATTTAAAAAAATATAAGTTCAGTTTGCCATAAACTTATTGGGACACCCTGTACTATAGCTATATTTTCAAAACATAGTCATTTTGACCAACTTTAATGTATGTAAGAAATTCTGCGAATTCATAATCGATCCCAGAAGCCCAGGCACACAGACCAGTTGTTAATCAATGTCCATTATTAGAGTGTATTCAAAAAGGATTTATTGTAGATATTGTTTGGGTGCTCAAAGGATTTATGGCATAAGCACTTTTCTGTTTGTTTGTTAAATTTAAGATGTGATATAATTTTAGGCTAATGGAATAGTTATCAGAGGTTTGGAGTTAGATTTATGACGTGGGAACCAACAACGAATATATTTTCAATGTGAGGGGAAAAGGGATTTTTAGCATTTTAGAAGACACTACTTGCTTACTGTCCTCCGTATTGAATGTCACGTTTGTCGATTCGTGGAGAATAGATTGTTTTGTGAATTATTTTGAGTGTTTTCTTACATGTACTAAAAAAATATCCAAATTCATCACCATTTTCTCACAATCGTCCACCCCATCTTGGTTGCACCACCCTGTATATTGATTATTTTGTATAGGTTCAAGGAAGTTAATGTGATAAACAACAAAGGAATCCATAAAAACTACTCAAATATAAATAACTGGTTAAGCTTGTGGACGGAGTCCCCTAAACATCTAAAAAATGTCAACAAGATAAGCGAACATTTTGTATGAATTTGCTCACAAATTTTTTTAGACTACTTATTTTTCATTTTTGTCTAAGCAATGAAAAGTGAAATGCTTTATGAAAATAATGTCGCGAAAAAAGTTCTCACTTATAATCTCCCTAGAGCTCAAATTATTTCCGGAAATTTTGTCGAGTTGCGAATTTTCTTGAAAAATTCGCAACGAGAACAAATTTCCGGATTTTTAATTCGAGCTCGCGGGAGATTCGGCAAGAAAATTTCATGACAAAACTATTTGAGAAGATTTAATAGTAGAGGCTGGATGTAGCTCCCATGCACCAGTTGGGTTGGGATTGTTAGGGAGAGTGGGGACGGCAACACTGTAATCATATGGAAGCTACATTCAGATGCAAAGCCAGGGAGATTTCCACTTATTAATCTTTCAGTCACGTAATTATGAGTAGGGTGATTTCCGATAAAATTAGGTCGTTGTCATAGCAACATGTTAGAATGCAAGCCTATTATTGGTTAGAATTGACTGGTAGGAAATCTTCATAAAAATAAACCGGTATTTTGCATATTCTTTGAAATGTTATCTTTTTAGTGCACTGACTGATTTAAATGATTCATGTGTTATTTTATTGAGAATTCCATCTATTTTTCAGTGCTCGTGTCAGCCATTCGAAAAATGATGAATAAAAAAATGAACATAAGAATAAAGAGTTATCAATCATCATTTATATCATGTATGAGATATTTTTGTAATTGTTCGGCGTTGTCAAAATACTTTCTGATACTTCTTTAATTCTTCAGCAGTCTTATCTTGAACGTATTCAAAATCCTTCTTGTTTATTAATTCATATCACGACTTCAATTAATTTAATGGCTTTTTCAGGATTTTCACAAGTGTTTAAGTACCTAATCATTGATGTAACATGTAATGGCGTTGTAGAATAGCATCAATAGCTTTTTTTAGTACATTTCTAGTAATTTTAGTGTTTTTTAAAGGGGCGTGTTGATCCTTTATTGAAATTTTAACACAATTTTAACTTGAGAATAATATACAGTGTGTGCAAAAAGTCCCGTACTCCCGAATTATTTCGAAAACGGTGTACAATATCAAATAACTTTGAACATAAAAATCTTAGGGTATCAACGTAATCTATTCTATCATCACTACTTTAATTATACAGGGTGCCTCATAAAGATGTGGTAAACCAAACATCACTTTTTTTAAATGGAATACCCTCTTTTTTATCACTTTTTCTGATTCCTCGTAACATTTTGAACATAAAATATGAAACATGTCTTATGGCTAAACCATTTTCAAAATAAGTTGAGTTGAAGGACCAAATTTGTTTGGGAATTTAGGATTTAGAAAAACCAGTATTTTCTCTGAAAATTAAAAAAGCTGACGTACGGCAACGCACCAAAATTGGGTCCGCTCCTATCGATCGTATTTTGTCTACACGTTTCATTCATATTTCGACTCATTGGCGTCTCTTGTTTTTTGAGTGGGGTTTGGTGTTGATTTTGTGAATGTTTATTGTGTTTTTATTCTGGTTTAGTTTGTAGTACTTCATTATTTACTTATATGGTATATTGAAATGACACGCAAGTTCCAAGCTTGCAGTAAATAAGAATTTGAGAATTTTGTAAAATAGTAACGACACTGGCAGCTTCGCGTGTAGTAACCGAAGCACATTCCATTGAGGTGCAAACGTATCCCCACTCAGTGCCCCGCTCAACCCCTCCTCACGTCTCTTCTATGTTCGATGTTGGCCACACAATTTTTCACTGTTTATATGAATGAAATATTTCATCTATAGTTATTAGATCATTGGTTTACCACATCTTTATGAGGCACCCTGTATAATTAGAGTAGTGATAGTATAAGATAGATTACGTTGATACCTAAAACTTTTATAATAAAAGTTTTTTGATATTGTACACCGTTTTCGAAATAATTCGAGGATCCGGGACTTTTTGCACACACTGTATAAATCGAGGCATTTTAGGAATAGGAAATTGTTAAGCATGGCTTGTTGAGGCTACGTCCATAACAAATATATTTTTTCCAGGTTTGTTGGCATTGATTACTTCTATAAGTGTGGTAAGTAAACCAAATTTTCTTGTACTTGGTGTTTTCTGATTCTCCTATTATTCTGTTATTTTTTTGGTATACGTAGGTTGGGGTTTTTCTTGTAACATGAAAAGAAAAGACATTTTTTTTAAATTTTTTTTTTTGTTTTTTTTTAATAAGTTTGTTTATGTATTTTCATTAGTGTTGAGATTTACTACACTTTTTCTAACAAGCTTATTTTTCGAGTTAAATTAAATTAGAACGTACAGGAAGACTCAATGAGCAGTATAATTATCAAATTATTAAGTTAACAAAAAAACATATCCAAAACAGTAATTTTTTTTTTTTTTTAAATGTGGACAGAGAGGTTTTTGGTCTTTCTGATTGAGATTCCGTTGTCAGTTTTTTTCTAAAAAATCCCCCAATACGATTTTCTGAAATTTGACCCACTTTGAACCCCCATAATCACCCAAAAGTACGTCCCTGGAACTGATTTGGTATAATGTTCAAAAAGTGTTTGACGAGACCTAACAAACAAAAAAAATATATAAAATCGGTTAATAAACAAAAATGTTACAGAGGTGGGACACTTCAGAGTGGACACCCTGTAGAACTGAGTTATTTATAAACTACGATGGTTACGATTTGTTATGGAAATTCGTGTTTCTGCGTATATTTTTGAATCTACTGATGAGATTTGCCAACACTGCATTGGATTACCTCGTTACGAATTTCGTTATCAACGCCCGAGTTTGAATTAGTTCACAACCTCAAAATTTCAGTTTTTTTTTACGTTAATTTTTATTGTGGATTTTTGATTCACAAAATCAGTATAATCCACATATTATAATACTATTTGATGGACTCCATTTTGTGAAGCCAAACAGGCCAAAAACGGCAACACTTTTGATGTATGACGTTTATGTTTGAGTTACGATACTTTTTCGTCTTTTCTTCAATAGTACAATCAATCGTCACGTGACACCCTGCAGCTTCAGTTTTCCGCCAGACTCCGGCTCATGCACACAACCTAGAGAGCGGTATTGCTCCGGCTCGTACTTCAGTGGGGGAGAAAGCTTGTCGCGCCACTAGTTTATTTTTGATCATTTTAATGCATATTCTTTGTTATCGAAAAAAACTTCTGGCACCTGTGGTTGTTGATTATAAAATTTAATTTTTTTTTATTTGTAAATGAAAGATATTGTGAAGTGGCACTTTACCTACTTCACCTGAATCTTAGAACAGTTTTTTTTAATTGTTTGATGAATTTTAGATACGGGTGATTTTTAAGTTGGTATTTTCCTTTTAACACTGTATATAGAATACAAGAAAATAAGAACATTTTTCAAATAAAACTATGTCCGAAAATACTTTGTTACCGAGATACAGGGTCTTGAAGTTTTAAGAAAAAAATGTCTTTTTTATCATAACCACTCCAGATATTTCCACAAAATTTGGTACACTTCCTTTGACCATTAAATTAAATTTTTTGATGTAAAAGTTTTTAAAAAATTTCTACCAGATTTGTATTGAATTTTTTTCAAGAAAAAAAAAAGTACGCCACTGCTTTTTCTTGAAATCAATATTATTTTTGAAACACTTATTTACTTTGGAGTTAATTTGGCCTCTTGGTATTTTTTTCGTACGATAAAAGCCATTTTGATGCATGGCAAAATCGCTAAAATCTGATATCGTGTTTTGTATGTTAAAATCGTTTTTGTCTAATTTGTATTAAAGTAAGGTGAATCACTTACATTACTAATTACTACAATTCAAATGTGGTAGGAAAGTTATGAGAAAAAAGGCATTTTTTTCTTGACACCCTGTATCTCGGAAACAAAGCATTTTCGGATATAATTTTATTTGAAAAATGTTCTTTTTTTTGCATTCTAGACAGTGTTAAAAGGAAAATACCAGCTTAAAAATCATCCTGTATTTGACAAGGTTTTTATGATTTTATTTTATCAAAGATTTTTCAAGTTGAACAGACATACAGGGTGTTTATTAATTAAATGCCGATACTCAAGGGTGCATGATAATCCTCGAATGATTTTAAGACAAAAAGTTCATATGGACATAGGCCCGCAAAGGCCTAATTTTCAAGATACAGGGTGTTGAAATTAAAAAAAAAATGACATTTTTATAATTACTTTGATACTATTCCAGATATCTTTATGAAATTTGGTACACGTCTTATATGCGTCAATATGCATTTTGTGATGTACAAACAATTTCACTATTTTCATCAGTGGCGTCTGTACGGGTTTTGCACTCAATATTTTTGGAGAAAAAACTTGTATACGCAACTGCTTCCTTTCAAAATAAAAATTATTTTTGAAATCTGTATTTATTTTTGAGCCAATTTGTTCTCTTGATTTTTTTTCGTCTGGCGCATGGTTTTCGCTTAAAAAAATTAAATCTATTTAATTCCATTGTTTTAACACCCTGCTATGTCTTCCAATATTTATAAGTGGCGCCCTCTCTTACAGAAGATGCGTACCAAATTTCATAGATATCTGGAATAGTATCAAAGTGATGATAAAAAAAAGATTTTTTTTTAAATTTCAACACCCTGTATATCAAAATCTAGGCTCTTGCGAACCCATGTCCATATGAACTTTTTGTCTTAAAATCATCCAGGGATTATCACCTTTAAGTATCGGCATTCAATTAATAAACACCCTGTATATTTCGTCTTACAAATGATTCTTGGATACCAGTTTACTATGTATATATAATATAATACAGTTTAAAACAAAACGATGCTCTCATAGTCCTCTCTGGCACGATTTTCTCATGAGAATCCGCAGAATTAAATGTAGCCAAAAATATCTTCAATTAAATGCTGTGAAAATGGATTAATTACAGCACATTGTTTTCTTCCTGTAATTTATGATACCTACCACTAAAGGTCGACTTAAAAGTCAAATTTGATATTCGTTATAATTCAAGATAATCTATTGTGTATGTACTTTTTTGACAAAATATTTAGGAATAAACAAACCAAAAATATTATTTCAACGTCACAGCTTAAACCTAGTTATGAAGTGGCTCAACTTCCTACATAAACTTTTTAATCCGTTGTTGTAACGTGGATTAACGGAGACGTTAATCTATCGATAATATTGTAAATCATTCACCTGTCAACAAATTATTGACGTGTTGTCGCTCCCATATTCGACGCGCATGCGGTGTTCTGTATGTACAAATACCTAAATAATTCGTGGTCAGAATTTTGTGATTCACACCCTGACCTTTAATGATCGTGACACATGTAGGATAAATTTTGATAAGGAATAGTCGGGAGGTCATGTTTAAACATTGTGTTTGCATAAGCTTGGAGAAATGATTAATTGAATTAATTTTTTAATCCATTGTAGTTGATCATTGAAAAAAGTGGAAAAATTGTTAACAGCTCACAAGTTATGATTCCTATTTAATTTATTTTGGGCACAAGGGCTGATTTGACAATTCGAGTTCCACAATATGGAAAATAGCTAAAAACTCCATGCGCAATTTAGCAAAGTAATCGCCATAAAATTTGCGGCCATGAAGAATCAATTAATTTGTTTTCATATAAATGGATTATTTCCGTTGAAACGTAATTACGAGGATGATCATCCAATCTGAATATGTCATAAATGTTACGTATAACATAACGCATTCGATTTAATTCCAATAAGGGAAATGGAAGGGATTTTATCATTTGATGAACTTGATTGTGTTTTGAAATTTTGGACAACAAATAAATAACGAAAATCGAATTTTTCAATTTCATATGTTTTGATTATTTACTGGTTTTATATAGTTTTTTGATCTTCTCAAACATCTTTTTACACGAGAATCAAAGTATGATTTTCAAATTCGTGTTTTAGTTAAAACTTTTATTTTGAATACTTTAAATAAACATCATTTAAAAGCTGATTTTCAAGGCTTTTTAAAATGTTTTGAAAGCATTTTGAATTTGATGTAGTTTTTTGAAAATTTTATTAATAATAAAGTGCTTCTCCAACTTACTCAACCCTCAACAAGTTACAATTAAGAGGATTTAGACTTTTTTATTGATATTTCCATACATATTTTGAATCTCAATTTTTTTTATCACAACTGTTTTTGCGTTCAAAAATGTTCACCAGTGATGCTATAGTTTCAAATACTTTGAATTAAACTGATTTTTTATGTTTTTAAGAAATTTAAAGGCATTTTAAAAGGTTTTAATTTAATTTTGTTCTATGTTGCTAAATTTCAAAAACCCCATCTCATAACTTTTCCGAAGTATTTGAGTACTTTTTTCATTCAATTTATGGTTTCTTTTTCTATTCGATGTTTTTGTCTTTTTTAAATTTACATGCTTGTTTAAGTTTTTTTTACAGTTTTAGTGGAAAACTGCTTTCCCAACTTTCTGAACACATCTAAGTACAGTTGAGAGGGTTCAAACTGATGTTTCAAAATACTTTGAACAGTTTAATAGGATTTTTAAGTCTATTTCCAATGTTTCATGATTATTACTGGGTTGGAGTTTAATGTTGAAGGAAAATTCAAAAACATCATTTTATAACATTCCCAAAACATTCAAGTACTTTTGAAAGCTTTCTTAGTTTAATTAATACTTTATTTTCTTACTTCTGACTTTTAAGTGTTTTTTAAGTCTCTTAAATATTTAGAATATTGAGATCCGTCTTCAAATCGTGTTATCGTTTATAAAAGTGTTCAATAAAAATCTTGTGTTGGACCATTAAAGGGGTCTAAATTTATATTTTTCTTTAGAAGTTTTGAGCTTTTTTAGATTAACTTAAAATACATAGAAATCTAAATCATGTTGAAAATCAGACTTTTAAAATTTAAAAAACGATTTAACCATTTTTTAAGTTCCTTAAAACATTTTAAAAAGTATAAAGTTTATAATTTATTATTTTTGATTTTTTTAGGGCTCTCCACTTCTAATCCCTTTGTACGTTTAAAATTGTTCACCAGTAATGCTTTAAAATATTTTAAACAGTTTTCCATTATTCAAAAACCAATTTTCAATGTTTTCAAGACATCTTAAGGGTTTGAATTCGATGTTGTCAAAGGAAAATTCAAAAACGTCATTTCATAAGTTTTTCCAAATATTTGAGTACTTTTTCAGTTCAAGCCATAGTTTATATTTTTCACTTCTGACTTTTAAGTATTTTTTAAATCTTTTGATTATTATGAATATTGAGATCTACATATCTCTAAAACGTGTTATCAATCTTTAATAGTATCTAAAAACTCATTTAAGAACATTTTTAAAAAGGTCTAGGTTTATGTAATTTTTTTTGGAATTGGAATTTAAAAATAGAATTTCAAATCATGTTGTAATCTAAACTTTAAATGACGATTTAACAATTTTTCAAGTTCCCCAAATTATTTTAAAAGGTATAAACCTTTTGATTTAATATTCTTGAATATTTTAGGGCCTTCAACTTCTTCGTCTCTTTCTACATTTAAAATTGTTTAAACGGTGTAACATCGCTCAAAAGTCCATTTTTGATGTTTTTTTTAGACATTTGATGTTGAAGAAAACAAAAACACCATTTCATAACTTTTCCAAAACATCTGAGTACTTTTTTAAAGCTTTTTAAATTTGATCTATTTTGTACTTCTTACTAATGTATTTTTCAAGTCTCTAAAATTTTGAGATCCATCTCTAAATCGTGTTATCAGTCTTTAAAAGTATTTAAAAACTCATTTTAAAAAAGTTTAAAAAAATCCAAAATGTTTTCCCCTTTCTTGGAACATCAAAGAGGAATTTAAAAATAGTAATCTTAACGTTGAAAATTGGACTTTCAAAATCTTAAAACCGATTTAAACATTTTTCAAGTTTATCAGAACATTTGAAACGGTATAAACTTTTTAATTCAATATTTTTAAATATTTTAGAGCTTTCATAACCTATATTTTTTATTTCTGTGTTCAAGTGTTTGTCAAGTATTTCAAATATTTAAAATTTTATCTTTAAAAGTATTTAAAATCTAATTCGAAAACATTTTCAAAAGCTCAAAGTGTTTTCCACCTCTGTTGGACCATTAAAGAGGTCTTAAGCCTTGATCTATATTTTTCTTTAGGAATTTCGAAAATTTTTGGGTCACCTTTAAAAAGACCGAACCATGTTGAAAATTGGACCTTTTATATTCAAAAACGATTTAATAATGTGATTCAAAACATTTTATATGCTCTAAACCTTTTAATTTAATATATTTTTGAATATATTCAACTTCTTCATCTCTTTCTACGTTTAAAAGTGTTCATCAGAATCACCAGTGATATTTTCAAAATAGTTTAACATCGTTTAAAAGCCAGTTTTTCATTTTTTTTAGACATTTGAAGAGTTTGAGTTTCATTTTGTTGAAGGAAAATTTCAAAAAATCATTTTATAATTTTCTCGAAACATTTGGGTACTTTTTTTCAAAGCTTTCCATATTTAAATCATAGTTTATATTTGTTACTTCTAACTTTTTTCAAGTCTTTTCAATATTTAGTGCTGTGATACATCTCCTTCAAAAGTAGGTATTTAAAAACTCATTTTAAAAACATTTTTGAAACTTCCAAGTGTTTTCTTTTTTCTTGGGTCAGTAAACTATTTTGGGTAAGTTTAAAAATAAAAGTCCACTTCATTTTGGAAATTTGACATTTAAAAAGGATTAAACCATTTTCCAAGTTCTTCAAAACATTTTAAAAGGTATTCAGAAGCCCTAAAAAATCCAAAATTATTGAATTAAAAAATTTATACCTTTTTAATTTGATATTTTTGGACTTTTTAGGACTAGCTTACCTAAACCACCATTACATTGAAATTGGTTCATTAATGATTTTGATGTGTAAAAACTATTTGAAAAACGCTGTATTTAAATCAATATCTGAAAGTTCACGTTTCACTTATTTTACGTTTTACATCTTTTTTGTTGAACAAGTCAAGATTAATATTTTCCATACAAAATTTAGGCTGTTTTTTTATGAAGATTCTAAAACTTTTCAGAAATGTTCGGTCCTTAAATTTTGTATGTCTAATTTTCCTGAATGAACTTGAATTGACGTTTGGTGCATTGATCTTAAAAATCTTCCAAATTTACATAATTTTGACAATTCAAATACGT
The DNA here is from genome assembly GCA_958502075.1 of Orchestes rusci. Classification (NCBI taxonomy): domain Eukaryota; kingdom Metazoa; phylum Arthropoda; class Insecta; order Coleoptera; family Curculionidae; genus Orchestes; species Orchestes rusci. The sequence goes on from OY293303.1 coordinate 116,427,385, forward strand.
TATTTTGAATGTTGAAAACAGAGGAACCCATAAATCATATAATACAGCTTGCAAACATGTTCTGGTGCAAAAACGACTGTAACACGTACTAAGTATTCAACAAATATTGATTACCAGATATGTTTGTTTATGACATGGTGCCTAACAAGTGAGGTTTGTCGCATTGTAAGAAACGCTAATGTCTGTCCAATGACAACATTTCTCAACTAAGTAACCTAATTCCAAAAAACGCACTAAATTGATGAGTTCCAAGTCGGGAGGCTCACTTTTTAATTTTTATAGGAAGAATCACGTCATCGACATCATAATCCGGAAACAATTTCGATATTCTGGCGCCTGTAGTGATGACGTTTGCAGATGACGAAATCTCTTATCAGATGAATTCGGTGATAACTGAGTTAAGTTTCCTCGTTCGCAGTCGAAAATGATTTATTCGATAACTCGTTGAAGTTATCTGATATATTCCCTCTTGGCGTAGTTTATCTCAATCCGGAAATAACCCCTTTTGCTCCAAAGGGCATAATTTTCAACTTGTTCCCCTTTTCTCTCGATTTTCGCTGATCTAATTATGGTTTATGCTTTTCTTCATGCTTACATTTCCAAGGAATTCATGTACGAACACTGCACAGGCACAGATACAATAATCTTTTCGGGAACTGGTCAAGTCTATTTTGGTCTTTCATCATTGATTTTTATGACTTCCAAAACATGCACAAAAGAAATTAAAAAAAAATTAAAGCATCAACAAGAAAGAAACATTCCTCAGACGTTCAAAAGATTTAGAAATATTGATTTAAAAAGATTATGTTCTTTCAGTGCCCTTAAATTATTTGAATTTGACAAATGTGTAGGTTGTTTATTTAAAACATGTTTGATGATGATGATGTAAACAAATTAATGCTATAACAAGAATAAGTATAAATAAAAATAAAATAACGTTTTTCTAAAATACTCTTCTGCCATTTTCGACTTATAACTGATGATAATATATTTTATTTTATTAATACTAGTTTCTTCAACGAGACTATTTAGACTGTAACCACACCAATTTTGAGAAGATTATTTAGTTGAGTTTTGAGGAGAGCTCATAATTGAAATTCAAAAATTCTAAAATGCTCAAAAAAATTACATCGATAAAAAATACATTACAAAAAGATTTAATTATGAAACACCAGGTTCGATGATTTTTCAGTAAAGAGGAGTGTTTGAGGAATAACTTTTTCAATTTTTGAATATATTTGAGCAGTAGCTCATCCAATTTTGGGTTGAAAAGCTTCATTGGTTGAGTTATGAGAGTATTAATGATCTTCCAATAAAAAGGAGTAACTCCTCAAATTTTGAATTGAAGAACTCAATTGGTTGAGTTTTGACAGCTCCTCAAAGCTGAAATTTGAACATACAAAAAAAATGATACATAGTGATAAAAAAAATCAAAAAATACATTTGATTATGATCTGACATCAAAGAGGAAGGTTTGAAGGTTTTTGAAATTCTATAAAATCTCTGTTTAAAATGAATTGAGATATTCAACCGACATACATAATAAGTATGTTGGTTGCTGGGGTTATAGGTTGACTCAATACATTTTTGTACAAATTTCAATCATATAATTATGATAAAAATAAACAGATAACATTATAGATTGCTAAATATTACACAATCAGGATAGGACGTTGACAGATTGTACAATCAAAACTTATGACACACGAAAAATAATACAATTTTATTCACAATAAACACCTGATAAGTGACAAGCAACATTATGAATGGAATTACAATAATGATATAATAATATTATCAAAAAAAAACCAATTTCGATATCAGCATCACAGAAACAAATGACTATACGAGAATAACAAATGGATTACGTTACGTATTATTATACGGAAATGAAGGATTTAGATTAACAATCGCTTATAAAATAGGAAGATGATTATTTACGTCGGGTAAATGTAGGCAAAGTTGCGCTGTGAAACTTGGAAATTCCGAATACTTCCGGAGATAACCGATTTTTCCTGAATTTATTTGAATAGTTAATTGAAAACAATTATGTGGCCACTTTTTCTGCTCTTCAAGATGAAAAGGTCAAAAATTGATATTCGACGTTTTGAACTCTCGCAACCATCATCAATTTTCTTTTTCAAATACGAACTCAACAACCCCAGAAGAACCTGGATCTAATCACAGATATTGCGCCCAACTCAAATAAACCTGTTGATAAATAAATATGGTAATAAAAGTCGAATCTCCCACAATAAAAGTAAAAAATCTGCGCGAAGCTCTTTGATCGGCTTCGAATTTTATTATTTTATGAACAAATTTTTGAAATTTCCTACGAGGATCAAGCCCCAGTATAGATAACACGTGATAAACTGTTTAAAATGGATTTTGGTTTGGGTTAAAAAACTGGGTTTTTAGAGCATTGAACATAACAGTCTGGCTTTATTTTTAATACTAAAAAAGGTAATATTTGGTCAAAATCATTTTTTTTAACAAAAAAATTGAAATTGTCACTAAGCGTCCCTTATCAGCTTTTGAGAAACTGTCTGTCCAGTTGCAATTAGACATGGTGATTTTTTTTAATCTTTAAAATTCACCCAAAAATGACCAAATTATGAATTTTCGTAATTGTCCCATTTTTTTGAAACAGAAGAATTCAAGTTGCCACCTGTATATAAGATTTTTGAAATTTTTATGTCCAATAATTGGAAACACACACATATCAGTTCATCACAATAAAAAACCCTCCTCAGAAGCACGTCTCAAAAATTCGCAATTCTTATAAAATAAACTTAATTGACTTTATTTAATGGTTTCCCGATAAAATGGCGAAGGCAGTCTTGGCACATCATCAAAACCATAATGAAACAGCATAATGCATCAGCACGAATTAGAAATTAGTTTCCGGACATATCGAATGGTGTATTTTAAGGAGATTAAAATCAGAATCATCCCTATGATTATTTATGCACTGACGAGTTCGATTAATTCAAAAGACCGAAGTGTTCAGTATTGGGAATTAATGCATTGAATGTTCGATTTTGAGGGATTTGAGTATTGTTTGTTGTACGTGATTTCAATGATGGTTCAGACGATTATTTTGAAGAAATGAATATTTTTGCTCGCGATTTTACGAAAGATGAAAAAATTACAAATTTGGCCACTGAATTCTACAGCCTGTTATTTTGTTGAAATATGACAAAGTAAAAAAAAACATTCAGATTTTCTACAAAAATTATATCATGAGAATTATTAGTATTTCTAATCTTGATAAAGATAAAGCGATTTTGAAAATTGAGAAAAATACATATTTCTTCATCATCAACGGGTGGCGCCCGAGCAAAAACGGTCATGATAATAGAGATTCTGATTTTTCACAAACACCTTCGTTTAAAACTATTTCGTACTCGTGGTTATATAGTTGCAAGGGTTTAAAAAATTGAAGGATCAGTTTCTTCCAAATATTTCATCAACGACGGGTGGCGCTCGAGTTATAAACGATTTTAAAGACATTATCACTTTCAAATTTACTACAAAATAGTTTTTTTTTCAATTTTCCATTGTTTGTTAGATTATTCCTCTACAAGAACCTCCACACCATCATCTCCTACTTTTTGGGAATAGTGGTAAGGAGATCTCTTTTGTGATCTAGGACGAACGAAATGAGACAGAGCTTTGAATCAAGAGTGAGTGAGAAAATGCACAGGTTGAGTGGTGAAAATTTCGAAAAAAACCGCCTTGTGATTGTATTTTATAATCTACGCAAATCACTCAACTAAAAGGGTATAACAAAAAAACATCAAAATATAGAAACCTGATTTCTTCATTAGTGATTATTCCAGTCATTTTTATGAGTGAGAACCACCACTTGGATTTTTATATACAGGGTGATTAGGTTAACATTTAACTATGGCAAGATTAGTTTATTTTGGAAATAAGAGCTTTAAATTTTTTTTTTAAAGTCAGGTTTCGCTTCAACATTCAACAGAATTCGACCCTGTAGAAAATTAATGAGAGGGCACCACAAGGATTTTTATATACACGGTGATTAAGTGAATATTTATCTATGGCAAGGTTATATAATTTTGGAAATCGGCCTTATATTGAGCCTTAACAAATTTTTGAAAAATCAACTTTGTGGTTCAAAATGTAACAGATTTTCACTTATCACCCTGTAGAAAATTTCTGACAGGGCACCATGTGGATTTCTATATACAGGGTGATCAAGTTAACATTTAACTATGGCATGGTTATTTGATTTTGAAAATCGGCCTTATATTAGAGCTATAACTTTTTTTTTTAAATCAACTTTTTGGTTTAAAATGTAACAGATTTCCACTCATCACCCTGTAGAAAATTTCTGAGAGGGCACCACGTGAGTTTTATATACAGGGTGATTAAGTCAACATTTAACTATGGCAAGGTTATTTAATTTTGGAAATCGGTGTTATATTGAGCCTGTAACAAATTTTTCAAAAATCAACTTTGTGGTTCAAAATGTAACAGATTTCCACTTATCACCCTGTTGAAAATTCATGAAAGGGCATCACAAGGATTTTTATACACAGTGTGATTAAGTGAACATTTAACTATGCATGGCAAGGTTATATAATTTTGGAAATCGGCGTTATATTGAGCCTGTAACAAATTTTTGAAAAATCAACTTTGTGGTTCAAAATGTAACAGATATCCACTTATCACCCTGTAGAAAATTTTTGAGAGGGCACCACGTGGGTTTTTATATACAGGGTGATTAAGCGAACATTGAACTATGGCAAGGTTATTCAAGTTTGGAAATCGGCGTTATATCGAGCCTGTGACAAATTTTTGAAAAATTCACTTTGTGGTTCAAAATGTAACAGATTTTCACTTATCACCCTGTAGAAAATTTCTAAGAGGGCATCACGTGGATTTTCATATACAGGGTGATTGAGTGAACATTTAACTATGGCATGGTTATTTGATTTTGAAAATCGGCCTTATATTAGAGCTATAACTATTTTTTTTTAAATCAACTTTTTGGTTTAAAATGTAACAGATTTCCACTTATCACCCTGTAGAAAATTCCTGAGAAGGCACCACGTAGATTTTTATATACAGGCTGATTGAGTTAACATTTAGTTATGGCAAGGTTATTTAATTTTGGAAATCGGCGTTATATTGAGCCAGTAAAAGTTTTTGAAAAATCAACTTTTTGGTTCAAAATGTAACAGATATCCACTTATCACCCTGTAGAAAATTTCTAATAGGGCACCACGTGGATTTTCATATACAGGGTGATTAAGTGAACATTTCACTATGGCAAGGTTATTTAATTTTGGAAATAGGTGTTATATTGAGCCTGTAACAAATTTTTGAAAAATCAACTTTGTGGTTCAAAATGTAACAGATTTCCACTTATCACCCTGTTGAAAATGTATCAAAGGGCACCACAAGGATTTTTATATACAGGGTGATTGAGTGAACATTTAATTATGGCAAGGTTATTTTATTTTGGAAATCGGCGTTATATTGAGCCAGTAAAAGTATTTGAAAAATCAACTTTTTGGTTCAAAATGTAATAGATATCCACTTATCACCCTATAGAAAATTTCTACGAGGGCATCACGTGGATTTTCATATACAGGGTGATTGAGTGAACATTTAACTATGGCAAGGTTACTCAGTTTTGGAAATCAGCGTTATATTAAGCCTGTGACAAATTTTTGAAAAATCCACTTTGTGGTTCAAAATGTAACAGATCTCCACTTATCATCCTGTAGAAAATTTCTGACAGGGCGACACGTAGATTTTTATATACAAGGTGATTAAATTTACATTTATCTATGGCATGGTTATTTGATTTTGGAAATCGGACTCAATTTAAAGCTGTAACAATTTTTTGGAAATTCAACTTTTTGGTTTAAAATGTAACAGATTTCCACTTATCACCCTGTAGAAAATTTCTGAGAGGACACCACGTGAGTTTTTATATACAGGGTGATTAAGTCAACATTTAACTATGGCAAGGTTATTTAATTTTGGAAATAGGTGTTATATTGAGCCTGTAACAAATTTTTGAAAAATCAACTTTGTGGTTCAAAATGTAACAGATTTCCACTTATCATCCTGTAGAAAATTTCTGACAGGGCACCACGTGAGTTTTTATATACAGGGTGATTAAGTCAACATTTAACTATGGCAAGGTTATTTAATTTTGGAAATAGGTGTTATATTGAGCCTGTAACAAATTTTTGAAAAATCAACTTTGTGGTTCAAAATGTAACAGATTTCCACTTATCATCCTGTAGAAAATTTCTGACAGGGCACCATGTGGATTTTCATACACAGGGTAATCAAGTTAACATTTAACCATGGCATGGTCATTTGATCATGGAAATCGGCCTTATATAAGAGCTATAACTATTTTTTTTAAATCAACTTTTTGGTTTAAAATGTAACAGATTTTCACTTATCGCCCTGTTGAAAATTTCTGAGAGGGCGCCATGTGAGTTTTTATATACAGGGTGATCAAGTGAACATTTAACTATGGCAAGGTTATTCAATTTTGGAAATAGCGTTATATCGAGCCTGCGACAAATTTTTGAAAAATTCACTTTGTGGTTCAAAATGTAACAGATTTTCACTCATCACCCTGTAGAAAATTTCTGACAGGTCACCATGTGGATTTTCATATACAGGGTAATCAAGTTAACATTTAACCATGGCATGGTTATTTGATCTTGGAAATCGGCCTTATATAAGAGCTATAACTATTTTTTTTAATCAACTTTTTGGTTTAAAATGTAACAGATACCCACTTATCACCCTGTAGAAAATTTCTGAGAGGGCGCCATGTGGGTTTTTATATACAGGGTGATCAAGTGGACATTTAACTATGGCAAGGTTGGTTTATTTTGGAAATAAGAGCTTCAATAAATTTTTTTATAGTCAGGTTTTGCTTCAAAATGTAACAGATTTCCACTTATCACCCTGTAGAAAATTTCTAAGAGGGCACCACGTGGATTTTCATATACAGGGTGATCAAGTGAACATCAAACTATGTCAAGGTTATTAAATCTTGGAAAGAAGAGCTGTAAAGTATTTTTTATAGTCAGATTTTTCTTCAAAATTTAACAGAATTCTAGTTATCACCCTGTAAAAAAATTCTGAGAGGGCGCCACTTGGATTTTTATATACATGGTCATTGAATGAACATTCAATCATGTCATTTATTCAATTTTGGAAACCAGAGCTAAAAAATCCACTTTCTATGGTGGAGGAATTTTTTTTGTGAACTGGAAATAATGAAATTTCGAGATTATAAGCCAGAACGCGTGCAATACACCTTGACTGACATCTATTGTCAACTTTCCGTAACGTATAATGAATGTAATTTCCGAGCCATTTATCTTCAAAAGATTTATGTTAGTGATGAATTTCATTTTTTATGATTCAGAGACATCTTTTGTCAACTTTCAGGAAGTATAATGAATACTGATTTCCATCTACTAGTGGGTATGAAGATGAAGAGCCCCTTGGTCGATTTAGAGGAACGGAGTCTCTGATGGTCGTGGGTTCGATTCCCACGGTAGGCAGTAATTATTTTTTGTTTGATTATTTAGTGACACCCTCAATGGATAATGGAACTGAGTAGCCTGTGAGTGAACAGGAAAGCAAAAAATCTGTATGTATGACGATTTTGATGATGATAATAACAATGATAATTCTGAGCAGAAACAATAATGGATAATAAAATTCAATAAAAAGGCCAATGATTCATAGTGTGATCAATAGACTAAAATCAATCAAAACTATCTTATCTTGACAAAATCTTGACCTCCCATTAGACTGAATCCGAAGCTCGATGTATTTACTAATCCAATCATCGTCCCCCAATTTTCGATTAAGCCTCGTTACGTCAACAAATTCGCTTAAACCCGCTAATTGATCATTTTTGAGGATGAAAAATCGTACGCTTTTAATATGTTTCATAAATTCCGGAGAATCATGGACAGATACCGTTCATTGTGACATCACCGTGTGGTGCATTGCAGATAACGCAAGTTTTAGGACATCGTTAAGTCAACTTTGTAATTTGGACGAATAATGGACAAACCAAAAAGTCCTTGTTTTTGATGGTTTAACCGGTTTTTATAACCGTAATAAAGTACATTGTGGAAAAAGTATAGTGTGGTGGATGCGACAGGTAAACTATTGTGGTTTATTTAAAACCAAATAAAATGACTCACCTCAGAAGCACTTGTAGCACCAGAACTCAGCGCCGGCGACATTGACGAAACATCATAATTGGGCGAAACTTGAGGGTATGGCACTTGAGAGGTACTGATCGTCATCGGACTTTGCTGCGTCAAACCATTTTGAGTGGCACCAGGTGGCGCACTATGCGTCTGAGTAGGCATTTTTCTTTGGTAATCAAGTAGGAACGCTGGGTGACACGGGCCTTGAAACGACTCGCTCAGGTACTGCTTCACTTGATTTTTCTGCTTTTGCATCACATGGTACCGCGTTGGATTCTCCAATTTGGTCTGCACTTCCAGCACCTGCGGCGGCACATCTACAGCTAATGAGTGCAATGGTACTTTGACAGGTACAGGAGGTGGTCGTTGGTTTTGTTTCAGTTCTTGTTGTCTTTGATCGGCTTGTCTTTGCTGCTCGAGTAAAGCTTGATCTCGCATCAGTTGCAGTTTAAGTTGAGTTCGTGTTTGTGGCGTTGAGGTTTTGAGGTTTGGCGTGCTAGAACAATGGAGAATTTTCACATTTTATTGTTTCAAAAAATAATGAAAATTTGCGCAAAATTATCAAAAATAAACCACTTTTAATTTAACACTCAACAAGCCTTATGTTGATTGGAAAATACATTTTCAAATGACTTTTTCCAAAAATGGCACCACAACATCAATAATTGACCAAGATTATTTCAACGCAATTCAATTAAAAAAAGAAAATTATCTGGACACGTACCTGAATAAAAATGATTTTTCCAACTCTTCAAAGTTCAATTCTAAGGATGTATGAATAACGAAAAATGAAAAAATCACCAAAATTCCAATTTTGAATGATTTTTGCGTCAAATTATGAAGACATGTTTGATTCAACTCATATCAGGACAACATTCACAGGGGGGGACTAAAAATAATTTTTCCAACTCCTCAAAGTTCAATTTTAAAGATATATACAGAGTGTCCCAAGGTGGATGGTAATTTGGACGTTTAAGGAAAACGGGTCCTAGGATCGTTCTGAAAATTTGGTCGTTAAGGTAAGCAGTGATGCTCTATCGATCTAAGATATTTCCAGTGATGCGACGTTGCCGCTTCTATTAGAATGTAGCAGCAACTTTGATATTTTCAATGGGACACAAGTATATTATTGCATTTTTAGATCTTTCAGAACATTCTGGATATTTTTCATGAATATTATCCTATACCTATTTGTAGCGGTTTTCAAAAAATTTATCATTTTTTTTTTCTTGAAATATAGCTCTAGTTTCTCTCAATATACTACGCCACTGGGCTTCATAGAAAGTTGAAATTTTGAGAATGATTTAGGAAAACCCTGTGTATTGCTCCTCTGTGAGGAAGTATTTATACAGGTGAAGAGAAATCGTCCATATCATTTATATGTATTTGTTCATTTTATTTATACAGGGTCGTATGAAATTATTAGTTTTTTCTCTAGGTATAATTAGGTTCGAACGCCACTGGTAGAAATTTTTTAAAAACTTCAACATCAAAAAATGTAATTTATTGGTTAAAAGAAGTATACCAAATTTTGTGGAAATATCTGGAGTGGTAGGGAAGTTATGATGAAAAAGGCATTTTTTTATAAAAACTTTAACACCCTGTATCTTGGTAACAAAGCATTTTCGGACATAATTTTATTTGAAAAAATTTCTTATTTTCTTGCATTCTATACAGTGTTCAAAGGAAAATACCAACTTACAAATCACCCTGTATAATATGTCTTATTCAAAATATGAAAGTTGCTGCTACAATACAGCTTCCCTGAATGATCCACAATGGGACACCCTGTATATTAATTGGATTAGACACAAAATATACATTTGCCTTATTTCGAAAGATATGCGTTTTACGAAAAAAAGTTTGATATAAAGTGTTATTGTTTTCAAAAAAACTTCATTGTTATATACAGGGTGTCTACTCTGAAGTGTCCCATCCCTGTAACATTTTTGTTTATTAACCGATTTTCATTTTTTTTTGGTTTGTTTGGTCTCGTCAAACACTTTTTGAACATTATGCCAAATCAGTTCCAGGGACGTACTTTTGGGTGATTATGGAGGTTCAAAGTAGGTTAAATTTCAGAAAATCGTATTAGGGGATTTGATGATGATCAAATACCTCCCTCTCAACATTAAAAAAAAAAAAATTACTGTTTTGTTTTTTTTTTTTGTTAATTTAATACTTATACTGCTCATTGAGTCTTCCTGTAAGTTCTAATTCACAGTAAAGATGTTATTAAAATTCCAGAATGTGTGTTTTAAACAAAAAAATCATCGATACCTAATACAGGGTGGGCGACAATGGGATTCAATTAACGATTTTTATTAAACTTAGGACCATTTTATTCGGGTACCTCGTAGATTGGAGTTGAAAATTTGTACAGTGCGGTTTTTCTTGATGCTGATTAAGATTCCGTTGTCAACTTTTTTCTAAAAAATGACCTAATAACCCTTTGAACCTTCACAATTACCCACAAGTACGCCCCTGGAATCAATTTGTCACATGCCTGAAAAGTGTTTGTCGAGACCTATCAAACAAAAAAAAATTTTGAAAATTGGTTAATAAACAAAAATGTTACAGGGGTGGGACACTTCAGAGTGGACACACTGTTATACGACTTGATTTTGTGATTTATGCCCTCGTAAAGCTCAATTGGTTATCGTTAACTAAGCATAAAATATGCACTTTATTGCGCCGATAATGAGTATTGTGTGGTCTGTTTTTATGGTATTTCAAGTGCAAATATGGAATTCACTGATAGTGGCTGCTTAAAGTAACAAATCTAGTTGGACTGTATTATACAATTTTGGCCAATTGACACTAATTGAGCTATTATAACCATTTACAATGAATTTATCAAGTAAATAGCTACGTTCTAAGGAAGTATATTGTGGTAGTGCCCTTTGGAATGGTAAACATATCAACGTTGATTAGTCAGTATAAAATGCCAAAAAAAAATCAATTTCACCATCAAAGCCATCATTGTCATATTTGGCGAGTTCGCCAGCACAATAATAATATGATAGTCCAGTCTTCCATGGTTTTCCGCTTGGATGTCCTTTTATGGAATTTGGATATTGACCATGTAAGAAATCGATATGAGGTTAATTCGAAATCAATAGTTTTTGAGTGATAGAAAATGACAAAATATTATAACTCAATTTTTTTTATTCAAGACACAATTCTAAGCAAAAATGTATAAAAAAAATAAACAAAGATAGACTCATTTATTAAATAGAACATTCGAAGCATTAAACGTTAAAAAGCGGAAAAGTATAACATTTTACAAAGAAGACATAAAGTTTATTTTTTATAGAAGTCTATCGCATAAAGATTATAAGGGAGTTATCCCCGCCTGCATGGAAACTTTAAGTTATAATATATTATTATGTAACGTTATTGTGCTTTGTAAATTATTTGGACGATTTGATCTCATTTATCTACACACACTAATACTAATACTTATTTATGTTCGCCCTTTTTTCATGTTTTCAAGTAAAGATATCTCAAGAACCGCTGGAGATAACGAAGTGATTTTTGAAATTTTGGATTCGGGACACTTTTTTCTATAGCTAATTTTTCTATGAACGACAAACCCAAACTAACCCAAACTAACCCAAAAAAATGTTTATTTGTGAAAAGTGACTGCAAAGTTTTGGAATTTATTTTATGTTTTAATTCATCCTATTTAAGTCAAGATATCGCAAAATCCTTTGAGGACATCGATGTGATTTTTGAAAATTTTGATTCAGGATAATTTTTTGTATAAATTTTTCTATGAACGTCAACCTTCTCAAAAAATTGTTTATTTGTGAAAAGTGACTGCAAAGTTTTGGAATTTATTTCATGTTTTAAATGTCTTCGTCACATTCAAGTAAAGATATCTCAAAATCCCTTGAAAATATCGAAGTGATTTTTGAAAATTTCGATTCAGAAAAATTTTACCTATAAATTTTCTGTGAACGACAAACTTCTCAAAAAATTGTTTATATGTGAAAACTGACTGCTAAGTTTTGGAATTTTATGTTGTCTTCGTCCCATTTAAATGAAGATAACTCGAAAACCGTTGAAGATATAAAAGAGATTTTTGAAAATTTGAATTCGGGACCAATTTTTCCATAGATTTTGAATAAATTCAATACGTGAGTTATTTGTGAACTTACTAGATGGTGCTAACCAGTCTAAAGTAATTAGAATCGTATAAAATACGCCATCGTTGTTGTTTCTCCATTCTTCAAACCACTTATCTCCAATTTCACTTTTCACTGATTTATAAAGACCTTATGAACAAATCCCACATTTAAGATAACTGTACGCTCACTAGATGGCGCTTTCGTACTGAATATACTCTTACTGATGCGGACTAAAACACACAAGATGAGCACACTAGCTGGACAAAATTGAAACCGATTCGCGCATGCTGACCATTTGGGTCACCATGCATAGGAAAGATATTGGAAAATAGGTGTTAAAAACATAACCTAGCAATGGGCACCGAATGCATTTTAAATGGGCGTTCACCGGAAAAGATGCGCGTGAGCTTATCATGCGGACTGACCTTTGACTATATACTATACTAGACCAGGAAACTCATTCATAAATCGTTGTTTGTTTTGAAGCCTTTCGTGCAATGAGAACGACAAAGAAGGAGAGTGATTTTTGAGCTATTGTTGCCAATATCGCATTTGTATTTGAATACGTGCATTTCATCAAAATCTGCGTTAATATTTTTGGCAACTATGTACTGTAAACCAGAAGTCCCGCCTTCCACGAACTTGTTCATGAATAAGGAAAGCTGTTTGATCGATTATTTCTGGTTTAGTCGAAAAAGCCGTGTTTAGATGATGATCAATCCTCAAAAATCATAGGATATTTGAAAACTAAATTGTTATAATCATGGTTTCCTGTATGGAAAAGCAAAAAAAAACATAGCTACATTCTACATTATTAAAATAATAAATTGATTGCATCAATTGAGAAAAGTGTAAATAAATTTTCTTGTTAATAATAAGAGAATAAAAACCGACTTCAACCGATGCCACTGGTTCCAGACCGGAACTTACCAGTATTTGTCCATCCAGCGCAGGATATAATGGTCACTATCTATCGATCGATATTCCAGAAGAAACTAGACCAGCGCAGCGCGTCGAGAATATTCATATATTTCAGTATATTCAAATTCAGCTTATAATACTCACTATTAGTCTCAAAATTATATTTGATTTTTGTAGTTACCCAGGAACTACAGCACAATGTGAATCTTTTTATTTTTCTGCTTCAGTTCCAAACAAGTTTTCATATCGATTTGTAAGACAAAACCTCGCACCAAAATAAATTTCCTTTCAGATTTTTCGATTGGTAAATTGTTGGGATTTTTGCTCGACCAGAATATTTCTCATCTGACTTTATCTTGAGCAAAATGTCGGGCATTTCTTGCATTCTTTCTATATTGCGACATAATTGTGTTTTCAACTAATAACCCCGTTTTTGTTTTTTTGTAGCTACAACGTTCCGCGGATGCTTTGAAAACAAATATTTTGCTATTTTAAATTGTGCAATTCCAAGGTATAGTTTTATTCACATCACTCTGAAAAAATATTACAATAAATATTATGAAAAAAACAATAGAAAAAAAATGTTTTATTTTTGTAATATCGGCCTCGTATTGTTACATTTCGAAAAATGTTCTGATAAAATGTCATTCATGACAACTATATAGTTAAAATGAACTAATTCAGATTGATTGACACCCAACACAACCAATATTAGAGTAACGGCCCATAATATGTTTGTAAATGGAAACTGTCGAATATATCCATATCAACACATAAATGTACATTTCAAACCAAAAAAACCGAAATGGATGGATAGCATCAATTATTTAGTGTTCTATTTTTAAAAAAATGCAGATTATTATTTGAAATTTCTGATTCTAGATTTGTATGGTTCAGAAAAAAAGAAAATAATCTTTGTGATTTAAACTTTATATTCATATCAACAAAGATATGACTTTTTTGGTATTGCTGTTTGGTTTGTTTTCTTTGTTCATTTCACAGTTTACGAGATCCCTGTACTAAACATGGACCCTGTATATCTGTGTTAAGTAGACAAAATAATCCACCCCTTCGAACAAACCTTCATCAGTCTTTCAGGTTCAAAAGTTACATAAAATGGTCACTTCAGCGTAACAGTCATGAAGTTGCATTAACGTTATTAAATGTCAGTATAGTCCAGTGAAATTAGAGTTTAAGAAAAGAAAATTCGGAATAACTTGATTGTGTGATGTTTAAATCTAGCAAACTCGGAAGCTTATCAAAGTTTGGGTTAGTTATAATTATTAAACACATAGTTGGATGCATTCGATGTTATTATTTATGGGAGTGTAGGATGTGATCGATCGGGTGATAGAAGTGACCTATCACCGGTGATCTCTTATACATCGTATCCTGTCGACTTATACCAGGTGTCGCGTGGAAAGTGTTGAAAGATGATCAATGTTGCCAAACTGTCAACTAAATATAAGTTCACACTTTTTGATGTATGAAGTTTGACGTTGACGTTTACGTTTGCTGACATTTTTTCGACTAATAATATGTTCTCTCGGTCTTAGGCAGTATAACTCTGTTTGAACAATCGATACTTATAAAAGAGCTTGTCCTGATCTGATACTGACTCATCAACGCTGAGCCAAAACTATCATAGATAGAGCAATGAAATTTTTCAGATATGTTCTGCTAAATATTTCTAGGTGTTTTTCCCCTAAAGGGGTGAAAGGGGGGGGGGGGTAGGAAAAATCATATATTGATGAAAAATTGTGAAGTTTTGATCACATCAACTTCAAACTTCATATGAATAATCTTGAATGAAATTGATTAAACACATGTTTCGTTATTTTTTGAAATTCAACCCCCAAGGGGGTCAAAGTCGGGCTCAAAGGAGATGAGGTGAGAAAAATCATTGATTGATAAAAGATTATGTATTTTTGGTAACATCATCTTGAATCTTCGTATAAAATGAAATTAATTAAATACGTGTTACGTTATTTTGCGAAATTCATCCCGTATAAGGGGGTCAAATTTGGACTCAAAGGGGTAGGTGGAAAAAATCGTGAATTGATATAAATTATATATTATTTTTAACATCATGTTGAAACTTCATATTAACAAACTTGAATTAAATTGATTGAACACATCTATCGTTGTTTTTTAATATTCAACTCCTAGGGGAGACAAAATCGGGCTCAAAGGAGATGGGGTGGAAAACAACATTTGCTGAGCTCGTATTTCAGAACAATTTCGAGGGCAAGGTAAAATAACGTATTTTTGGTCACATCCTTATTGGGGTGGAAGGGGTGGGGGTGTGGAAAACCATAAATCAATAAAACATGCATTGTATTTTTGCTCACATCGACTTGAAACTTCATATTAATAATCTTGCATGAAATCAATGAAACACGTGTTTCGTCGTTTTTCAAAATTCAACTCTTAAGGGGGTAAACGGGGTGGGGGTGTGAAAAATCATAAATCAATGGAACAAAATGTATTTTTCGTCACTTCCACTTGAAACTTCATCATGATGATCTTGGGTAAATTTAATAAAACACGTGTTTCGTCGTTTTCCAAGTTTATGACTGTCACTTTCCACGTAATTCGATAACATGTAGTTTTTTTAATTGAATTTGACGATTTTTATTTAAAAGTGAATGTACCGCCATTTTGTAGTACTTGAAGATATCGACTCAATATTCTAGGTTTCTAAAGTACTCAGCTGGACCTTCAAAATGAGGTGTCACATGACGCCTATTCATATTTAAAATAACATTCCAAGATGGCGCCCAGCCGCCATCTTGAATTTTTCATATGTCAATTTTATGTCACATCATAGCAAACTTGCTTGAATTTCAGCACCTAGAATTTGAAGTCTCTAATATCAGTTTTCGAATATCAGTAGAAGTGATCGTTCACTTCTCTCAATATTATTCTATCGATCCCTAGTTCTTGTCAAATATCTATAAGATATGTGACAACTTTCTTGGAGCGGTTTTCGAAACTACATTATAAACATTTTATTGACTAAGTTAGAACATTAGGGTGAGTCTTATCTGCCCAACAGAGAACAGCGAGTTCAAATTTAGTGTCCCGCATGGTACTGTGTTTGGAATAACACACTCTATACTCCGGGAGGTATTCCAATGCGAACACGCAACTGGTCCGCAGTTTATGAAAAAAATAGCAGCTGCAGAGGAATCTGAAGAAGCTGCTAACCTGATGGCTGCTGCAGGTGCTCAGCCGTTTCGAGGGAAACCAATCTCAGGGTTAGCCTGGCTCATAAAATAAAGCCAATCATACAGGGTACTCACAAAATCCGTCGGAGTGGAAGAATCGGTACAAATCTCTTAACTCTTCAAACCCAGATCATATAGGGCTCATCATAGAGGATTGTATAGGAACAGGAACGTGTGCCAATAACTCAGGAAGTCCGACTTGCAGAAAAATCAATAAGTTGACTATTGGGCAAGGTGGAAGCGGGTACGGACCAATAAAGAAATAGTCAACAAAGCCACCCACCAATCCATAGTGAAGCCTCATCGATGAATCGGATCAAAATCCAGTTGATTAACGATAAGTTGCAGAAACTATTAACCCACGGCTGGTTATCTTACTGATCCAGTAAGACTGAAACTGGTAAAAGTGCATGACCTGCCACCATGTTTGATGGACAGAGAAACTCTAGAAAAGTTTCTAATGAGAAGACTATATGGAGGAAGTAGGTACTTATGCAATAAACGTCTACGATAAAGAAAACCCCAGGAGAAACTATGAAGTGAGGAAAATGCTTATCCTGGCGAGTGAAAGCCAAGCAGCATCATAACCTTTTCCTTTGAAAAACTAAACCAAAAACAGTCCAAGATTGTCATTTAGAAGGGATGGAATCAGACAAAAAACTGAAACCAACAGCAAACAAACTAAGATGGAGCGCCTTTTCGGGAAAGTTCGGTAAAGGGGCGGAGCTTATCCCAACGTTTTGTTTTCCATCCGGACCTCTGTACCAAAACGGCTCCTCGCAATTGACAAACCAAACCATTGTGTTGTCGATTCGTCCGTTCCATGCAATAGGTATGGTACGACAAATTTTGATCAAAATAGACGCACAAATACCCCTTCAAAATTGAAAAGTCATTCCTTTCAAGAAACCAATCCGAGGATAAAATTTTACTGGATTAGTATAGCGAACGGGCTCATTGAAATTCAAACGTCGAGCTGTAAAGCATCTCAAGTCCAAAGGAAAATATTGGCATTGTCAAATTTGCTAAAAGCTCGCTATATCCAGATTGCTTTTGCATAATATGTGTACCGAATCCATTTTCGAAATGACCTGTACTTTTCCATACTCGTAAAATTATTTTGATAACCCAGACAAATTAGTGTCAATAAACAAAATTTATCTTGCACGGAAGGATACGAATGAGTCAAATAGCGCGTAAAAAATTATGATGTCATCTCGGGTGGTAATCGAAGAAAATAAAACCAAAAAAAAAAAAAATGGTGCATTAGCGTGAATTTTCGTAGCCCAGTTCCTAGAATGGTTATGGTAAAACCTCTTCGACTATAAAACTGAACTTTATTTTATACGGTTAGAACTGGAGGAATAAGGGTTCTAATCCATTTCCGATGGAGAAAAATATTCACGGTGATTAAAGAATTTACGATTATTTCACTCGGAATAGATCCACTCGGAGATGTGGCGACACACTTTTGACAACATTAACTTTTTATAAAAAAATCATGTTGTAAAAGGAACGTAAACAACGCTATAAAAAAGTTCGGACCATTGTCGTGTTCGGCTTTGATGGCACAAAAAACCGGATCTATGTCTCCGATAGTTATTTCGAAAATATTGGAGTAGTTTTACTTTTATGGTGATGGAAAAGACTCATCCGAACTAGAACAGTTTTTTAAACTCACTAAATGGTTCACATTTTATGTGTGTGCATCTAGAACGTTTTATATTACTAGTTTTATTAGCTCTTGTGTAACGATTTTATGGAAAGAAGGAATTTTTTGCAATTAATTATTTCTAATAGAAAATGCATCTTATTGAAACTACGTCATTTCTTCTTCAAAATTGAAATGATCCTGTATATTTTCCTGACATTTTTTTTATTTATTTACTGCCAGTACACAACAGAATTCCAAATAATAAATTTTGATGAAAAATTTTATGCTGAATCGATTGGTACATAAATCAAGGGTCAATCTCTTTCATTTTTGCATATATTAATTTTTTCAAAAACTCTCTACTAGCGAAGGAATAAGATTTCTCTCTGAAACTTTTCATAGACTAAGTCTGCGTGTTTTCATCTCCAAGAGGAATTTGATTTTACGGTGATGAAACTCAATGGACAATTTGCATACATTTTCAAATGACTTAAAATTTTATATACGTATTCTAGACATTATTTGAAAGTCATCAGCGAAAAAATTTTTCCGAAATACCCAAAAATATGCTAAATAGATGAGAAAGAAGACGCGAATTTCACTGCATGATCGCAAAAAGGGTGGGGCCATATTACCCTCCCGAGAGAGAGAGAGTCATCTGGTCATCTCAGTCAATACGTCAGACGGAGATAGATAGTGTGTTCTGTGACGTAGTGGATGTTGATTGGCGCTCTCTAATCAGTGATTACTACATTAATAGAGGTCGTAGGTTGATTTTTTAAACATGAATGGCATGAGTACTTTCTTATCCTTATATTTTTCATATTTCCAAAAAATGTGCAAATTGTCCATTGGATTAATGAAACTTGTCTTGTCGATCCATGGTGGATATAGTCCAAGAATTCACTATGGAATGTCAAGACAAGTTTTTATCATTAAACGATTAGGTTTGTATTATTGTCGAACAAGGCACTTTATCTTGACATTGTAAACAAATGATATAGTGTACAAATTCTGGTTTGATAACCCTTGCGAACTTTTCTGTATTTTTCAAAATGATACATTTTTTGCTCTGTATAGGGACTAGTTCTAAAGAATTTCTATTTACAAAAATGATCGAACTGTGTGCAAATTTATGCTTTTCCGTTTTTTATAAATTTTTTGATTTAATTAATCTGAATACTTTGGACTTCCAGAAGATAACACCTATTCTATTTTGAATAGAACTTGCCTCGAAGCAGTATTCGGAACTTTTTCTAGATATGAATTTTTGTGACTACCCTGTATATGCAGATGGACATATATCTAATCGACATCAATTGCAAATTAACCCCAATCAATCAAATATTGTTGAATAATGAGTCTGCGAGAAATGTTGCGAAAAAAACGATAGTGAATATTATCCCGAGTGGACGACACAAAAATCATTGTATTCAGGGTGTTTCAGAAGAAGTGTTAAAACTTGAAAGATATTGTGAAAAAAAAAAGGAAAATGTATGAGATGTTGAATTTAATTTCCTTTTTTTTAATAACAGAAAAACATAAAATATTTTCTCAAAATTTTATAAATAGTTACAAAACGTAGTTATGAATATCAGAGCCCCAGGCCCCCACGTAACTGGAACTAGACAGCCACGTGGCAGATAAGTTCCTGCCTCCACACTGTCACTTCATAGTGACAGATAATCTGCAATTCGTTCATGCTGTTCTTATGAGCAGCACAAAAAAATCAAACATCTCGATATTAAATATCATTTCATTGAAGAGAAAATTGAAGAGAATATGTATACAGGGTGCCATAGAAAAAAAAAACACTAAAATAAAAAAAAAAATCCTATGAACATGGGTCCGCAAAAATACCGATTCATAGAGATGGAACCCTGTAGCGCTCTCTATCAGTAATCACTAAACTAAGATCATATTTGAATTTGGCATGATAAAAAACCCCTTCATAACCACATTTTATCCATTTCTTGCGTCTCTGGCTAAAGATATAAAAAAAACCCAAAGAAAAATAAAATTCAACACCCCCTATCTTTTAACCGAAGGCCTTGCGGACCCATGTTCATAGGAACTTTTTTTCTTATTTTAGTGTCCTCTATTGTGTGGCATTATAGAATTAATTTGTTTCAAGCAGCTTCCAAATTGCAGTTTAATCAATGAAGCATTGGAATAAATACGACAAAAAAATAACGATAATTTTTTAATCTCAAATAATATCTTTCGAAGCGCGATAGTGAACAAAACAAAATTTACAGATTTTAAAATGTTCCACAAAAAGTGCCAGGAGAAATGTTGCGCTATAACGTGAGGGTTTTCGAGCATTGAATTATGCAAGAGAATTTATGTTATGTCTGCAATAAATATTTTATAACCCTGTATAAATGCCTCAACAGTGACTGAACGACTTTTTAGTGGATTTTTGTGAAATTAGTTTTGTAAATTTTCCACTTGGAAGCATTTTGATTATCCATATAATGCTGTCGTGTTATAATAGATAATGGTGTTGATATTATTATTGTTACTGATATACTAGTTAATTACTAGTTATTTTGGGAGTTTTGAAAATACATATTATACATTGCGTTCATTGAATTTAAGGGTATGTTTCTAAGCTAACTTCTTTTGAAAAACTCCATCTATACCTACTTATAAAAGAGCTTGTCCTGACTGACTCATCAACGCCGAGCCAAAACTATTATACAAGGTGTCCCGAAATTAAACGTCAATAACACAACCACGTATTCTATCGGAAACTTAGTATTGTATTACCTTCATGGCTAGGGAATACCGGGACGGGCTTGGAAAAAATGTGCTCAAATTTTTTTGCTTATTGATTTTTATTAGTTTTGCATGCACAATTTTAAAATCTACAGTTTTTTACATAGATAAGGTACTCTCCTCTTACTTCGCTGGGACCCACCATTTTCGAGAAAAAGGCATTTGAAAATCCTATTACACACAAATTTGCATATACCGAAGCTCTCAGCAAAAGCACGGGTTTACCTATGATAACCTAGCCAGATGCACATGACATTTTTCACTTATAATCTCCCTGGAGCTCGAAGTATTTCCGGAAATTTTGTCGTGTTGCGAATTTTCTTGAAAAATTCGCAACAAGAACAAGTTTCCGGATTTTTAATTCGAGCTCGCGGGAGATTCGTCAAGAAAATTTCATGCCAAAACTGATCATTGGAAAAAACATAACCCAGGACTCACCTCGCATTTAGTGGAAGAAACCAACGGCTCCTTACTCTACTCGCCATTGAGGAAGAAAGGAGGGAATCAGGATTTTATAAAACATTTGGAAGTTATAACCAATCTTGTCCATAATTGATAACATTGCAACTTTCTGTTGGAAGTTGAAAATAAATCATTTATCAAAATTATTTGTCAGTGTTTTTAACAGCTGTCAAGCACTCGCGGCTGGATGTAGCTCCCATGCACCAACCACAGTGTTGCCGTTTGCCTTATCTCTGTCTGTGAAAGTTGGGTTGGGTTGGGATTGTTAGAGAGAGTGGGGACGGCAACACTGTAATCATATGGGAGCTACATCCAGATGCAAAGCCAGGGTGATTTCCACTTATTAATCTTTCAGTCACGTGATTATGAGCAGGGTGATTTCCAATAAAATTAGGTCGTTGCTATAGCAACATAATAAAATGCAAGCCTATGATTGGTTAGAATTGACTGGTAGGAAATTTTCACTAAAATCAGTGTGTAAAAAGATTTTCGAATGCGTTTTTCTCGAAAATGGTGCGTCTCAGCGAGTTACATCAAGAGTACCTCATTTGTGTAGAAAATTTTCAAAATTTGTAGGCAAAACTACTAAAAATCAACAATCAAAAAATGTGAGGCTCATTTTTCTCAAACTCGTCCCTGTATATCCCACTCATAAAAGGTAAACAATACTGAGTTTTCGTACATCAGATAGAGTATAAAAAGTTTAGTAACTGTACCACATTTTATTCAATTATCTTAACAGGTTTCGAAAATATCTATAAAAAACCGTCATCAGGTCTTCACCTTCAACACCCTGTATCTTGAAAACGAGGAGTATTTTGGGGCGCAGAATACGTGGTTAAAATATTGACGTCTAATTTCGGGACTGCTAAATATTTATTGGTGTGCTAAGAAAGGGTTTTGCGAAATTTTAATTTTAATTTTAATTAAAATCAAGGGGGTGAAAAGGGTGAGGGTTGTAAAAATCATATATTGATGAAAAATTATTTTTTGGTCACATCAACTTGAAACTTTATATAAATAATCTTGAATGAAATTTATTGAACACATGTTTCGTTATTTTGCATAATTCAGCTCTTAAGGGGGTCAAATTAAGACTCAAAGGAGTGGGTGGAAAAAATCGTTAATTGATGGAAGATTATGTATTATTGTTAACATCATGTTGAAACTTCATATCAACAATCTTGAATGAAATTGATTGAACACATGTAGGGTTGTTTTTTGAAATTCAACCCCTAGGGAACACAAAGTCGGGCTCATCATATGATATGAGGTGGAAAACAACATTTGTTGACCTCGTATTTCAGAACAAATTCGAGGGCAAGAAATTGTATTTTTGGACATATCGACTTGAGACTTCATATTAATTATCTTCAATGAAATCAATGAAACACGTGTTTCGTCGTTTTTCAAAATTCAACCTTTTGAAGGGGGTAAACGGAGTGGAGGTGTGAAAAATCATAAATCAATGGAAAAAAAATTATTTTTTGACACATCGACTTGAAACTTCATTATGATGATCTTGAATAAAATCAATAAAACACGTGTTTCGTCGTTTTCCAAGTTTATGAGTGTAGCTTTCAACGTTATACGATAACATTCAAACAATTGCGGGCGAAGACTTGTATGAACATATAAATGTTGTAAATA
Organism: Orchestes rusci; assembly: GCA_958502075.1. Classification (NCBI taxonomy): domain Eukaryota; kingdom Metazoa; phylum Arthropoda; class Insecta; order Coleoptera; family Curculionidae; genus Orchestes; species Orchestes rusci. The sequence goes on from OY293303.1 coordinate 116,450,456, forward strand.
TCCCTGAATCGATTTTTTTGCAATTTTGCAGATTAATTTAAAAAAATAAAATACTAGTCCCGAGAGGCATCTAACCGAATATTTTTGATAAATAAATGTACGCCACTTGTCAAAATATTTGTTTTCTTCTGAAATGAAGCAACTAAAAATACAGCTTTTTCCCTCATGAATTTTTTTATCTGGCATAGTTTTCGAAAAAAAGCTTTCAAACTCCACTTGAACTGTTGTATTTTGGGTTGTTTCATTCAAAAAGAAATACATTCAGTGCCGTACATTTCACTTTTTTTTTAAAGTTTAACAACCTATACAGGGTGTAACAGAGTAAGTGTTATAACGTGAAACTGTAGATTCGTTATCAAAAAAGAAAAAGATTTTTCCTCAACGTAAATTTTCCGCGGGCTTTCGTTTTCGATATACAGGGTGTCAAAGTTATGAAAAAAAAAGATTTTTCTTTAATTACTTCCAAACGACTTGGAATATTTTTATCAGATTTGGTACAGTGTCAAAACTCACTAGTTAGGATTATTTCATTAAAAAATCGATTAAAACAATTAACCAGTGGCGTAGTTATAATACCCTGTATATCGAAATCGAAAGTCCGCGGAAATTTTTTTCTAAGGAAAAATATTTTTCTTTTTTGATAAAGAATCTACAGTCTCACGTTGTAACACTTACTCTGTTACACCCTGTATTTTAAAAACGATGCACTTCCAGACGCATGTTTATATGAATTTTTATTTATAAAATAAGCTCCGGAATACGCTATAGATTGAATGTTCGCAATTAGGAAACACTCTGTATATGTACCAAAGAGTGTACATGGGATATGTATACTCTTTGTATGTACAGTCAATAAATAAGATTCCCAGCATAAGCAGACGAAACTGAAATCGCAAGGTGAAAGTAAACAAGCCAGGGAATGTGTACAGCATACCTACATACGTACAGTGAAGTTATTTTTATAAAATCATATTAGACAAATCATTAAGCGCGCTTGATGTTAAACTAGGAAATAGATTATTTTAAATAAGCGGATTATACGAATTGACAAACAATAAATTTGTTAGAAAAGTACCTAGAGATAATTATTTATATTTTGCAAGATTAGGTTTTGTATTTATATGTCACCGACATCTATTTATGTTTAATTTTTTTTAAGAAAAGGTTATTCGCTAATTCAATCACTTAAATGTCTTGTATTATCACCTGACAGTACTTTATAGCACAATCTGATGACTTTTCTTTGATATAATCGACCTCGTTCTGAGGTGTACCTGTTTTGATTTTTGTATATATTGCATATTATCATAGTAGTTCTCAAATAAACATTAGTTACTTTGAAGTCTGTTGTGTGGGTGTAAATAAACCGCATGCACCATTTCGCATAGTTTCACACTAAAACAGTCAAAGAATCAGGAATATTTGCATAGTCCTAAACAAGCGCATCATGTCAAAATTGATGGGCAAATCGGAACCATGATGCATCCTAAACTTAGCCAAGTGTGAAAACTTTCCGAAATAGAACAATACGATTTTGGTTTATAACAGACTTCTGTCCCTATAACTGTCGATAAAGGTAAAATGTTTATCGGCTTAAAACTGGCAAATAATCAAAGGACAGAGCTATTTCAAGAGCATCTAATTATAGAGTTTTAATAAGATAGATGTTCGAGTCGAAACAATAATTCATAAATAAATAGTTATGTTTTGTGGTCTCGAAACACGAAATACACGTTTGCCAAATTATCCGTTTATTTACTTTTTTTTTAAGGTAATTTTTAACTGAATACCGAGCAGGAAAATACTGTTTTCTTATATAGATTTCTTTTTCTAGCTGCTTCCTAATACTCTGTTGTTTTCGTTGCAAGATTACCATATGAGTGCTTCTTTTTATCTTGATATTGATAATCACTTTTTATTGAATTTTAATACACTATTTTGTAAGAGTCCATCTAGATGTCACTTTTTCAAGTTCAAAAGTTAATTTGCAGGGATTAAAATTGTTCTAAATGGCACTAAATGTTTCATCTTAAGGCATCTTTATTGTTGGTCTATTAGTCAACCATCATTAACATCTTAAATCTCACTTTTGATTGAATTTTATAAATTTAAAAAAATATACAGTGTGTCCAGAATAAAATGATGTACATGGGACTATACGAGGATATTGGAAACGGTAAAAGATACGACGTTGCTTAAATGGAAGAAAAGTTGCGTATTTGTATGCTCAAAAATATTCTACCTTTGTTTCATTTTGAATCGATTTCGTTATGTTCATACAGGGTGAAAAAAGAAAAGGTTCATTTTGAAAAAAACACAATATTTTGCTTGTTATAAAACCCAACACTTTCAAATTTCCAGGATATAGGTAAGAGAATACGACGATTCTAAAACGGCGTCAAAAAAATTCTAGACCTACTATGTTGCGTCCAGACAAAGTCAAGTCTGTTTTTTTTATGGAAGTCATATTTTTGGAAATTATTTTCAATACGGACCATGAAAATGGAGAAGTTCAATATGGCCTCCATAAGAAAAACCAAAGTTGGCCTCGGCCGGACGCAACATCGTGGGCCTACAACATTTTGTGATGCCGTTTTTAGAATCGTCATTTCCTCTTACCCATATCCTGTAAATTTGAAAATATTGGCTTTTATAATAAGCAAAATTTTGTAGTTTTTCGAATATGGACATTTTCTTTTTCACCCTGTATCTACATCACGGTATCGATTCAAAATAAAACAAAAGTAGATTATTTTTGGGCATACAAATACGCAACTTTTCTTCCATTCAAGCGACGCCGTATCTCTTACCGTTTCCAATATTCCCATGTACATCATTTTATTCTAGACACACTGTATACTATTGTGTTAAAGTCTCACTAGATGTTACTTTTTTAAATTCAAGGGCTAGTTTGCAGTGATTGTTGTTTGTCTCTCAGAATTGTTAACTCATAAAATGAGCTCCATTTTATATTATATTTTATTTTGTCTTATCATTTTATGCCTGATTTATTATAATTCACTGTTTTATTTTATTACTATCAAGTATCAATTATTGAGGCGATTTCTTCACAAAAACCAAACACGAAATTTTCAGTAAACGAAAAAAAAATAACTTTGGATTTTATTTTAATGCTTTGGTTCAGTTTAGACAATGATTCTACGATATACAGAGTTGAACTTGGTTTGGGTCTTGTGGAAAATTGAGTCAGTTTTATTTAACAATCAAGGATTTTTTTACATTTAAGTTTTAATCATTTTTATGAAATCTTTAATGGATTTCCCTCAACAAAACACATCCACTATCATGTCTCATTTTTTGGAATTTTCTATTCCTATCAATTCACAATCACATTATTTCAAATCATATAAATATACATAAAAGAAAAAATATTTCGAACAGCATGATAAAAATGAATAAGCATCCGCAATTAGTCACAAAACTATTATTGTATGTTTTAAGTAAAAATATAGATTGCACCAGAAACAGCTGGTATATATTGACACAGTGACGGCAAAGTAATTACAAACGACAAATTAAATTAATTCTTGTTACAAACAAATTGATTTATGTTAAACTCCCTCAAACAAACAAAAATTATTTCAACATGAATTTTATCATTCTTATGATATGTAGATAATGAAGGTTTGTAGCTACAAATGTATATACAGGGTGTCCGGTGATCATGTTACAAACTTCTAAGGTAGATAAAACACACGAAAATAAGAAAAAAAGTTCATATGTGTTTTCGTTAAACTCAAAAAGACTTAACTAATTATATAGCGAATCAAATTACCGCATAGTCCAATTATTGTTCTAACCTTGCCGCTCTACCAGCATTCCCCTGTCAATCGAAAAAGCTAGCGATCCAAATGAGCAAAATAAATCTAAAAGTTGGAAACACGTGGAATAAAAGTCAACAAAAATTCCAATTAACTCGAGGAATCGGATGATTCGAGCAACGTGTCAGAATCAGAATAATTACAATCCAGGATAGGATGGAATGCGACATGTGCATGTTCAATGTGTTGGATTTGTTTGTGTGAAGGTTTTTTCGAACCGATATGGGAAACTTGCAAAAATTCAGTTGAAAACTAATGGGGGCGAAGAAAATTAATTTTGCTGAAAATTTCCTACCAGTCAATTCTAACCAATCATAGGTTTGCATTTTATTATGTTGCTATGGCAACGACCTAATTTTATCGGAAATCACCCTGCTCATAATCACGTGACTGAAAGATTAATAAGTGGAAATCGCCCTGGCTTTGCATCTGGATGTAGCTCCCATATGATTACAGTGTTGCCGTCCCCACTCTCCCTAACAATCCCAACCCAACCCAACTTTCACAGACAGATATAAGGCAAACGGCAACACTGTGGTTGGTGCATGGGAGCTACATCCAGCCGCGAGTGCTTGACAGCCGTTAAAGACAAATATTTATGATAAATGATTTATTTTCAACTTCCAATACAAAGTTGCAATGTTATCAGTTATGGACAAGATTGGTTATAACTTCCAAATGTTTTATAAAATCCTGATTCCCTCCTTTCCTCCTCAATGGCGAGTAGAGTAAGGAGCCGTTGGTTTCTTCCACTAAATGCGATGTGAGTCCTGGGTTATGTTTTTTCCAATGATCAGTTTTGGCATGAAATTTTCTTGCCGAATCTCCCTAGAGCTCGAATTAAAAATCCGGAAATAATTCGAGCTCCGGGGAGATTATAAGTGAGAATCCAAAGAATCAATAAACTACGATAGAATGAAAATATAAGTTTTAGTGCTCATCATATTTCAATGTGTTTCATGTGCAGATCGATTGAAAGTGCAAGATTATACAGTGTAAACCATATTGAGACGTAAACGGTTTAACAATTTTCGTACACTTCAGCACTAGGGTACATATTTCGATTTTTTTTGCACTGATGACCAAAAATACCAATGTTTTTCAAAGAAATTTATTTGACTAATACAATAGTCTTTCGAGTAAAACTAATTTATTGTTTGCATTTTTGGATAAACGTGGACGAGTGAACCGGATTTGGAAAGCAGCAATTTATACAGGGTATTTCAAAAATATTGTTACAAACTTTTACAGCAGCTAGATCTTGCAAATTATGACTACAACATTGGTAATATTGGTATGAGGTATGACCTTAGTATATATAGTATATTATAGTGGTCAAAATTGGACAGATCTTGGCAGTTGGTGTATATTAGTTATCGATTGAAATTTGACAAATTTGATTAATTTTCAATTTTAAAACATAAGAAAAAAGTAATTGAAATGGTGAAAAATTATAATTCATAAACAGGTATATTTGTTGGTATAATATAAAACATTAAATTGAAACAAAACATATTTATTTATAAAGTGCATGTCCCAACTTTTATTCATTTGTAATTTGGAGCGTCATACATTGTAAATCAATAGTCTATAATAGAGATTTATCATGTCCTAATAATATTGAACAATTATGAGATAACGTTTACTGGTTTGTATATATAGGTATAAAATTTACAATATTTAAGTCACCCAATTCTTGAGACGTATTGTTTTAATAATTGGCTATAGTCATATTCTCTTTTTCAATAATTTTATTTATTTAATTAGATATAAAAATGATAGAATGATAACTATTTCTTTTATTTATTCACGATTAAAGAGATCATTAAAGTTTTAATAAATAAAGCAATACAAGTTATTGAGAATAAATACAATGATATGGCGATCTGTTACAATTTATTTCAAATTCCTAATAAATTTCATAACCGCTTGATTTTCCTTTAGCATTTCATGTAACCAGATGAGTAGTCAGGATCAGAATGTTAGAAGATAATTAAAAATTTGTAAAACATCATTGTGTATTTTCCTCACTCCCACCTTCAATTATTCATTAAAAAATCAAATAATTTTCAGAGTAAAAAGAATATCCTAAAAAATAGCATACGTATCACTCAACAAAAAATCACAAAATAAAATGAGTATTATCTCAGATTATCATTTTTCATTTTATGTTTGGATTTCACCCAAAGCATATTTCTCACTTCGATTTGCTTCTAGCTTAAATCACAGCCAATCAATTTCGACATTCCCCAAATATGTCAGGAAATCAAAAAATACGTAAGATATTTCTCCAATTTAATTTTTATACCCTCGAAATTACATACTCTCAGCGACGCCACTGACCGACACAAATGCCTATTTGAGATCAACCATTCACAGCTAATTGTCATTTCAACCAATCATAGCTTGTAGTTCATATCACCAACTATACCAGTGGCGCAGCGAGACATTTTCTTTAGCATTTCTCAATAGCAAAAGAGTCTGGCGGCACAGGCATTTTTTTTTCTGGAATTTTCCCTTCTTTATAATTTATTTCCCCTCATATTCAGTAGGAGAGGTTATGTCGCTGCTCGTGCGTTAAGTTCGTATCGCCAGCGATTCGCCGGAGATTCATAAGTACAGGAGTACTGAGTAGGCCAAGTAGCGACTATGCCATAAATACGCACCTATATGCAATACACATTTCGACAAGTTGCTGTTGGATTGCTGACGGATCGTTGGCGATCGACTATGCATACGAGTGTGTTTCCCTTGTTTCCTCGGACTTAATTTTTTTTTTTTTAAACAACTTGAAACAAAAATTCAGCGTGTGTACAATTCGATAAAAAAGAATAAAATAAATACCTATGAAAAATACTCTTTCTTTTATCGACCTTTCAGATCAGCAAGTTTCCCTGCCGCACACTGTAGGATGTATTTATAAAAAATAGGTTTTATTTTTATGGTATAGTTTTTCACTTCATAGACAGATAAATAGTAATACCCGAGATGATAACTCGACAAATTCACTTTTTTTGAGTAATAGGGCTACTTAGCTAGTTGGGGTGTTTATATTTATTATATTATAATGTGTTTTTGATGCCTTGTTTTGGGTTGCAATGATTCATTGTGAAATTCAACTATAAAGGCTTGAAAAATATATAGATATATCCTGTTTTTCCCGGTGAATTTTTATCTTGTATCAGTTAAAGCGTTTATCTTGAAAATTGTATTTTTGTAGTGCAATGATTAACTCAACTATGCAGATATTTTTTCCGTTTTCCTCAATGATTTTTATCTAGGACCGTAATAGAAGTTTAAGTGGAGTCGTCGTACACCACCATTCATTGAATTCTAAGCATCGTCCTTGACCAAAACCTGGGGGTGGTTTTTCAAAAATATACTATAAATAATACTAAAACACGATAATGATAATAAATAACTATTAAATGCACAAAAATAGTTTTTCCTACGAGCGTTTCGTTTGGAGAGTTGTACTTTTCCGCACTAGTGCGGTAAAGTTACTTTTCCGCATTAGTGCTGAAAAGTAACTTTTCCGCACGATTTTTGTATTTTTAAAATGAAGATATTTATGACTAATTAAATGATTTTTGTTACTTCAAATAAGATGGACAAAAACACTCGCATGTGAAAAAAAGCATACTTAACAATTTTTTAGAAATAATCGCCAAAACAGGTAAACTGCGAAATGGATCGAAATTTTAAAATTACGTACTTCTTTGATAACTGATGCAGGATCCAAGAATTCAAATTTTATCAAATTTTCATTTTTTTTTCCATTATTTTTCCGTCCATACAAAAATCGTGCGGAAAAGTAACTTCTCCACACTAGTGCTGAAAAGTTACTTTTCTGCACGATTTTTGTATTTTCAAAAATAAACATGTTTAGGACTAGTTAGATGATTTATTTTACTATTAATAATAATAATAATAATAATATCCTTTATTTAGCATAGAAGCTATACAGTAAACAGTGAATATAAATAAATCATACAGACAAAAATGTATACAAATATGTGTAAAAAATAAAATCAGGTGAATACATGCGCTCTCACTAGTTCCTTAAAATGCCTAAAATTATCACAATTCTTGATCACATTTGGTAGGGAGTTAAATTCCAGTAGTCCTTTATATAGTAGGTAATTTAGCATTTGATCTGTGTTACATTTGTTAATCAATGCAAAATCAAGACAGTTCCTGGTGTTGTAAGAATGTAGGTCTTTAAAACAGTTTACTCTAACACTCAAATAGTCTGGTAACATGCGGTTTTTAAGTTTGTACACAAATACATAAACACTAAACATAATTTTTTGCTTCACGGACATCAAATTCAAATTACAAAGCATGGTATCAATGGATGTGTAACGGTTACATTTCAGTATCGCCCTCATCCCTCTGTTTTGTATAATCTGTATTTTGTGGATTTTATACGCAGGCAAACCATACAATAGTGTTGAACAAAAATGGAGGTGAGGCATCGCTATACTCTTATATAATGACAATTTAGTATCTAAGGACAAAGCTTTACCTATTCTTGATATAAAACCAACTTTTTTGGAAAATTTCCGAGTAACATAATCACAATGTTCGTAAAAGTTCAAATTGGAATCAAAAATTACACCCAGGTACTTCATTTGCCTTTCAAACATTATTTTATCATTGTTTATAAAAATGTTAACACTATTCAGATCAACATCTCTCAAACACGATCTTTTTCCAAACAAACACAATTTAGTTTTAGCCGTATTTACACATAATTGGTTATTACAAAGCCATCGATACAACTTATCCAAGTCAGAGTTCATACTGTTCTCCATTTCTACCAAATTTTTACCCGCTATATATATCATTGTGTCATCTGCGAATAGTTCCAAACTGCATTCCGAGACAACTTTGGTAATGTCATTAATATAAATTAAAAACAATAGAGGGCCTAACACTGTCCCTTGGGGCACACCATGTTTTACAATTAAAGGATCAGACACAGAGTTGTTAAATTGAACTTTTTGGTATCTATTGCTCAAATAGCTTTCAAACCATTTTAAAACCACATCCTCAATGCCGACACTGCGTAGTTTTCCCAATAATATCTTTCTATTTATAGTTTCGAACGCTCTTCTTAAATCTAGAAATACAGCTAGAACCAAGTTACCCTTATCTAATTTTTTCTTGAAAATATCACAGACTTTTATCACAACAGTTTCACCTTATGTGGCATTTTGAGGTATTATAAAAAGATTTTTGCGTATCAAAAACTTGTTTTTTTTATAAATAAGATGGTCAAAACCACTCGTAGGAAAAACATTGTACCTAACTCTTGCGGAAAATGTCTTCTCCGCCCTTAACGGCTTGCGTCCGAACTCCGCTCCGCGTCGTTCGTGCAACCGCCGTCGCGTGCGGAAAAGTACCACTTTCCGCACTTGTTAGGTAAATAATTATTCCAGGTATAAAATAATCCATATATGATAGAAAATTAACAAAGCAGACCTAAGATCTAGCCTAAGATACATCAAGCAAGTTAATGAATGTTAAATGTGTCAATAAATGATTATTTATTTCTGCAACTGGATGAAGTGTGGCATTTCACGCCTTTTTAAAATATTTGCATCTCTTGTTTGCGTAGTTATTTCTACGTGCGATTGTATTGAATTTTCCAAATTTGAACCGGTTTCAGACAAAAAATCTCTGTTGCTTCGACAAAATAAACTAGTCAACTGTCAACAAAAAAAACAGTACACCCGAAATTTCCGCCTACTTATGTTTTAACGAATCGTTGAAAAACTATGCGGTTTGGTTCAAAAAATTAATTTCCTCAAAAACTTCTTTTATTATACAGTGTGGTAAAAAATGTACTGTACATTTTTTGGAGCTTTTTTTCGATATGCCCAAGTGCTTGTTACGTCCATACCCCTGGACATTTTTGGATTTTTGCTGATATCTTCTTTTGTTTTTGAAATATCGACTTTTTTTCAAAATTATCACACATAGGGCTTTGAATGGCTGTTCTGTTAATTTTAAGTTTACAACTGACAATGTTATGGTATAGATCTATTGTTTAGCTGACTTATTGGATACTCAGCAATATTTGGAGTATACAAGGAGGGCCAAAGAATGTTGACCATAAGTAGAGCACTTTTTAGTGATTTTGTCAGGTTTTCTAGAAAATAAATTAACAATTAATCAATTAATTCAGCTTCTACGACATACTAATTTTCAAGAAAACCTGACAAAATAACTAAAAAGTGCATTACTTATGATCAAAATTGTTTGGCACAACCTGTATACTCAAAATATTGCTGATTTTTGTCTCCTTTATAAGTATCCACCATCGTCAAAAACTCAAATTAGTTTCAAACAACAAAGTTCTACTAGACGACAACTTCCTCCAATTAACCTTCTGATAAACAATATAGTTTCGGAAGGATATTTGCCAAGACATTCTAACTTTTCGATTTCCTCGGAGATTGTATGTTTGCATGGAAAGCAGAACTGGACATTTCCAATTTCGGAAATGGCCATCATGAATTCTTAATTTTATATCGATTGCACATAAAATGCAGTATAAAATTTTCATCAGAATACAGAATGTGCTAGATTTTTCTATAAGTTACACAAAAATAAACAATATTCAAAGAAAATGAATACATTTGGCATTATGAACAAACATGTTTATTATTTCTTTCAGTTTATGAGATGTTTGGAATAACTTGTTAGAAATGTCTGTACAGAATAATTTTAAACATACGTCGATAATTCATTCATTTTTACGATTAATGATTTTACTGTAGTTTGGTTGAAAATTGCGTTTTATGTCACATTTTAGGCTGAATAATATAAGCAAAACAACAACTTCCATTGATACATACATGGAAGTTATATTACAACCCCCATTAATAGGATATATCCACTTTAATTATGGAAGCCAGAAATGCATTATCTGGAATAATGTATTATTCATGGTTATATATGATTTGGATAGCAGATTATTTTTTCAACATTTTCACCAATGCAATGTAATTGTGTAACTTGACGTCAAATACGCTTATCAATAACTATATCATAATTATTACTAATTGCTTTGCGATAAAACGTGGACGTTGACCTTACTCTTAAACAACAGACTTGTTCATATTGAGAAGCTTGAATTGGGTTTTGATTTAAATCAATTTCAAATTTGTTGAACTATTGATATGCAATTTTTTATTCCTAAAAATTTTTTGAGATGAAATTGATCCATTCATAAAATATAATTAATCACGGATAGGGTTCACAATAGCACCAATGGATTAAAAAAATGATTTTGCGAAAAAAATGCTATCTTGATTTAAAAATGTTTCTTGTGAAAAAATACTATTAACGAAGATATTTGATTTTTTATACAGGGTTCGCAAAAACTTCAAAAACCTGATTTTTTTCCAAGAGTAAACTATCTTTTTGGACAGTATTGAAGGTTCAAAAACATAAAGCCTTTTATTTTATCTTTAATACTTGATTTGATTTGACAGTGGAGTTCTGTCAAATATAAAGGTGCGATTAAAAAATCATTGAACTCCCGAACTTTTGGAGTTGTTGGGTTGAAAGTGTCAGAAACCCTTCTTTAAACTGTGGAAAAAATATTAAAATTGTTGTTTAAAAATCAAGGGAGTTATGAACTATCTTAGAAGTTCTGTCAAATATAGAGGTGCGCTACAAATAACCCTATAACTCCCGAACTTTTGAAGTTGTTGAGTTGAAAATTTCAAAAAAGTATCCTCAACTTTTCTTTAAACTGTAGAAAAAATTGTGAAATTGTTGATTGAAAATCAAGAGAGTTATGAACTATTTTAGTAGTTCTGTCAACTTTAAGTTATACAGTGCTTTTCTTTAATGTCCCCCCATTTTATTTTTTGAACGGCTCAACTTAGAGACTTCAAATTCTAGGTGATGAAATACAAGCATGTTCACTATGTTTTGACATGAATTTCACCTATGAAAAATTCAAGATGGCGGCTGGGCGCCATCTTGGAATGTTTTTTTGAATAGGAATAGGAGTCATGTGACACCTCATTTTGAAGGGCCTGATGAGTACTTTATAACCCTAAAATATTGAATCGATATCTTCAAGAACTACAAAATGGCGGTACATTTAATAACTACATTAATGCATATACCTACTTATGACTAAATAACTTTAATAATACATTGAAATCAATTCAAATGATTTTGGAAATGGGTGCCTTGAACTTCTTGGCCTAAAAACAGCCTTTCCGATTTTTTTTTTTTTTTTTTTTTTAAGTGTATGTATCAATGTAGTAATTGAATGTACCGCCATTTTGTAGTTCTTGAAGATATCGATTCAATATTCAAGGGTTATAAAGTACTTATCAGGACCTTCAAAATGAGGTGTCACATGACCCCTATTCCTATTCAAAAAAACATTCCAAAATCCCCAAATTATAATTTTGTTTTCCTTTCATTTTTTGTTTTCATCTTCCTCCTGTTACTTTCTTATGTGTTTTCTTCATTTTCAACTCCGCTTTTGATTTGGTTCTTAGATTTTTGCTCTGTACTTTTTCAGTTGATCACTTAGTTTTGTTTTTTTTTATTTCAATTTTTTTGACTTCCATTCCCAACTTTTTCTTAATTTCATGTCCTCTGTTTTCTCTATTCAATTTTCTTTATTCAAAGTTTATGTTTTTTTGTTATGTTTCTGTTGCTATTGATTCAATGATTTGTTTTTTTATGACGTATCAATGTTCTTTTAGTGGATATTTGATGTTTTTTTTTTGCTTTTTATTGTGAATTTATATCTTCGTCTTTCTTTTCAGGTTTTCTTACCAATTTTTAATTTTCCTTTTTTCTTACTACAGTTTTTTATTTATTCCTTTTTCTTATTACATATTGCTTTTGTGAAAAAATAATGAAATAGTTACGTATTGAATAAGAAATAATGAACAGAAAATTAAATACAAAATTGAATTTAATTTATAAGTAGCAAATCAAAAAAATAAAAGGATTGGAGATTAATAAAATAAAATGAACGATTTCTTTTCTGCTACTGACTTGTTTGCGGATTCTTCTATTTTTAATTTTTTTGTTATTCTTTCCCATCAAATTTTATATTTTCTAAGTAATTTATGTTTTATTGCCAATTTTTAGCCTTTATTATAACACCAATTTTTTTTTCTATATATTTTTGGGTATCATAGGTATACTTTCCTTATATAATGTAGTTGTATATGAACTTTTTTCCTCTTTCTTATGTTGCACTAATGAAGAAATAAATAGTAAAAATGAAAAAAAAGTACCTGTTATGAATGAACTCAAATTTTTTAAAACTCAAGACTCATTTTCACAATCTAAATATTTAAATACGATCAATATTATTATTGGTTTCTCGTTGAAATTTGATTTTAAAAATTTTTTTTGGATTTTATTCACAAATTATATTTTATAGAAACAATATTTTTTCATTTGATTTTATCATAGAATTTGAAATCGAGATATTTTTGTCAATGGAATAAATAGTTATAATAATAATGATAATGATGAATATGAATTTCTTTCAAAACACGTATTATTAGACTTTTTAGTTGAAAAATGAAAATTGAAAAAAACAATAAAATTCCATTATTTTTTTTGAATAGTTGTGAGATATGTATTTGTTCTAAATGAAGTGGAGTTTTACAAAGTGGTTTTTGTAAGGTTCACATTTAATTTCACTTCGAAGTGGAAGTGACAGATTTCCGATTGGCGAATGGGAATTAGATGTTAATATCCACATTGAATTTGTGTTGAGAGTCACGCTTACGCCAAATTCAATGTGGATGGTAGCGTATGATTCCCGTTTGCCAAGCGAAAATTTATCGCTTCCTCTTTGAAATGAGATTAGGCATTTTTCCAAAATAGCAATCATCCTGAAAATTTAGTTTGATTTATTTCGGAACTGACAAAAAAGAACATTGATTTCTTTTTTACCTTTTGCCTGTTATGGTGTAAATTCGTACAAAAATCTATAAAATTAATAAAGAAACTTTTGAGGTTGCCTACAAATTTGTGTTATTATTCCATAATGGCTTGATTTTTAATTTTGAGATGAAAAAGTTTTTAGAGTAAATTGTTTTATTTCTGTTAACCTTTGATTTTTCATTATATGAAACAAAATCAAAATCACCCTGTTCTGAATATAACAATAATTCGACATGAATAGACAGTTTCTCTTATTGAGTATGTAATCAAAAAAAGTCATTGATTTTTTTTATAAATTCCAAAACCTTTTTTTTGTTTCACAAAACAACAACAGTCAAGCAAGAGCAACACAAGTTTTCAAAAATTGGTGACCGGAAAATCGTACAACCACTTTTTGTTTGGTTTCGCTTCAACTTGTAGCTTTCGCTATTTTTAACGAATTATTTTTTTCTGTTGATCAATCATCAACCTATAGCTTCAAGTGATGAGTTGATCAAAACCAGGTCGAGTCCACCTACAATCTAAATTTCATGCATTTTGTTGTATATTTGTTACAAAATCGCTTGTCAGTCCATTAAAGATAAATAATTATATTTTCAACCGGCGGCTAATTAGCGATCGATTTATTTGCCATTCCATTGATTTGGTTTTGAAAAAGTGCCAAAACATTATTTGACGCATCTTCGATTTTGTAGGAACGCCAGCGGCCTGCTGGGAATCTAGGCTTTGTTTGACAACAATGATATCAAACAATATGATGAAATGTTTCATTGTGGCTCAGTGCAGTTGTCACATGTCAACAATAAGCGCATGCTATCGCAAACCAATTCATTAAAAACGGCTTGAAAGTTGTAAAACAGCCCCCTCACCTTTCCGAGACTGGCATAGTTTTCGATGTCAACTGATAATATTCCTGATTTTTTGGCGTTCCCAACAAGTCATCAAAATCAATGGCACTTTCAATATCAAAGTCATCGGTCAGAAGGGCCGATAGGTCATAACCCAAATCGATTCCTGATTCGGTCATGTTTGAAGCGCACTTATATTAGTTTAAAAACTTATTAGCGTGTTATAAGCATGTTGTTTTTGAAGACTTTCGCGGCGACGAAATATCTCGCGCCGGCTCGCTTAAGCCAACTCAACTCAACAGTTCGAAAGCAACTGATTTTTTTGCCAATAACAATGTCACGGGCAAAGCCGGCTTAGCGAGTGCGACGCTCAGCCTCAGTACTCAGTATTGGAACAAGTTGTTCTGGTGGGATTTTTTGAATTTTATTCGATAGTTGTTTGATCGGCTGGATCTGAAACGCGCGCATCTTGCGCTCACCTATTTTCCAAAACATATCTAAATGTTGCGGATGAGATTCTATCTCACATCCATGTATAGGGTGTTCTGTTATATTTTATTCGTCCTGAAAAAATCGAAAATAGAAAAAATTTACAGAT
This sequence comes from Orchestes rusci, assembly GCA_958502075.1. Taxonomy (NCBI): domain Eukaryota; kingdom Metazoa; phylum Arthropoda; class Insecta; order Coleoptera; family Curculionidae; genus Orchestes; species Orchestes rusci. The sequence continues at coordinate 116,465,692 of OY293303.1, forward strand.
GATTTAGTTTTTTAAATGCATGGTACAATTTTGTCTAGAACAGTCTTCAAAGATTTGATTCAGAAACTACTCCAAACCAACTAAACTCAACCCAGCTTGACTTAATCTAAACTAAAAAAGTTGGGTTAGTGTTCCTTGCATATTTTTGTCTGAAAAAATCGTTGAAGATACCACCCAACAAACAAATTAAGAACTTTTGACCAGAAGAAAAGGAAAATGTCTTGATTTGGTATAAAACTACCTCCTTTTACCTTGCAATTTAACTTCAATGTCATAAAAAACTATTAGTTATTCAGCTCGAGGCAACTAATTCACGACATAAATACAGTTCTATTAGATAATTTCACTGTAAGTTATACAATATATAGATAACTTAAAATAAATATGAATTGTGTCATATACAACAACGACATATACAGGGTGGAGACTTTAAATGGAACGCTGCTTATAGCGGCCCAGGGAATAAGATTTTTCTAAAATCCAAAAACATGCCATCAAAGATTTTTTATGGAGTTCACTTTCGTAATGTAAAAAAAATGTGGGTCCCCAAAAGAGAGATGCAGCCCCAAGCAACTTTTTTTTTTCAAATTGAGAGGTCGAGAAGCGGTAAATTTGACCCTCTATGTTTGTTGGGCATTAAGAAACTATTCCAGACTAACCTAACTCAACTTCACTTAACCTAAACTAAAAAAGTTGGGTTAGTTTTGGTTACTTTTGGATATCTTTCTTATTATTCGTCCTAGAAAAAAGTTCAAATTTAACAGTAATTCAGGGACTTTTGGATAAATCCCACTTCTGATAATAGATTTTTATTTATTCCACTTTTTTCTCTATATTTTTTCAAAATTAATTAGTATAAAGTACAACCGTACACCGTACCTAAAAGCCAACAATTCTCGAAAGACATTTTCGGAACTGTCAAAGTGACATTCCAAGCCCAAAGTACACAATATTTTGTAAATTATTTTTTTTTCGATGTGCTATGGATATAAAAATATTTCAAGACATTTTTGTTACTGGAAAAAAATTGAAAATATCTAAAATAACAACGTAAGAAGCAATTAAATGAATTGATGATATGGCATATTTTCCAAACTCAATATTTCATGAACGGTTGACATTTTCACTGTGAAATTTGGTGGGAAAGGTTTTTTGGGATGCTCTTTCAAGGTCAAGATACACAATATTTCGAAATTGATTTTTTTTATGTGCTTTTGATAGATTGTTATACTGCGCTAGAAGTAATTCAAGGAATTGTTGACGTTGCATATTTTCAAAAATTAAAATTCAATATTTCATGAACGGTTGACATTTTGACAATGAAATCTGGTGGGAAGGAGTTTTTGGGGATGCTTTTTCGATTGGGGACATTTTTGAACTGTCAAAGTGCCATTTCAAGGCCAAATTACGCAATATTCAAGAATTTTTTTTCGATGTGCTATTGATAGATGTTATATTTATAGACATTTTGGTGAGAAACATATTCAAAAGAATAGAATTGCATGGAAACGGCAGTCCACACTATTTCCATTTTTATTCTAAAATGCATCCAACTAAGTAATGCTTGGTTTATACATTCAATTTCACTTCAAAGTGGAAGTGACAAATTTCTGCTTGCCAAACGGCAATTATATGCTACTATCTACATTGAATTTAGCTTAAGCGAGAGTTTGAATACAAATTCAATGTAGATGGTAGCTTATGATTTCCGTTTGGCAAGCAGAAATCTGTCAATTTTAATTCGAAGTGAAGTTGAATGTAATCCTCACATATTTCTACTTTTTGACCTAAGTTTCAAAAGTATTATTTATCACTAGATTAACAGATCAGTATGTTTGCTAACAATTATTTATTTGTATTTATATTCATTTGTGATTTTTAAATGCGCGAGAGCAGTTTACACTGTTTGCAGGACTGCAAGCTTTTTTATTCCTTATGGCGAAGATTTTGAGGTGCGGAGCTGTGCTAGGTTTTCTTTATTGAGAATAAATAAATATTAAAAATATGGTTTTGGTTTTTATTTCTCAAAAAAAAAATTAAAAAAAAAATTAAATTAAATAAAAAAAATTTCATAGGAAAATGTATCCCCTTTTAAAATATATAAAAATGAATATACCATTACATTTGATTTTTTTGAAAAAAACGCAAAAACATGCTACCATTTCAGTTAACGCCATCTAGCGGCGACGGCGAAGGTCAAAAATTCAAAACCAAAAAAGTTTTTTGAAGTGCAGATCATGCTCTTTCATATGAGCCCAAGCTCGTTTAAATCGGTCAAGCGAAACGGTAGAAATCTCCGTTTGTTTAATGAAATAATTGAACTTCCCCACCACTTTATTATGATAGATAGGAAAAAACGTTTTTGACAAAAAGTGTAGGTAAATAGTCAGTAAATCCGAAAATGAGCTCATCGATATATTTTCATTGGACAAAATTCCATAAAAATCATATTTTTCTACTTGGTCTTGGTTGTTACGCCCCCTAGCGACCATTTCAGAAACTTGAAAATATTTTCCAGGTTTTTCTCTTGGCCGTTTTAGTGATAAAATTTTTTGCCGCAAGCCTCTACGATGAATAGTTTACGAGAACTGGCACCCTGACTCTGAAAATGAATCACCTTGTACGTAACAAGCACTTGGTCATATCGAAAAAAAGTTCCAAAAAATCTCTGTGCATGGAAATGAGGGGACAGTAAGGAACAAATTTTATAGTACTTTTTCTTAGCACCCTGTATAAAAGAAGTTTTCGAAAAAATTGATTTTTTGAACTATCCGCATAAATCGCAAAGAAATGCTTTGCATCGTGGTGCAAACCGCATATTTTTTCATCGATTCGTTAAAAAATTATGAGTGTCCAAACATTGGCGAAAACTTTTGGATGTACCGTTTGTTTTGTTGAGTAGTACATTGAATTTATGTTCAAGCAATCTACAGGGTCAGGGTGATGTGATGACTGAAGATGAGGAAATAGAGGATCAAGGTGAATTGTCATAAAAGTTGTCAATAAGACTAGTTTGTTTGAGATTATTTTCCTGTTTAATAAATCAATGAAAGACAAATAATACATTAACTACATAACATGGCGCAGTCGAGGCTCAATTGGAGGGATGGAAAGATGTACAACAAAAATGTGTTGTGTCTATGCTTAACATAGTATGAAAAAGATACAAAAACTGCTAATTTTTTGAATAAGAATAATGAGAATTCAGAAATGATGAATGAATGTCATGCGGTGACAATGAAGAATGATGTTTTTTCAGAATAATTTTCATAAGCACATCTGGTGATGCCACTCGTTTCCGTGCCCTGGGATATCTTACTTGTACCTTAACATATGAAAATGTCCTTGCACAATACGGCCAGAATTCAAAAGCATAAATTAATTCAATTTCACGAGTTTATTTAATCCGGTTAAATTTGGTTCGGTAATTTGCCATAGCAGAAATTGGAAACCATTGCTTGATTTTCTAATGCATTTGTTATATAGGTATGTAAAAAAAGTTTTTGGATTAAATGATTGCAAAAATAATATGATATTGACTAATTTTTTGCAAGAAAATGGTGCAAAAAACGATTATCACGTGGTTTCTGTATAAAAAGGACCAATCAACAGGTAATTGAGAAATACATTTACTAATAAAGTGAAAAATATGAGGTTCCATTTAAATTACTCAACTTATATCCACTGAGAGTTTTAATTTGATCATTTTCAATATAGGATGACAAGTTTATTAAGATTAGGATATAAAATATGATCTATTGTTACACTTTATCACAGATTTTTCAAAGGTGAGAACACACAAAAATTATTATTTAAAAAACCTTGAGATATGGTATTATAAACCTTCCAAAAACATATACTTATTTTGATCAGAATACAGAAGGTTCCATTAGAAAAAAAACACCTTTTAAGGCTTTTAATACACGCTGTATAATATAAGATAAGATAATCCTGGAATAATACAGTAGCTAACAACTCTACTACAAGCATGAAAGAACCATACTGTTGTTTGTTCAAATTCCAATTTTCCACAACTCACTACAGGTGTGTAACTAATCACCGCAAACTCACACAAGTGCAAAAATTTAATTACCAAACATAAAGCAAATTTGGCTGCGAGCCACATACCTCTATTGTTAAAAATAAGTTTAACCGATTTATCACCTATAATTATAAGTATTGGTGAAAATCTATCTAGCCAATTTATTAAGTGCATTAATCAGGTTGATGATGGATTTGTTCGTGGTCGTAATCATTAGCACCATTGTGATAATTTTATTAAGTAAGCTTGACATCATTTCTCTCAACAATGTCCGGCCTGTTTACAGCAGTTACGGTTAAAAATTAAATTATTGTGGAATTGGTAGTGCCAACAACGCCTACTATACGACGTAACGACTGTGATACCGACGAACAATTAAAATCGGTATTTCATGGAATTATTAAATCTGTTAAGTTTAACCAACTTTTGCATACATTTTTAGAAGCACGTTGCCAAAAAATTGTTCAGGCTAATGTCAAACGATCACGAATGTGTCAGACAAAATTCCAGAGTTCAATCTACGAATGTGAAGGGTCAAACAAGATGTGCACAGATTCATGTTCACCAACTATAAAAATAACAATTACGTTGATACTTCTACAAATTAATTTGTCATCTATATCAATAACAACAGGGGGAAATGTTGCATATAGCTTGATAGAATAGCTGACCAAACAGATTACAAACGAACTGCTGGCATTAATGAATATATCAGCAGTTAATGGGCGTCATGATTGTTAATTGATACAATTGATGTCAAGTGACTGAAATTCGAAATGAATTGTGTCTTACTATGTTTAGGGATTGTGATTATTCGGGAAACCTTCGGCTTTGGGAGTGGATTTGAGGATATCGATAGAGAGTGGATGCAGTTTAAGGTAATTACCTTTATAACGTACTTGCACACATGTGTGCAACAATTTTATGTTTTAAACAGGTCTAATATGTCATGTTTTTCAACAAACAAATTTAAAAAAATCAAACATTTGAGGTGAGAATTCCAAGAAACGAAATAGATAAATTTTCGAGGTGACGTTAAAAATACTAAACATCAACAATACTAATGTGTTTAGAAATAGATAGGAATCTGGTTTAAAGAACGCAAACCTCATAAACCAGTTTTGCGTTTTTTGAAGACATCTAGTTTTTGTGTACAGACCACTCAGAAACGACATAACATAAATAATCACGAGATAAAAATTACAGGAAAAATTCAACAAATCCTACTTGAACTTCCATGACTCACTCAAACGAGACACTTGGCTAGTGAACAAAGAGAAGATCAAAAAGCATAACGACGAAGCAGCAAAAGGCCTACATTCGTATTATCTGCAGGATAACAATTTAGGTGATCTGGTAAGCCTTCCCGAATACTGGTCTCTTAACCAAATAAAATATTCGCTCTGAGAACAGAGACAAGCACGTAATTGATAGAGCGTGTACACTCAATCCGCCCTCGAGGCTGAACATCGTCATCGATCTGCCGCTCAAAATAGAGTATGTGGTGAACGTGCTTAACCAACCATCAGTTGGCTTAAATTCATTTTAGTTCACACCAAACAGGCATATGAAGGTGAATTTATGTCGATTGATCACGACATTGAATCTCTTCAACCTTCCCAGTTCACTTTTTATGTAAATTGTAAAGCGTTTGATAAAACCACCAAGACAGAACTTACTCTACCATAAAATCGGTACCGAAAACTGGTCAAATAAACGACATTTGCAGCAGCAAAACATGTGCAAAAAATAGATCCAGTTCACCATCATAATATTGATTTTGTCAAAACTCGAAAGCCAGGAATGTAACAAGCCGATGCCTATAATAAACATATCCAAATATCGAAACAAATTTGAGGATGTTTTCATTAAAACAATGTTCAAAATTGAATTCTCCATAGCGATGCAAATGTGAATTATTTGAAAAAGTTAAAATCAACTCATCAACATAGCGCTCCATGATCAGAACGTCGACTGTACCGCATCTCGCCAATGAAAACAGAACCGATTTTCTCCCATTGAAGTACTAACTTGCGGAGGACGATTCACAAATTTGTCGTTGATTTGAGAGAATATGTTTTGAAGTGAATTTTGATTTTTTCTCTATTTTGAAAAATATTGTTAGTACTCCAAACATTTAGGTAATTTTTATGTGGTTCATTAATATTTATTCTGATGTACTGTACAACTGAGGAGGTGGAAAGAGGAGGAGATGAGATCGTAAATAACGATTGACGTGTCGTTTTCGAGGTTTTTCGGGTCAAGGATTTTGATAGTGCTGCTATTTTTGCTCTAACTGTAATAATCTATGCATTTTGAAATAGTAACAAGAAAAATAACAAAAAAATTGTGATTCTCATACCCAAAAACCCCAAAAAAGAGTTGTCACACGCCCTGGTAACTCCAAAACCTTGGTGGAGATGTAAAGAGGAGGTAATGAGGTTGCAAACAAATATAGCGATTGACCTGTCGTTTTCGGGGTCAAGTCTTTCAATGGTGTTGTTATTTTCACTTTTAATGTGATAATACGCAAGAAACTTCAGCCATCTATGTAAACTTGATATAGTTACAAGGAAAATAACGTCAGATTTGTGTTCCGTATACCCAAAAACCTCGAAAAAGAGTTGTCACACGCCTTGACAACTTCAGAACCTCTTTTCACTCCCAGAGGAGGGAGAAAGAGGAGGAAATGGGGTTGCAAATAAACACAACGAGTGACGTGTCGTTTTCGAGGTTTTTTGGGTCAATGATTTTGATGGTGTCATTATTTTTGCTCTGACTGTAATAATAAGAGAGATACTCCAGCTATCTATACACTAGAAATAATGACGAAGAAAATAACATAAAATTTGTCTTCCTCATACCCAAAAACCTTGAAAACGAGGTGCCACACGCCCAGAGAAGGTGGAAGGGGGAAATGAGGTTGGAAATAACTATGATAAACAATGATAAACAATGTTCCGTCCATCGCAGTTTGTTTTCAAAGAAACAATTGATTTTTTGCATATATCCATTCAGAGCCACCAAACATACCTACAAAAAATGGTGAAACTAACCAAAAGCAGACACAGAAAAGTCGACGCTGACGTAGTAGGTGATTTCTACCATCAATTCAACCACATCCCCGAAGAAGTCAACTGGATCGAGCGTGGTTTCCAAACCCCCGTCTACAACCAAAAAGAATGCGGCTCCTGCTACGCTTTCAGTATCGCTGGAGTGCTACAGGGACAAGTTTTTAAACAGACCCACAAACTTGTACCTTTAAGGTAACTCAAATTGTTGATACATCACCAATTAACACCCAATTTTAGTGCCCAGCAATTGGTGGATTGTAGCGCCACAGCTGGTAACTATGGCTGCGCAGGAGGATCACTACGAAATACACTGAGATATGTGGAGAAAGCTGGAGGAATTATGGCGTATAGTGATTATCCTTACATATCAATGGTAGGTGTGGTTGGAAGTGTGGAGGTAGTGAATAAAGTTGATGTTGTTCCAGCAAAGCAAATGCCATTTTAAAAAGTCGATGAGTATAGTGAATATTACAAGTTGGGCAGTGCTACCGGCTAGAGATGAAAAGGCCTTGGAGTTGGCTGTGGCTAATGTGGGACCTGTGGCTGTTTCTGTTAATGCGGCTCCTCATACTTTTCAGTTTTATCAGTGAGTACGATACAAAATTGATAGGAAAGTAAGTTGTTAAAACGTCAAAAACGTAACTCAGTTACCTATGCATTTTGAAGATTCGTGATTATTTTTATGTAAAACGAAAAGTTTGAAAACTGGCACCGCCACCATTGGTCGGTGATTCCGTGATGGTATTTCTTGAATGTTTTTTTTTTGACAATAGGTACGTCATCTGACCGTGCAGAAAAAAAAAATTGATTATGAGGGTAAGTTGATTTCTGTTTGGCTAAACAATGTTTATGCAAAAAGTCAAGTGGTTATTTAAAATTATTTTATATCATAAAAAAATCAATTTGATTTACTTCAAAATCGGCATGTGGATTCTAAACAACTTTTTCATTTTTTTTGTAATTATTGTTTAATCAACCCAACTTTTGACACCAAAATGAACTTTTCTTAAAATTTTCGTCAAACCGATTAACTCGTGACATGATGTCAAAATTGATTTTTTGGTTATCGGTCATGTACAAGCTATCCGCGAAAGTTTTAAAAAAATATAAATAATAAAAAAAACATTATGTACCCAACTTTATGGCGGACAATGTATAATATACATATACTTTCCTGAAAATTCCCTACGAGTCATCAGGAACGGCACTACGCAGTGAATGTTCAATTACAGTTTTCATCCAAAAAAAATCAATGGTCGAAAATTTCTTTCTACTTAAATAATTGTTTAAAAAAATGAAATTGAATGTATGATTCAAATTAATTTATAAAAATCTCATTGAATTTATTCTCATCCGGAAAGTAACAAATATAAATATATGGTAACACTCCTTAAAATTTCCTACGAATCATCTGGAGTGGCACTACGCAATCAATGTTTATTTACAATTTTCTTATAATGTATTTGTTTCTGAAAATAACATTTATCCAAATGACCATAAGAATTATCAAAAGAAACACTTGTTATTTATTTTTTTATTTGATGGTATTCCTTCACCAATTTTTAATTTTTTTCTTTTCCACAACCCCTTTTTGATGGAGCTAATTTTTGATAATACTCAGAACATTACAAATCAAATGTATCATTTTTGAGTTTGTTCGAATAATTTTTAAATGATGAAGGTATTTTTTTATGGTATTCCTCCAGCAAATCAATCAAAATCGTGTTTTATTGAGTTTTTATTTATTGTTCGAGGTATTTTCGACGTTTTTTCGTTGAACAGATAACATAAGTGAAGTAGTATTGAATTTTTCATCTTCTGGAAAAACACTTGATGTGAGTATGAAAATCCAATTTAAGGTATTTTATATCATGAATACAAAAACCTTTATGGTATTCCTTCACCAAATTTTGAAAATCAAGTATTTTGAGTTGAGATATTTTAAAACGGCATTTATAGGATTGGAACAATGAATTTACTCTTTTAAAGAAGTTTTGTCCTCAATATAACTCAATTTTACCAAACGATAACCATGAAATTAAAACGTTTTCAACAACAACAACACTTTGAAAATCGAGAAAACAACTGCAAAACAATTCTCTTTTCCACTTCCCGTTGGTTTAAGTGACTGTTTGATGGTATTTCTCTACTCTACTAATAATTGTTTGGTTTTTAAATGGCCAATAGTCTTTTAAATATTTTATCATCTCGTTGAAACACATCTTTTTTGATGGTATTCCTTCGCCAAAATGTCAAAAATCTTTCCTTTATTCCGTTACTAAATTGCACTTTATTTAGATTTTTTTCTAAATCTAACACATCTCAAGAAGATTTAGGTCTACCTTGATCATAACTCCCTTTCAGCAAAGGTATCTACGACGACCCTACTTGCACCTCTTTGAACGTAAACCACGCAATGCTGGTGGTGGGTTACTCAAAAGACTACTGGATTTTGAAAAACTGGTGGGGAAAACATTGGGGGGAAAATGGGTTGATGAGACTGAAGAAAAATAGGAACAGATGCGGCGTTGCCAACTATGCTGCTTATGCTTTGGTGTGATTCAATAAAGAAAAATAAACGTTTTTTTGTGTTTCACTTACCAAGTTTATAATCACAGCCAAACCGGTTGATAGGAAATCTAGAGATTATACGAAAAAGGTTGTTTGTTCAAAATAGTTACGATACGCTAATGACTTATTAGCAACAATAACGTACTTACTTGACTTTTTTTAGAATTTTTTGTCAGATTTATTTGGAGAGTGCAACATTTTTCAATGTTCTATCTGAATCCGAGAGATCTTCCACATATTCTCGGACACCCTGTGGTGCCAATAATTTGAAAAGGACCAGCATTTAATTGTGTCCAAACCAATGATAGTATGGAAATTTGGGGAGACACGTCAATTTAGATATCGAGGGGGACAACTTCTGAGATATCTAGTGTCTCGCCAAATTTTTATACAATCATTGGTTTGAACAATTTAATGCTGGTCCTCTTAAAATTAACACAATGTATAATTGGACAAATACAGCTGTCATACGTCATGGCGAATAAGCTAGCTAAGTCTGATGTCACAAAGTGGTTGAAGCTTATATCTTTTCCAATAAATATGTTAAAATCCCTTAAGAAAATGTTTTTTGAGTGTTTTTGAATTTGTTAGAAGCAAATGAAACTTCTCAGTGATTTTTTTTGGTTAGAATGGTTAGATGTGAGCCAGCCATCATCAACTTGGTTTTTTTAAATACGGTCCTGGATTTTTTAATACGGATTTTAAGAGCCTCTTATTTTCCTAAACCAACTATGTATCGCAATAATTCAAAAAAATTATATTAATGGATTTTTCCATAAGAACTCATGTCGTTAATCTTCCAAACTGACGTATCTCATAAAAATGCAAATTTGTGATTTTTACAGCAACCCCATTGAATTCACTGATTTTCTTTGAATTTAAAAGGACTATCAACAGATTTAACACTTCTATCAGTAAAAACAGCAACTACTGGAAAGCAGATAAAATGTACGGAGATCATGGAAATCAAGATGAGAAAAAAATTGAATAAATATAAATCAAATAAATATAAATCATTGACACTTAAACTTTAATAACGTGCACATTGACAAGCTGAATTCAGAACCTATCAAATTATCCAAGAAAAAGTTCTCCGATTTTCAAACATTCTGTAGTGCGCAGACTCCCATCCCATAATAAGGTTGGAAGAGCACAAGAACTTCTATCGTTCACTTCCATTGTTAGGGAGAGTGGGGACGGCAACACTGTAATCATATGGGAGCTACATCCAGATGCAAAGCCAGGGAGATTTCCACTTATTAATCTTTCAGTCACGTGATCATGAGTAGGGTGATTTCGGATAAAATTAGGTCGTTGCCATAGCAACATGTTAAAATGCAAGCCTATGATTGGTTAGAATTGACTGGTAGGAAATTTTCTGTAGAATAGTCTGAAGAAAAGTTGATAAAATTGAGAAACAAACAAGATAACCTCAAAATATTTCCAAGCATTAATTATACACTTAAATCAACTAACCTTATCGAAAACTTATATAATTCTAGTAAATATCACTCTAATTTAAACAAATAATACTGATACAAATCTCATTTGCTTTAACAAATTCAAAAACTCCCAAGAAAATTTTTTCTTACGGGATACGAATTTGTTGGAAACAATATAAGCTCCACCCACTTTCGTGACGTCACGACCGAGGCAGTCTATTAACGACGATTGAATGTAAATAACGAAGCTATGTAGGAGCATGCGCAGTGTTGCATTTTTAAGTAGAGTTTCCGTACACCCCTAATCGTTTTATTAACGATTTCTGCCAAGTTTTCAGAGCCGGTTCCATTGATTGGGTTATCCAGTTTATACAGGGTGTCCGAAAAATGATAAGCAAAAAATTCAGATGAGAATTCTGGACAAAAAATAGATGCTACCTCTTCCTATAATATTTTTTCGAAAATTGATTATTGACGGAGTTACAGGGTGTTATTTGCAGTTTTTTTGCAATACTATTTGCCACGATTATAGTATTTTGACAAAATCTCGTATTTGGGGCTTTATCGGGATGAGGAATTCAAATTAGAGGGCGCCACATACGAACCTATACTTCGATTTGAATGGTCTTGACTTTTTTGTGCTACACTGTAAGTGACTTTTGACCAAATATTTTCATTCTCTCGACCTTTTGACATAAGTAAGATATGCTCCTTTTGTTGCGATAAATATTAACGTTTTCGAGAAAAACGCAAAAATAACTTTGCATGCATGTAATGAATACGAAATCATTTAAATTTATTTTCAACCTTGAACATAGCATGCTTTGGAAACATGCGCTATAGTTGCGAAAAATTACCAACTGTCAATACTAATTCTAATCAAATTTGTTTCTACGGCAAAAAGTTTAAAATAGGTTGAAAAAATTTCATATTCATCACATGCATGTGGCGCCCTCTACAAAATGCGAAAAACCGGTGGGAAAATTTGAATTCGTTATCCCAAAAAAGCCCCAAATACGAGATTTCGTCACAATATTATGAGCGAAAGGCATGCCCATAAAACTGCAAATAAAATTTAAGTTTAACACCCTGTAACTCCGTTAATAATCAATCTTCGAAAAAATGTTCTAGGAAAAGGTAGCATTTCTTTTCGGTCTAGAATGCTCCCCTGATTTTTTTGTTCATCATTTCCGCACACCCTGTATAGGTCAGTGGCCAAAATCGGTTTCGAATCGCGTTTAACCACATTTTTTTTTGTGTTAAACCGGTTTAGTCTGCGCGTATAAACATACTAAAACGTTGACAGACTGCATCAAGATGGATGTTTAATCAACAAATACGTAATTCCTTTTGCTGTGGACAAGGAATTGATTGAATAAAACACAATCTGTCTTTTGATGTTGTATTTATGGATTTCATGTGAAATAAAAACAGTCAGACGTAAACATCAAAAACAGTAGAACCAACATTGAATAATTAATACAGGATGATCTTAGTTGTAACTGTAACTACAAGCACATACAGAATGTCACTTTTGTGCAAGAATTCTGCCATCAGAGCGTTAATATACATAGCGATACAAAAATTCGGGTTTCTCTCAATACCAATTCAACTTGCTGTTCCTATTTTGATAAGATCAATCGAAGGGGTTGAGTCACGATATAAATACATGGTTTGGAAAATATTGAACCTAAATCAATTGATATGCAATTAAAAGACAAGAAAATTCTATCCTGTAAACAAACGATGACGAAAAAGACCCTTCAATCGTTCTAATCTCTAGAAAAACCCAAACGAATTGACAAACGGTGACAGATATTTGCACAAATGTCTCATCAGGACAGATATCACGACAAATATTGTCGAATCATGCGAAGGTTCTGATTCCATCTACGGAATCACAACCAAGGAAGAGTTCAAGCGCAGTCTACTGAGTTCCATCTATATTTTATATATTGTAGCGATATATGTAATCGAAAATGTTTGACATATTGTGCGCATGGTAGAACATCAAGCATACACTTCTTATGTTTTACCTCACTGAAATCAAGTTAAAAATACCTATTAATATTAGCAAAATAAGAAAAGTACATTCTAGATGAACCACTGCACCGCAGGGTTTTCAAAATGCAGTAACAAAAGTATAAAATCGCTCTCATAGCTAGATAGTAACAATGATAAAACAGAATTAAAAATCAACACATTTGTTGTGTTCGGTTGTACATTTTTATTAGGTACTTCAGCAACATGTTTAGAACATTCAATCAATCAGTGGTTTAGCTGCTTGGCCTCTAAAGTCACCCTTGTGATTTTTTCGGTAATATAACTGAATGCGCATAGACTAAAAATAAAATAGACATTCATAAACATGTAAATAAGTGACGCCTCTACAAAAGCAATAGTCTATGAATGAAAATAAAAACCGTTTTACTTGATGATAAGCCGGTTTTTTTTACGAGGAAAAAAATTAAAACCGCTTTGTTTCAACAATTTTTGGTTTTGTTTTTTTTTTCGTCGAAAACGAAGAAAGATACGAAAATTTATCAAGAGACAAAAAAGTTGAATTTTTAGCTGCTGTATCTAAAACAAATGAATGTGTCCGAGATGGTTTGGTTTTTAATAAACAGGTTGTTTCAGGAACCGGATTTATCAATAAGGGGCAGATTCACGAATAATATTGACAAAAAATGTGCGCCACTGACCTTTTCTGGAATTTTTTTATTTTTCTCAGATGAAGCAGCTTGAATACCATTTTTTTTCTCTTGATATTTTTTTGTATTTTCATTCGTTTTTATGAAAAAAAAACACTTTATTTTAAACATTTTTCGATATGCCATAAAATGGTTTTGATTTTTTTTTCTCGAAAACGAAGAATTATCAAGAGGCAAAAAAAAATTATTTTTAGCAGTTTCATCTAAAAAAAAAAAAAGAATAAGTCCGAGATTGTTTGGTTTTCTACATACAGGGTGTTTCAGGAACCGGATTTATTATCAATATCTCAGAGTTCCTTTTGCCGAATTTGTGGAATTTTCATTGGAACAAGACGCTCAATTAACACCAGAGTTCCAGTGACGTCCAGAGCGACATTTTCATGAAAAAAAATCACAAAAAAATGTGCGCCACTGGCTTTTTTTGACAATTAACCATTTTTTTCAGATTAAGCAACTAAAAATACAATACAACTTTTCTGTCTCTTCATATTTTTTCGTATATTTCTTTGTTTTCGAGAAAAAAATAAATACCACTTTATTTCAACAATTTTTGGTTTTGTTTTCATTTCTCGAAAACGAACAAAGATACGAAAAATTATCAAGAAACAAAAAAGTTGTATTTTTAGTTGCTGTATTTAAAAAAAAATGAATGTGTCCGAGATAGTTTGGTTTTCGACATACAGGGTGTTTCAGGAATCGGATTTATCAATATCCTTTTGCCGATTTTGGTTTTTCATTGTAACAGGACGCCAAATTAGCGGTAACTAGATGGCAATTATTAAATATGAGTTCCAGTGGAGTCGCGAGGGGCAGATTGACGAATAATATTGACGAAAAACGTGCGCCACTGACTCTTTCTGGAAGTTTTATATCTTTTCCAGATAAAGCAGCTAAAAATACCATTTTTTCGTAACTTTATTCATTTTCAAGGAAAAAAAACACTTTATTTTAAACATTTTTCGATATGCCATAAAGTGGTTTTGATTTTTTTCCTCAAAAATGAAAAATTATCAAGAGTGTTCTATCTGAAAATATAGATGAATACGACAGAAATTGTTTAGTTTTCAACATACACGGTGTTTCAGGAACCGGATTCATTATTAATATCTCAAAGTTACTTTAGACGATTTTGTTGAATTCTGGTAGTTTTTCATTGAAACAAGACGCTCAATTGAAAATTGACACTAACTATATGGTGATTATGAATTCCAGTGACGTCCAGAGAGACATTTTCATGAAAGTGCGCCACTGGATTTTTCAATTTTTTTCAAATGGAGCCACTAAAAATACAACTTTTCTGTGTCTTCATATTTTTCCGTATCCGTTGTTTTCAAGAAAAAAAAAAAAAATCACTTTATCATTACAATGTTTCGACGTGCAATTATTTTTTTTTATGGAAAACGATGGAAGATACGACAAAATATGAAGAAACAAAAAAGAAAGAACATTTTCAGAAAAAGCCAGTGGCGCACATTTTTTTGCGAATGTAATTTGTGAAACTGTCTCTCTTAACGTCACTGGAACAGTGAAAAACTATGCCAAAATTCAACAAAATCGGCAAAAAGATTTTTGATTTTTGAGATAGTAGTAATAAATCTGACTTTTTTTTAAACCGTTAACACCCTGTTACTTGAATGTGGTTCAGGAATTTTACGATTTTTTAAAGAATGCATTACAGGGCAATTTGATATCTATCGTAAATTATACCGCAAATTATTAAGAATGTCTATTTCATTCATAATCTAAGGCACAAAGTCATTTTTATAGCGAGCTGAATGCATCCCTTGTTGTGGCTTCTTCAGATAGTATTTCAACTCAACAATCCTTAACTATTGCGGAGTAATATCCAAAAAATTTCAACTAAATTTATGAAAATATCGAAAATTTAATGAATGTGTTATGATTCAAATTGTTGGTCGAGTGGACGAACAAAAAAAAATCCAAGCCAAAATAATCAGGTACAAAATCAACCTAATTGACAAACACACAAATAAATGGAGAAATTCTAAACCTGACAAGGATATTTAATGATAAGCTGCACAGCCCTAAAGGTATAATTCACAATGAAGCGGCTTAGAATAAATCACAAGAACGCCGTCGCTGTTTCTATACTGCGTATCATCGAATGTTGATTATGGGCCAATATCCTATCAATTGCACAGGAATACAGAAATGACACAGATCACAATAACTTATCTAGAATGATACGAAGCTCTGTAGTAAGGCTAAAATATAAAATACTCAAACAGATCATTTTCAAATCGGAAAATGGCACCCAGGGAAATTTGCCATGCCAGAAATTGTTCATAAACAACACCACACTGTTCTCTGCCTTAAAAGTTTCTTTAGTACACTATCACAGTCAATTTAAATCATGGCGATTTAATAGGTTACAACTAGTCTCATGTGTAAATATACATAAATATGTAGGATAATCCAAATTTAATCATCACATCTAGTGATCGTCACCACAGCATCTTGTATCACAAAAATCGACTAACTAACGTAAATACCATCGCGGTCGCTGTACAGCCCATTACTCATGGACCCAACAGGATGTTTCAGTACAGTATTCAGCAAGTCATTGTGGATTTCCAAAGAGTTTGTCGCATAATGTAACACGAGATCTCGCAGAGACGGGTAAATATTATACGGTTCAGTAAAACCAAAACCTTTTTTAGTCTCGTTGATGATGCAATGATTAGGAGCACCCTTGCACACAACCACAAGGACAAAGTTGTGATTATTCGTGGATTTTCTGATCAGGAATGTACCGTCAGACTTACCAATCAGCATCTTTTCCGCCTCCTCTCTGGACAAGTCTGGCAAAAGCCAAGTGTCTTGATCGTTATGCGGCATACTATCCGTGTCTGTGTCTGTTTCGGTAATCAAATCATCGCCGTTCTTATTGACAATCATGTTGATCTTCGACTGCGACATGCCTCGTTTCTGCAACCATCGAATATATTTTTCCCGCTCCCGCCTCAAGCTCAGTATTTTCGGCTTGAGCGAGGTTAAATGCCTTTCCAGCGCCCGGTTATAAGCTTCTTTGCTTTGCAAATTCTTTTCCAGCTGCTCGCAACTTTCTTTCATCATATTTAATCTCTCTTTTAACAGTTCCGAGTTAATTTCCAAATTTTTTATTTCGTGGGGCTGCGCCTCGTTTTGGAATTTCTCGTGAATACCGGTCTGTTCTTCAAATACTTTTACCAATTCCCGGAAAGCATTCAAGGCATGACGTCTCGTTTGTACATCCTGAGAAGTTTCGTTGAATTCTTTCGAAACCCGCTCGCAATCTTTTTGCTCCTCGATCAACTGTACGTTGACTTGTTCCAACTTGGCGGTTAATTTGTCGATTTTTTCGGTTTTAGCCTGCTCCTCCTCCTGGTTGCTTCGTGTTACTGGATAAGTTAGTTTGATGTTCAGTGACGGGTTGTACTGGGACAGGGACACAGTGCGGAAATGGTTGACCAATTCCACCACTGAGTTGAAAATAAACGGCTCGGTAAAACCATATTTACCATCTCTATGGCAAATTTTAATTAGCTTGTTGGCGCCGCCTTTACGTAGAGTCAATGTGTACTCTCCGCCTTTACTGGACGCATCCCGCACTAAAAACGTACCATCGGCTGTATCATTCAGCAAATCGTTGACGTCATCTCGTTTAATATCACCCCAGTACCATTCGGCATCTTGAAGTAGAGTACTTCTGTCCTTTTCTGAGAATGATGAGGACACACCCAGTCCTCTCATGTGTCCGGAAACTTTTCTAGGTGGAATTGCTGGGGCTGACGCAAATTCTGGAACTGTTTCTCCCCAGTCACAATGCAACAGCAGTACTTCGATGATTCTGTTGTGAGCTTGAGTGTTGTACACCACTTGTCTATAACAAAAAAATGTATCAATCAGTACTGCTAAAGCAAACATTTATATGCTAAATGGAGTTCATTTTCCTTCAGGAATGCTACGTCAGAAAATAATAATTGAATCGACACAAATTGCAACAACGTTGCAATGCAAAAATTCGATCACGTTTCATACTCGACAAAATCCGGTTTTATGTTTGAGCATGCACTAAAGAAGAGATTGAAAAGTCGACTCTCACTACTTTGTTGAAATAGTTTTGTATTATACAGGGTGTTCCAATAAACATAGGTCCGAAAACGCATCGTTTCTATGATACAGGGTGGCAGTTTTTTTTTTAATAATTCAGTTACATTTTGACCGATTTGTTTGAAATTTGGGGACTAATTTAGATTTTTTGAACAAAAACGATGCGTTTTCGGACCTAACTTTATTGGAATTTATCTCTTAGAATGAATCACCCTTTTCATTCTAGCCCACACTGTATAAATCATCGTCAACAGCAATGTGAGCTGGTTTTATAATTTTAGCCACTAACATATTATTTGAAACGAAGTTTTTAAACTGTCAAGAAGAGCTTGGTCTCGAGCCAGTTGGCATCTAATTTATCTGAATATTTTCTGCAGTTTCCCAACAATCTCAACCTCTGCTTTATTAATACATGTTTCATAATTTTTTCATTATTTCGATAAAATTTTGTAAGAGAATATAATAAAATTCAGCACAAGTGATTGAATACCAGCAACTCTAGGGTTAAAAATTTAATCCCACTTTTCCAGCTACATTAAGAAAATTGATTGCAACAAAACAGTGAAAATAATGAAATTTTGTCTTTGATTTCAGCCATTAGAGACTTGATTATCTTTAAAAATAACGTAAACAGTGGAAAATGTTTATGGAAAAAATGTAAAGACGATTCGTGTTTAATTAAAAATAAAACCAAAATGTTTGAGAAAACGTAATGAAAAACAATCTAATCACTAAGAAAAAGTAAAACAAGGATAATTGAAAGAAATTAAGCCAACATAGAGTCTGAAATAAAGTTAAATGAAAGAATAAAAAAATGTTGGGTAGTACAAAACAAAGAAAACAAATGTGAAAAAAGGTTAGAAATTAATTACCAAAAATATTGAATCTATTTTTTGTTATTGTGAATTTTCAAAAATATAAATAAAACGTTATAGTTTTCTTGCACTTGCTCCGCTTATCTTTTGTTTTGTTCTTTTGAACAACAGATTTTGAGAATAAAGAATGAAAGAGAACAAAAAACAAACCTAAACATGTTACAATCACTAAAAAATCAAATGACTTCAAGTTAAAAATCTTTACACGTCATCAAATTCCCTAAAAAATTATTAAAAATAAATCAACGACAATAATGAGTTTTTAAGATAAATACTTAAGTATTAAGTACATATTCAATTTGTTAATAATGTTAATGACATGATTACTAGACAGGTTAAAAATCTTGACAGGTCAATACATTTTTATCAATAAAATTATTAATTTGAAATTCAAAATTTTGCATTTAATTTTGTTTTGAAACAAGTTTTGAGAAAATGATAAAATAAAAACTTTAATGTCAAAAATGTAGAAATGTTTATAAAAAAATAAAAAACGATCTGTTTATGTGTAAATTGCATGACACATAGTAATGTAAATTTCATCAAATCTGTTTCTGAATCACAAATTACAAAAAAAATATGAACAAAGCATATGAGAAATGGAAACTAGAATATTTGAGTTCCTGCTCTTGTGACAATTCTTTTTTGAGGTTCTTGGGTATATATGAAGAACACAAATTTGATGTTATTTTTCATCACTAGCATTAGCTGGAGTATCTCTCTTAATATCACAGTTAGAGCAAAAATAACAACACCATCAAAATCCTTGACCCAAAAAACATCGTCACTCGTAATGTTTATTTGCAACCTCATTTCCTCCCCTTTCCACCTCCTCTGGGAGTTTAAAGACCTTTTGAAGCTACCAAGCCGTGTTACACCTCGTTTTCGAGATTTTTAGATATGGGAAACACGAATTTGAGGTTATTTTTCTTGTTACCATTTCAAGTACATAGATAGCTAAAAGATCTCTCGTATCAACACAGTTAGAGCAAAAATAACAATACCATCAAAATCCTTGACCCAAAAAACCTCAAAAACGACACGTCTCTCGTTAGGTTTAGTTGCAACCTCATTTCATCCTCTTTCCACCTCCTCTGGGAGAAAAACGAGGTTCTGGTGTTACTAGGGCATGTGACACCTCGTTTTCGAGGTTTTTGGGTATGAGGAGCACGAATTCAATGTTATTTTCCTTGTAACTACAGTGTGACCCATTTGTTTTGGGAACACCCTGATAAAAAGTTTATTTCTTAACCGATTTGGTTCGTTTTTTTTTGGATTGTAGAGCTCGAAAAATTGTATATTCTTGACAAATCGACCTTCGCCATTTTGACTTCAAGGCCTACTATGTTAGTTTTTAAGAGCAAAATTTCAGGAAACCATATTAGCGATTTTCTTAGAAAAAATCTGTGTGCGCCACTGGATTCAGCATCCTTTAAAACGGGTCTATAAAAATTTTCAACCGAAAATATCAAGTTGAAAAAAATTAAAAATTCGCACTTTAACAATCTTTGATTCTATCAAAAGAAATGATAAATACATTGAAGTTGATGGTGGTTTGGTAGAAGTTACAAATTTTTAGTTTTATGTCATTTTTATTTGTTTTGATAGAATCAAAGATTGTTAAAGTGCGAATTTTTAATTTTTTTCAACTTGATATTTTTGGTTGAAAATTTTTATAGACCCGTTTTAAAGGATGCTGAATCAAGTGGCGCACACAGATTTTTTCTAAAAAAATCGCTAATATGGTTTCCTGAAATTTTGCTCTTAAAAACTAACATAGTAGGCCTTGAAGTCAAAATGGCGAAGGTCACTTTTTGCCAAGAATATACAATTTTTCGAGCTCTACAATCCAAAAAAAAAACGAACCAAATCAGTTAAGAAATAAACTTTTTATCAGGGTGTTCCCAAGTGAGAGGAAAAATAGCAACATCATCAAAATCCTTGATCCAAAAAACCTCAAAAACTACACATCACTCGTTAAATAAATACAACCTCACTTCCTCCTCTTTCCACCTCCTCCGGAAGGAGAACGAGGTTCTGAAGTTACGAGAGCGTATGTTTTATGCAAAAACTTGAGCCCAACTCAAGTGACATCAATGGGAACCGTAGGTGAAATACAAATTAACAAAAAAAAAAAAAAAAAGAAAATCTAGGTACTGAAAACAAAGAATCTTGAAAAATAAAGAACTAAATAAATGTATCAAGGAATACTGAAAAGAAATGAATAAGAACAAAGAAAGAACAATAAACATCCCTAAACATGTTGAAAATGTCTAAAAGCTCAAAACAAACAATAAATGCAACAAAAGTTTTGCAGAAAGAAATTAATGGGTCAATAAAAAAATGATCATCGGTTCCAAAAAAAGAGAGTTAAAAAAAATATTCGAATGAAAAAAAGAAAAATCTTGACACGTCAATAAATCGTCTGAAAAATTATTGCAGATGAATTAATATCTAACAATTATTGGATAATAATAATAATAAACAAAAAATGGATAATTAACAGCAATAACCACTGATTAACAATGAATAAAATGAAAAAAAAAGGTCGTATTCAAGAGAGATACACAATTAGAACAAAGAACGACAAAAAAAAATCCTACGTACACGCAAATCCACAAAAGAAAATATAAAAATTCATGCTTTGGAATGTATGTTTATAGAAGAATCACCATAATTTGTTTCAAGGTCCTCCCATTCAAATGTAATCAATTGAATCCGATTAGAAATTGTAAATTAGTGACATTCGTCAATAAAACAATAAAAAAATTACCCAGCAAGCTGCTTTTGTTTCTCGATAAAATCCTGAACATCGTCGACACAAGAACAGGTTTCTATGCCAGCTCCGCGAATATTTGCCTTGCACATTATGAAACTCAACTGAAAACTCTCGGTACTATGAAGAGTGACGAGCAAGTTATAACAGAGAGCTCAGGCTCGTGTTATCTGAATGTCTTATCAATATACTTGAACTCATATTTAAATAACGTGCATAGAAACACGTAGGAGAGCCAATCACATCTCGCTAATCACTAATCAGTCTTTAAGGTTAAAGATTTCTGCGTTGCCGATACTTCCACTTTTTATCATTTATAGTTATTTGATTCGTATATTCACTTATAATCTCCCTAGAGCTCGAATTATTTCCGAAAATTTTGTCGAGTTGCGAATTTTTTGAAAATTTCCTACCAGTCAATTCTAACCAATCATAGGCTTGCATTTTATTATGTTGCTATGGCAACGACCTAATTTTATCGGTAATCACCCTGCTCATAATCACGTGACTGAAAGATTAATAAGTGGAAATCTCCCTGGCTTTGCATCTGGATGTAGCTCCCATATGATTACAGTGTTGCCGTCCCCACTCTCCCTAACAATCCCAACCCAACCCAACTTTCACAGACAGAGATAAGGCAAACGGCAACACTGTGGTTGGTGCATGGGAGCTACATCCAGCCGCGAGTGCTTGACAGCTGTTAAAAACACTGACAAATATTTTTGATAAATGATTTATTTTCAACTTCCAATACAAAGTTGCAAAGTTATCAATTATGGACAAGATTGGTTATAACTTCCAAATGTTTTATAAAATCCTGATTCCCTTCTTTCTTCCTCAATGGCGAGTAGAGTAAGGAGCCGTTGGTTTTTTCCACTAAATGCGAAGTGAGTCCTGGGTTATGTTTTTTCCAATGATCAGTTTTGGCATGAAATTTTCTTGCCGAATCTCTCGCGAGCTCGAATTAAAAATCCGGAAATTTGTTCTCGTTGCGAATTTCGACAAAATTTCCGGAAATAATTCGAGCTCCAGGGAGATTATAAGTGAAAAATTCGCAACGAGAACAAATTTCCGGATTTTTAATTCGAGCTCGCGGGAGATTCGGCAAGAAAATTTCATGCCAAAACTATTTGAGAAGATTTAATAGTAGCGGCTGGATGTAGCTCCCATGCACCAGTTGGGTTGGGATTGTTAGGGAGAGTGGGGACGGCAACACAGTAATCATATGGGAGCTACATCCAGATGCAAAGCCAGGGAGATTTCCACTTATTAATCTTTCAGTCACGTGATTATGAGCAGGGTGATTTCCGATAAAATTAGGTCGTTGCCATAGCAACATGTTAAAATGCAAGCCTATGATTGGTTAGCATTGACTGGTATGAAATTTTCGATAAAATCTAACCTGAATGTTTGAGCTGTGATTAATTAACAGTATGATGATTTTGTCACTTGAAATCAATTTAGTACATACAAGTATTTTACAAAAATTGACTGAATAAATCTTGAATTGTAGCTTAATGATAATTATTTCAATTTTTTAAATTTCTAGTTTCTTCATTCTAAATTCAATAAACAAAAACAAAATAAATATGTATTGCTGAAAAACAATAATAATGAAGAGAAGTTCGTCAAATGCAACACAGCATTTTGCGAAAAATCAAATATTTTGACACAGTAACAAACTATATATTTTGAAAAAACATTATAATATTATGAATCATTTAATAATAATAATAATACCCTACAAAAGAACTTGGTTCGAAACTTAAATTGAAAACTGGTGAGGAAAGCTCAACATCTTTTTTTAAACAAAATATTAGTTCAGCTATTCAGAGGGTAATGCGGCTTCAATTTTGGGTACAATTCCGGAACAGCATCAATTGGGTGAAGTTTTCTTTCTTTAATTTATTAGTTTTAGTCATAACTATTTTAATTATTATTATTATTATAAATAAAAATAAAATATATTTATTTAATAATACGTTGAATTTTTGGTTTGTCGCAATTTTCATTCAATTCGGTCAGTTATAGCGTTTTAAAGTTTTAGAAAGCTTGAAAATGTCGAAAAATCAAAGTACGTAGAAATCTTCAGAGATAAAAAAATCATAAACATTCATGAAGAAGTTTGAAAAAATTCCCTACAAAATGACGCAACATTCATCAAAATCAATCAATCAATTATAGATTTTTTGTAAAGTTGCAAAAATCATATTCAAGAAAAAGTTTGACATTTTGAATATTTTTCCATATTTTTGCACCTGCCAAGACTATAACTTTTTAATTTCTTGGGACCATTTTCTGATGTTTTTTTTTTGGTTTCCCGAAAAAAAAATCCTTCTTATAGAAATTATTGATTAAGCTGCAAATTTGACCATATTATGTGGAATTCAAAAATAAAAAAAATCGAATATTTTGAATTACTAGTGAGAAGAAAACAAAAATTAAGACGAAAATTTTCACGACCAAAAAAAATACTCTCTTTTAATATAACAAACAGAAAATGAAAAAAAAAATAATCGAGCATCACTAAAAACCAAAGAAAATAAAAAAAGGTTCGAGAGCAGATCAGGAATTAAAGCATAAATAATAATAATTAAAATAAAACTAATGATCAGAAAAACAAAAGAGTAAAAGAAGTGATATTTAGAAAATCAGAAATTCCAACGGCTCGAAAATTTTAACGTCTAAAAATTGTTTCACTTGGTTTTTCTATTATTCAGTTTGACAATACCCTTTTTTTTTTGTTCTACGGTTCAAAATAAAAATAGTAAAATAAATACAGATTTCACAAAATTACCAAGACAGAGAAGTGAATGGAGAACAAAAATGAGAAAATGGAAATAAAGCTTGAACCATGAGGTATGACAAAGAAAAAAAAACAATAGAAAAGAGATCAAAGAAGTAAAAGGAAAACAAGCACTAGAAACAAAGATATTTTTTTGACTTTAAATTTTTGAATGTGTTTCCCCATCAAAAATGTTGAATATTTTCTTCACTTCTTGTAATGAAGATACATATTTCATCATTAAATGATAAAATAACTCAGAAATTGGACAAAATACATTATCAAGTTGTTTATAATATCAAATCACTACCTAAATATCATTAATTTTGATGTTATGAAACGACTAAATGAGTTTTTCAATGGAATTTTTTCTTCTTTTTCACAGTCTCAAGTGATTTATGTTTTAAATGATTTTTCTCAGCATATTATATTCATTTGAATAGTTTTTAACAAGAACCGATGTTTTTTCTTAATATCCTTCTCTATCTTCTTTCAAATTTTGTTTTAAATTTTTCCGAAAAGTAAATTATTTTATTATTTTTGTTTGTTTTTATAGACTCTAGTTTACTTTAGATATTACATTATTTTTATTATATTAACTGTTTTTCCATTGTAGCAAAAATGCTAGTAAAGATATATTTATTTATTTATTTATTTATTTTCAATTTGGACGTTCACAGAGCTTACAGGGTGTCCGTATTAGAATAAGAAACGTCGATATCAACTTCAAATTTTGATATAACATGTGTTTTTTGAACCACTTTAATGTGCTCTTATTAAATTTTAAAAATTATTTCTAGTTGGATTTATACATGGTGGTTTATGTGACCATGTCATTTTACTCAATGAAGAGTTGAAAAATGCACTAGTCTCATATTTTTGAAGATATCATCTACAAATTTTGATACAGGTGTATTTTAGAGTCACTTTATTGTGTTTTGATTTAATTTTTAGAATTATTTCTAGTTGGGTTTATATATGGTGATTTATATGACCATGTTTTGAAAATATTTACATTGTGATAATATTTAAGCTTCCCCTGCTTTCTTATGACAGATACAAAAAATGTCACGAATCAAAATGATCCAGTATTACCAAAGTTATAGCTCATAGACCCATCATTACAGAAGCTTTAGAATAATTTCCAGTCATTTTTCCAGTCCATAAAGATGTTTTTCTCAATACTCTAGATCTCATTGTTTAGATAAAATCGTTTTGTACTTTTATCCAGACACCCTGTACAGGTTTTTTTCAATTGTCTTAAAAATGTAAAATTGTTGAACACAATTCAACCATGCGGCAACACCGCAAATGAATGAGATTTTTCAATGTGGTCACCATTAAGTCATGACTTCTATAATAATACTCAATAACGGACTAATTGTGGTTCCGTATGGTAGATGTCGTTCGAGTGTGTATTTGCTCAATTTGCTTTGCTGTATTTTTACATTGATTTAAATGGAAGTTACCACTAGTTTGGCAATATTTCAAACTATCTTTGTTGACGGCAATCATTGACGTAAAACCCACTCAATATTTAAAATATCGACAAGTTACGAGCCCAGTATGATATGCATGCTAAATTGACATAGTTTGGCCCTTTGTCAAAAATATCGAAATACTTACATAATCCGATCCCAAGGCGGTCTCATGAATATATGGCACATAACTTGAATCAAAACAGTGGGAGGATTTTTGTTGCCTCTAGCGAACTCCATCTGGCAAATTCGACACAAATGGGCCATCAGAAAGTGTAGGCAAGATCTATGATGCTCCGGCAACTCCTTAATTAGCTGCTTCAAAATAGAGGTACATTCCTCGTCATTTTTCTTCTTCTGTGCCTCCAAGAACTTGTCGTACCACTGCACGGGTATAACAGGATCCGGCAGCTCCCGCAGGTATTTCTTGATAATTCCCGCTATAGTGCCTGGACTACACCTAGTCAAGTCCAAATTGTTCAAATCGCTGTCAATAACTCTGACCATCTGATTGACTTGATCAGCAGGTGGAGTGGCACTGTACAACTTATACAACTCCAATGCATCGTTGTTCCTGGCACGAGTTTCCAACTCGGCAACGCATTTTATCAATAATAGCGGTGCCGGACTGTTTTTCGTGCTTTTGAATTGAGTGCACAGTCCTTGTCCGAAATAAGACTTGAATTGGAAAAACCTGGACAATCCGTCGTCAACGGGGCGGCGAATGCAGGGGGACAAGCCGGTTGCCACACACGTCCGATGCGCAACTAATCCGCAGTCTTGACAAATGAATCCCTGATGCAGTAATCCCCGCAAATATTTGTTGCATTTCTCGCATCGCTCCAAATTACTGAAGCTGTGCTGTACCAGGTTATGGGGATAGCCGTTTGGTGTAGCTGTATCGGCGCCCTCGAGGCTGTCCGTTTTTGGATCCTCGTTTTTGTTCAACAGTTCATCGATGCAAGTCAAAATGGCTTTCTGGTGGAATTCGTCTTTGATTCCCATACCCTGGAAGAAATAGATTACGTGAATAAAGTAACTATTGGAGCGCTCGAGAGGGCTAGGTACACAGGTCACATAAGGAGATTTATTACCGTTCGGGAATCGGTTTCTGAACAATTCTTTCGTATGGTTATGTATGTTTTAGGTATCTATCTTCTATACATTTATAAAAGGGAAGGTATGTATGTCCATAAAAATGATGCCCTGATTGGTCAGATTGGTTGACATGAAGTTGCCATGGTGATAGCCGAAGTAACAATGGCCACATTCAGGCGGTCTCTTGATAAGAAGACCACCTGAACGTTATGCTGTTGTTAAGCGTCACGTCAGCGGCTGCGTGTTTTGCTCAGCGTAAAAAATTGACACTTTTTCGAATCTCGCTTGACATTTAAAGTTGGGTTATGTTTATTTGTTTATGATTAAATCTTCATTATATTTTTATGATGATAGTTTCGTCTCTTTGTGGCACCAACAATATCAACCGGCTGGACAAATTGCTCTACAGCCACGAGTAGTGAGTACTAACCCATTAAAATGAAATAATTCTAAAAAGAGATTCCCAATGATTTGATGAAACAACAGATTATCTGTATTTTTAGCGTTTCACTTCGAATCTCATCTCATTCGCTTTTGGATCTTAATATATAAAAATGAGTACCGATTTCTTCTGGAAGATCCATAACTTGAGAACGGCTGGGGCAATTTGATCCATTTTTTTTTTTGAATTGTTCCTTAGCCTTGGGATTGTTTTTATGGCGAGAAAAGCTGGAAAATCACCCGAAAAAAACCTGAAAACACAACTTTTCATTCGGGATGTCACATGTCACCTTTCCGTGACAAAACAAACTAATGTCAATGTCAATGAGTAAATTCAATAGGCGCGTTCAAGATTTCGCTCTAAACACTCTGAGCGTAAACTAGAACTCACCTTATGATATTGATGTCAATTCAAATCATAGACCTGAGAAATGAAAGAGTCTTAACTCCACAGCATAGCAGTGGCCGCCATTTTCGATGTCAAGACAAAAATGACATTATGAGAGAAGAGTATTTCTATTTTTTCCTATAAAGGGATGTTGTGTGCGTCTGTTAGAATATCTACCCGTTAATGCGAGTTACAGACAAAGTCCACATTCATTTTCAGAGTTTATTCTACGTCCATACAAAAATTAAAACTAAAACAGAATCATAGGTCAGGATTGATAAAGCGACGTTGCCATAATGTTAAAATAAGAGCGTTCAGCAGTGAACGTAGACATATAACTAAAATAGTGCTGATGCTGATTCTATCTAGGTTTTTATCTTATCTAATATTGTTGTCTTTTTTCTGTGTATTAGGTAAAAATGTGGCAACACCGCCTTTAGTTTTGACATGACAGACATGTGTCACAACTGTCGTTCAGGAAAGAAGCTGTATTAGGTTATAGAAAAAGGAATCAAGCAAGAAGCACGGTGTCACGTGTAGGTAGTTTATGAAAAAACAGTTCAACCCTACGTTTGAAAAACGTTGATTCATTTCTATGGCTTTTATGAGTTTATGTATCCTGACAGACTTTAATTTACTTTTGAATATATTCGTATTGTAGACCAGTTGGTTTCGAGAGTTATTTGATTCATCGGTCCGGTCCCAACATTCTCAACAGCCCCGAATGCCCTACAATATATAAATTTGAATCCCGTTTATGTTATGAAAAGAAAAATTGTAAAATTTCCCTCAAGAACCCGAAAATACACCTTCCCTTTCTCTGACATAGCGAGGTTATGTTTGTATAGTTTTATAATTTACCAATGGATTTTGTTCAAATAATTATTATGTAGGTTCTAATTTGGCGTTTAATCAAAAATTGACCAAGTGCGGTTAGGTTTGCTTAATTTTGTTATTTTCCATAAGATTTTGTTCAAATTAGATAATAATATGGCATGGTGAGGTTATGTTTGCATATAGTTTTGTTATTTTCCAAACAATTTTTTTCAAATCAGATATGTAGGTTCTATTTGGGATTTGATCACAAATTTTTTTGAAACATCACATACATAGTGAGGTTATGTTTGCATAGTTTTGTAATTTGCCAAACGATTTTGTTCAAATAATCATGTAGGCTCTAATTTGGGATTTAGTCAACAAATTTAACAAAAATTGACCAAGTGAGGTTATGTTTGCCCAATTTTGTTATTTTCCAAAGGATTTTGTTCAAATTAGATGATATATCGTAAGTTCTATTTGAGTTTTGTTATTTTCCTAACGATTTCGTTCAAATAAGATATGAAGGTTTTAATTTGAGGTTTGATTCTAGAAATTTACCAAAAATCGTCCAAGTGAGGTTATGTTTGCATCAGTTTGTTATTTTCCAAAGGATTTTTTTCAAGTTAGATTATAGAGGTTCTATTTGGGGTTTGATCAATTTGTTTTCAAAAATGTGAGGTTATGTTTGCTTAAAAAGTTTTCGAATCTTTATTTGACGTCATACCCGTCCGTTGTCACCAGGGCCAGGCAATATCAATTAAACGACTTGGATTAAAGAAGCTTCAATTTGTTATCAAACACAGCAAGAAAATACGAAAGTTATCAAATCTTCAACTGACGTCATTCCCGTCCGCTGTCGAAATCCAATACCAATAACTCGAAGCGGAAAAAAATCTTCAATTTGTTACTGAACACATCAAAAAAATACGAAAGTTTTCGAATCCTTATCTTGACATCATTCCCGTCCGCTGTCACCAGGCAATATCAATTAAACGCTTGGATGAAAGAAGCTTCAATTTGTAATTAAACACATTAAGAAAATACAAAAGTTTTCGAATCATTAACTTTAACTTGATGTCATTCTCATCCGCTGTCGCATAGAAATAACAATTTAAGGGAAGAAACTACAATTTGTTACTAAATACAGCAAGAAAATACTAAAGTTGACGTCATTCCCGTCCACTGTTGCAAAGTCCTTTAATTGGGACTTGGATGAAAGAAGCTTTAATTTATTATAAAACACAGCAAGAAAACACGAAAGTTTTCGAATCTTCAACTTGAAGTCATTCCCGTCCGCTGTCGCAGAAGAATATCATTTCAGGGGAAAAGGAACTTCAATTTGTTACTAAATACAGCAATAAGAAAATATTAAAGTTTTCGAATCTTTAACTTGACGTTATTTCCGTCCGCTGTTGCGAAGCAATATCAATTGAAGGACTCAGCGGAAAGAAGCTTCAATCGGTTACTAAATACAGAAAGGAAATACGAAAGTTGTCGAATCTTCAATTTGACGTCATTCTCGTCCGATGTCGCAGAAAAATATCAATTCAAGGGGAAAGGAACTTAAATTTGTTACTGATGAATACAGCAAGAAAATATGGAAGTTTTCGAACCTTCAACTTGACGTCATTCCCGTCCGTTGTCGCGAATCAATCAAAGGTCTCAGCAGAAAAAAACCTTAATTTTCTACTAAATACAACAAGAACGTACGAAAGATCAAAATCTTTAACTTCTTGTCATTCCCGTCCGTTGTCTCAAATCAATCAAAGGACTTGGCAGAGAGAAACCTTAATTTGTTACTGAATAAGCAGCAAGAACGTACGGAAGTTTCCGAATCTTTAACTTGTCATTCCCGTCCGCTGTCGTGAAGCAATATCAATTAAAAAACTTACCCGAAAAAAGCTTCAATCTATTACTTGATACAGCAAAAAAAAAGTTTTCGAACATTTAACCTGGCGTCATTCCCGTCCGTTGTCGCAAATCAATCGAAGGACTGCGGAAAAAAACCTTTATTTTTTTATCAAATACAGCAAGAACGTACGAAAGTTTCCAAATCTTTAACTTGTTGTCATTCCCGTCCACTGTCGCAAAGCAATATCAATCAAAGAACTTTCCCGAAGAAGCTTCAATTTATTACTAAATACAGCAAAAATATACGAAGGTTTTCGAACCTTCAACTCGACGTCATTCCCGTCCGTTGTCGCAAATCAATCAAAGGACTTAGCGGAAAAAAACCTCAATTTTTTACTAAATACAGCAAGAACATACGAAAGTTTTCAAATCTTCAACTTGTTGTCATTCCCGTCCGCTGTCCCAAAGCAATATCAATCAAGGGACTTGGCGGAAAGATGCTTCAATTTGTCACGCATTGGCATTACAACAAGAAAATCAAAGTTTGTTCTTATGTTAGTCTATCATTCCCGTCCGTGAACCGTTATTTTCAAATAAATAAGGATGTTCAGATTTCACGACTAAAGCCTCTAAAGTAAAACATTGGTTAAACGTCATTTCAGGATTTGGATTTACCCAAAGCTTTTTTCTCAATGTGACTTATGAACCTTGTTCCCCCAACGCTTCAATTAACATTATTATGAGCGACTAGAAAAGTGCAGTGGATACATTAAGTGCAACAATAAATCGCCTGTTAATCGAATGTAAATTCAAATGTTCGCATTTACCATAGTACTGCAAAACGTTTTTTTACGTTATTATGCAAATCACATAACATTATGAAAACCCGAGAGAGCTAGCTCGGCGAAACGCTTGGAAAACTAAGTGAAACAAACATTTTCTTTTGCCATTCCAAAGGAATGTTTATAGACCCATGAGATATGGTTAAATGGCCACATACTTACAATTAATTTTTCGCGATCTAAGTTTATCAGATCGGAGCCCTTGATGTCCTTGCAACGGAACATGTCCGTGTAAGGGTACAGATTTAAAGCTGCCATCCATTCTACTACGTTTGATGAGGTCCATTCTGATATTGGCTGAAATAATGTAAATATTAGAAGGAATCCTACGATGGCAACAAATTACTGATCTATATTAACTGGATAACCACAATCAATGGAACCGGCTCTGAAAAATTGAACGGCAATGATGCGCAAGCGCATTTAATTGTTTTCGAACTAGAGGTGTCCTCCCGATTTATTGAGGACTAAGTTAGTTAGTTCGAGCATTTTCATAGCCCCGTGACTGCTGTATTTATCCAGTTATAATAAAAATCAGTGCAACAATACCTTTTTAATTCTGCATTTAAGAAAAAAACAAAAAAGTGTGAAAGCGAAATTTTTTTGCAAAATAAAGTTTTTTTTAATTCAACGTATACCAAATTTTATTCAAAATGTATTTTGATAAATCTCAAATTGTCCCAGCAATTGCAGTAGCAAGACCTCAAAACGAATATAAAACATGCAAGCTGTAAAATCTCCTTATGAGCATCGTAAGATTTTTTAATTGAAAACTCCTACAAGAACGAACAGAAGCAAATTTTGCGATTATTCTGGGGTTATGATTTTAATTAATTCAAAGAGCGGAATGAAATTTTTTACATTGAAAAATAGGAGTAGTTTAAAGAAAATTCATGAATAAATTAAACTCAATAATTATTGAAGAAATTATGTTTTTTTTTATTAATTGAGGCATGCACTTTCGTACTAAACAAAATAAATAAGTAGGAACGAACGAAAAGAGGGGGCTGCAATTTTAACTATAAATTGGGGGGAATAGTTTGATGAAAATTCATATAAAACTAAACTCATTAACTCAATTAGTTCAGGAGTTATGAATTTTTTAATTAGTTGCCTTGATCAATTTCGCACATTAAAATAAAATTAAATAAAAACAAAGGAAAAGAGGGGGCTGTATTTTTTACTATAAAATTGGGGTAGTTAGACGAAAACTCAACTCTCTAACTTAATTATTTTAGGAGTTATGATTTTTTTTAAGTAGTTGCCTTGACTAATTTTGAACTATAAAATAAAATTAAATAAAAACAACCGAAAAGAGGGGGCCGTAGTTTTTACTATAAAACATATGGGTAGTTTAACGTAAATTCATAAAGAAATTAAACTCTTAAACTCAATAGTTATTTTAGAAATTATGAATTTTTTAATTTATTAAGGCATTTTTGTACTAAACAAAATAAATAAATAGAGACGAACGGAAAGAGGGGGCTGTGATTTTTACTATAGATTGGGAGTAGTTTGATGAAAATTCATTGAAAAACTCAACTCCCTTACTCCATTATTTTAGGAGTTATGAATTTTTTAATTAGTTACCTTAACTAATTTCGCACTTAAAAATAAAATTAAATAAAAACAACCAAAAAGAGAGGGCTGTAATTTTTACTATAAAATTGGGGTAGTTAGACGAAAACTCATAGAGAAATTCAACTCCTTAACTCAATTATTCTAGGGGTGAGTTTTTTTGATAAATTGAGGCACTAGGGGGGGGGCTTTGATTTTTACGACCAAAATGGAGGGGAGATTATTTTAGCACTTGATTTAATTTTATTTATTTTTTTAATTTAATTTTTTAATAATAATTTTTTCAATAAATTGGAACAATAAGAAACAAAATCACCCCCAATTCAAATTCAAAATGGGCTTCAATTTCTACCATAAAAACCATTGAAAATGTGGAAATTTTTTTTTCATTTTGATCCATCCTGTTCACCTAAATCGATTCATTTTTCTTTTTTAGGAAATTTTGTTCATTTGAGAAGTTATGTTTTTTGGAGCTTTTTCCCTCATTTTCAATCGTCTTTATCATGTTTATTGATTCTTTTTGTAACTTTTTAATACATATTTGTATTTTTCAATT
Organism: Orchestes rusci; assembly: GCA_958502075.1. Lineage (NCBI taxonomy): Eukaryota > Metazoa > Arthropoda > Insecta > Coleoptera > Curculionidae > Orchestes > Orchestes rusci. The sequence continues at coordinate 116,499,132 of OY293303.1, forward strand.
GTGATCAACTTTTTCTTTGTTCAAACCTTTTTTTTTCTCATTTCACGAGCTTTAACTTTTAACAACAACAAAAAACAGGATAAAAAATTTTACTTGACGCTTCCGATACATATTGAGATTTAAAATAAAAAAAGAAAATCAGGAAGAACTTCCACAAACAAATTGAAGCACCATAAAGGTAACATAACAAAAGAAGAAAATCCCTTTGCTGGCATAATGTTGATGCGTAAAATGTTCCAATACAATTACGAAATTGGCATTTTTTTTATTTCTCTGCTGAACAATAAAAACTTTAATTGTCATTTTTATTCTTACAACGTTGTTAAATTTTTAGTCGTAATGTTAAAATCGTTTCAGAAATATGTATTGAAATTACCATGGTTTATCAGTAGGTGAATTATGTGCCGCCAACATGAGCTCGTAAATACAAAATCAATTTAAATATTTCAGTTTTTGATAAAATATGTTGCTAAAACGTAAAAAAACACCATAGGGTCTATCTTACAATGAAATAAGTTAGAGAATTTCATCATTCAATGCAAAAAAATGTATCCCATTATTACAACTAACTATCTCCGTCTGGCGTATATGACTCTCCATCTTTCGAGAGGTTGTTTTAGCCCACCCCGTTTTCGATCATACGTTTTATTTTTGAAAACATTTTTCGCTGATGACTTTCAAATATTGTATATAAAATTCCAAGTCATTTGAAAATGTATACAAATTGTCCATTACACTGCTCAAGAACCAATTTGGCAAAAGGATCATTTTGAAACAGCTGATTCCATCCTAACCTCACTTTGTTCTTGAGTTGACAAAATGCTCAATTGTGCAGAATTATTTTGTTATTTATTAATTCGCATAACACACAGGTAATGGCTATTACTCACCACTCGTCTATGACCCATAAAGAGCAAACTTCCTTGTCATGAGTAATAGCCGTCATTATACACAATCGTTGAACAATATACTATTGGCATGATAATCCAAATCGCTGTGATTTAAAATTTAAACGATAATTAAGTAAAAATGATCATTGAATTTGATTTTTCCTTAAACGTTTTACTATCATTTGGGTCAAAATGTGAAAGCGGCCATATTTCAAAAATAACACTAGATTATGTCCTTATTTTACGGAATCAATGATCATTTTCATGGGTATTAAAATATGAGATGATCACACCGGCAAGTTTGTTGTTGATTTTTCTACGCTATTATAATGACAATAAGATTAAAAATGTCGAAAATGGTCACGTTTAAGTTCCATTGGACACTTTATTGATGTTTTAATGAATGGATTAACATTTATTAGTTAAATTAAATTAATTATTAATCATGCATCTATGGAATCTATGTCGCCAAAAAAATAACTCACATAATACAATACATACTTATGCCAAAGAGGCACATTTTTTTTTTATTGTCATAACTCAATGTCAAATTTCAAGAATAATTTTTGGTTTTGAATAAAAATGTACAAGGATGTTGTGGAGGTTCTAAATTTTAGTATTTCAACATATTTGTTAAATTTGTAGAAAACCAGATGTTTTTCCCAAGATTTCGCTGAAAAGATTTCTCCCACGCCAAGGTTCATCAAAAAAATTTAAATTGAAGATCTTGAAAAATTGTGTCTAATCATTGAGCGAACATTTGATACACTTAACCGATTGAAAAGCCCCAATTTCATCAAATTTTGAAAAATAAAATACGTTGTTCCACGCCAACATGTTGAATCGAGACTAGAAAAGCGCAGATTTTCGAATTAAACGTGGCAACAGTGTCAGCTCAGTAACCCGCTTTCGCCGGTTCGCTTGCGTGTGAAATAACGTTAAAGTGCGACAGAGACTCACATCAACAGATTATACACAACCGAGTGAGATAAAAGATCCGCTTCAGTCCGCATAGCAACGTGCTCGGCGTGTCACTATTAGTGAACTAAGCGCCTATCGCGGACAAGCTTTACAGAATTGGGAGTATATTGTACTTGGTGGACCAAACTCCAACCATTGATCCAAATCCAAGGTTACGAAGCCGTAAAAAAACCTGGAAAATCGGCCAACAGTCCGGTTGTTGAGGCCCTATTTATAGATTTCTAAAAATTCGAAGGCACTTTATTAGAATTGCAAAACCGTGAACAGGACTGTCAGGGCGAGGAAGTTGTTTATCATGCACGCATTTACAGGCGTGAAAAACTCATGCAAAAAGTAGTTTTCTCATTTACTTTTACTTTTAGTACGTACGAATATTTGGATTTCAATATGGTCAAGTCGGAGACAACACAGATAATATTAAAGCTAAAAATGCAAATATATCTGGTATGGCGCCAAATTTATTGTACAGGTTAGCTTACGAAAGGTCACCCATTATTCAACGCTCAAGGCCTCCGAGATTCTTAGGATTTCTACAAGAGTTCTAGGTACGATTGCGAGCTCGACCAGTATCGTGTGGGTTAACATTTTCTACAAATTTTCACAAAAATCAAACCTCAGGGACTAAAGGGTACGATGACATCAATATTCTACAAAAGAATTTTAATAAGCCGCATAATCAATGTCAATGTACACTTTATCGTTTTTTGGCTTTATCTGATCGATGTTGACATTTCATTATATTGAAGATAACTAATCTTGATTCTCCCTTGTATTTTTACTAAAGTAAATTATTTAATCACTGAGTGACGTTTCAAGGTGATTTATTAAAAAATTATAAAATCCATTTTACTGATGAATTCGGTTCTAGTAATGCCATAAAAATTGAGTCTCCGTTTCTTAATGGTTTGTGTCTATATATTTGTAACTACTATACTTCAAAAAAATGTTCATGCGAAATAAAAATGTATACAGGGTATCCGCAAAATATTGTTGGTGAATGTTTTTGCCATTATGGAGTTATATCCACCTTGAAAGTGGGAATTCGAAAAATGTATAGTTTAGAACTTTTTAACGGTTGCCATGGTGACAACGAATGTTTCTTATCTAGAGAAAGCTATACATTTTTGAAAGAGTTGACAAATTTGGCTTTTTGTACCGTTTGAAGAGAATCGCATTTTATTACCAACATGTGATCGGGCTGAGCTCCCATTGTAGGTTTTGTTCATTTAAAAAAAGGGATGGAAACTTTAAATATAGGCCAAAATGGCACTACGGTGATTGAAATTTTATTTCCCACTATACAGGGTGTTAATTAAGTATCTGGCCAAACTTGAGAGGGTGATTCTTTGAGTGATTTTAAGGTAAAAAGTTCATATAAACAGGTGTCCATTTCCGCACATTTTTTTTGTTATTTTTATTCGTCAAACTGCCCCTTACGACGCCACTGGAAGTCATAATCAACAATCAATTGGTTCTAACTTAGCGTCTTATCATAGTCCATAATACTGCCAAATTTCAACAAAATCGGTCAACAGGTGTCTGAGATATTGATAAATAAATGTAAAAAAATATATTTTTTTGACATCCTGTATCTTGAAAACTATGCATTTCCGGACACCTGTTTACATGAACTTTTTACCTTAAAATCACTCAAAGAATCACCCCCTGAAGTTTGGCCAGATACTTAATTAACACCCTGTATAGTAAAACCTCAGATAAACAGCATACAGTGATTGAAATTTTCATCATAAGTACATAAAGTTTGGAGAATTTTTTTCTAAATAATGTTCATTCAAAATCCGCAGTTATTAGGAGTTTGATGACATTTTTGCAAATATTTCATAAACCAAAAAAAATATGGAGAAATGTCTACGGAGTGAAGTTAAAGAGAATCAAATTCCCTATAAAAACTTGAACATGCTTTCTTTTTCAAGTTTAAGTGAATTATGGTGGCCAAAATTTAATTTTTATTACAAATTTGTTGCCATTTTTGCAAATATTTCACAATATATAAAAAATATGGGAAAATGTGTTCAGAGTAAAGTTGAAGAACTTCAAATTTCCCATAAAAACTTCCACAAACTTTCTTTCCAAAGTTGAACTGAAATTCGGTGGTCAAAATTTAATGTAAATCACAAATTTCTTAAAGTTAAAGTGGAATACGGTGGACAAATTTTAATGTAAATTACAAATATGAGGACATTTTTGCAAATATTCCACAAACTATTAAAAATATAGAAAAATGTGTTGAGACTAGAGTTGAAGAGCATCAAATTCCCCATAAAAACGTCCACAAACTTTCTTTTCAAAGTTAAACTAAAATGCGGTGGTCAAAATTTAATGTAAATTACAAATTTGTTGACAGATTTGCAAATATTTGATAAACTACAAAAAATATAAAAAAATTTTAGAGACTTGAGTAAAAGAGCATCAAATTCCTCATAAAACCTTTTTTAAGTTGAAGTGGAATGCGGTGGACAAAATTTAATGTAAATTACAAATATGAGGACATTTTTACAAATATTCCACAAACTGTAAAAAATATAGAAAAATGCGTTGGGAGTAGAGTTGAAAAGCATCAAATTCCCCATAAAAACTTTCTTTTCAAAGTTAAACTAAAATACGGTGGTCAAAATTTAATGTAAATTACAAATATGAGGACATTTTTACAAATATTCCACAAACTGTAAAAAATATAGAAAAATGCGTTGGGAGTAGAGTTGAAAAGCATCAAATTCCCCATAAAAACTTTCTTTTCAAAGTTAAACTAAAATACGGTGGTCAAAATTTAATGTAAATTACAAATATGAGGACATTTTTACAAATATTCCACAAACTGTAAAAAATATAGAAAAATGCGTTGGGAGTAGAGTTGAAAAGCATCAAATTCCCCATAAAAACTTTCTTTTCAAAGTTAAACTAAAATACGGTGGTCAAAATGTAATGTAAATTACAAATATGAGGACATTTTTACAAATATTCCACAAACTGTAAAAAATATAGAAAAATGCGTTGGGAGTAGAGTTGAAAAGCATCAAATTCCCCATAAAAACTTTCTTTTCAAAGTTAAACTAAAATACGGTGGTCAAAATTTAATGTAAATTACAAATATGAGGACATTTTTACAAATATTCCACAAACTGTAAAAAATATAGAAAAATGCGTTGGGAGTAGAGTTGAAAAGCATCAAATTCCCCATAAAAACTTTCTTTTCAAAGTTAAACTAAAATACGGTGGTCAAAATTTAATGTAAATTACAAATATGAGGACATTTTTACAAATATTCCACAAACTGTAAAAAATATAGAAAAATGCGTTGGGAGTAGAGTTGAAAAGCATCAAATTCCCCATAAAAACTTTCTTTTCAAAGTTAAACTAAAATACGGTGGTCAAAATGTAATGTAAATTACAAATATGAGGACATTTTTACAAATATTCCACAAACTGTAAAAAATATAGAAAAATGCGTTGGGAGTAGAGTTGAAAAGCATCAAATTCCCCATAAAAACTTTCTTTTCAAAGTTAAACTAAAATACGGTGGTCAAAATTTAATGTAAATTACAAATATGAGGACATTTTTACAAATATTCCACAAACTGTAAAAAATATAGAAAAATGCGTTGGGAGTAGAGTTGAAAAGCATCAAATTCCCCATAAAAACTTTCTTTTCAAAGTTAAACTAAAATACGGTGGTCAAAATTTAATGTAAATTACAAATATGAGGACATTTTTACAAATATTCCACAAACTGTAAAAAATATAGAAAAATGCGTTGGGAGTAGAGTTGAAAAGCATCAAATTCCCCATAAAAACTTTCTTTTCAAAGTTAAACTAAAATACGGTGGTCAAAATTTAATGTAAATTACAAATATGAGGACATTTTTACAAATATTCCACAAACTGTAAAAAATATAGAAAAATGCGTTGGGAGTAGAGTTGAAAAGCATCAAATTCCCCATAAAAACTTTCTTTTCAAAGTTAAACTAAAATACGGTGGTCAAAATTTAATGTAAATTACAAATATGAGGACATTTTTACAAATATTCCACAAACTGTAAAAAATATAGAAAAATGCGTTGGGAGTAGAGTTGAAAAGCATCAAATTCCCCATAAAAACTTTCTTTTCAAAGTTAAACTAAAATACGGTGGTCAAAATGTAATGTAAATTACAAATATGAGGACATTTTTACAAATATTCCACAAACTGTAAAAAATATAGAAAAATGCGTTGGGAGTAGAGTTGAAAAGCATCAAATTCCCCATAAAAACTTTCTTTTCAAAGTTAAACTAAAATACGGTGGTCAAAATTTAATGTAAATTACAAATATGAGGACATTTTTACAAATATTCCACAAACTGTAAAAAATATAGAAAAATGCGTTGGGAGTAGAGTTGAAAAGCATCAAATTCCCCATAAAAACTTTCTTTTCAAAGTTAAACTAAAATACGGTGGTCAAAATTTAATGTAAATTACAAATATGAGGACATTTTTACAAATATTCCACAAACTGTAAAAAATATAGAAAAATGCGTTGGGAGTAGAGTTGAAAAGCATCAAATTCCCCATAAAAACTTTCTTTTCAAAGTTAAACTAAAATACGGTGGTCAAAATTTAATGTAAATTACAAATATGAGGACATTTTTACAAATATTCCACAAACTGTAAAAAATATAGAAAAATGCGTTGGGAGTAGAGTTGAAAAGCATCAAATTCCCCATAAAAACTTTCTTTTCAAAGTTAAACTAAAATACGGTGGTCAAAATGTAATGTAAATTACAAATATGAGGACATTTTTACAAATATTCCACAAACTGTAAAAAATATAGAAAAATGCGTTGGGAGTAGAGTTGAAAAGCATCAAATTCCCCATAAAAACTTTCTTTTCAAAGTTAAACTAAAATACGGTGGTCAAAATTTAATGTAAATTACAAATATGAGGACATTTTTACAAATATTCCACAAACTGTAAAAAATATAGAAAAATGCGTTGGGAGTAGAGTTGAAAAGCATCAAATTCCCCATAAAAACTTTCTTTTCAAAGTTAAACTAAAATACGGTGGTCAAAATTTAATGTAAATTACAAATATGAGGACATTTTTACAAATATTCCACAAACTGTAAAAAATATAGAAAAATGCGTTGGGAGTAGAGTTGAAAAGCATCAAATTCCCCATAAAAACTTTCTTTTCAAAGTTAAACTAAAATACGGTGGTCAAAATTTAATGTAAATTACAAATATGAGGACATTTTTACAAATATTCCACAAACTGTAAAAAATATAGAAAAATGCGTTGGGAGTAGAGTTGAAAAGCATCAAATTCCCCATAAAAACTTTCTTTTCAAAGTTAAACTAAAATACGGTGGTCAAAATTTAATGTAAATTACAAATATGAGGACATTTTTACAAATATTCCACAAACTGTAAAAAATATAGAAAAATGCGTTGGGAGTAGAGTTGAAAAGCATCAAATTCCCCATAAAAACTTTCTTTTCAAAGTTAAACTAAAATACGGTGGTCAAAATTTAATGTAAATTACAAATATGAGGACATTTTTACAAATATTCCACAAACTGTAAAAAATATAGAAAAATGCGTTGGGAGTAGAGTTGAAAAGCATCAAATTCCCCATAAAAACTTTCTTTTCAAAGTTAAACTAAAATACGGTGGTCAAAATTTAATGTAAATTACAAATATGAGGACATTTTTACAAATATTCCACAAACTGTAAAAAATATAGAAAAATGCGTTGGGAGTAGAGTTGAAAAGCATCAAATTCCCCATAAAAACTTTCTTTTCAAAGTTAAACTAAAATACGGTGGTCAAAATTTAATGTAAATTACAAATATGAGGACATTTTTACAAATATTCCACAAACTGTAAAAAATATAGAAAAATGCGTTGGGAGTAGAGTTGAAAAGCATCAAATTCCCCATAAAAACTTTCTTTTCAAAGTTAAACTAAAATACGGTGGTCAAAATTTAATGTAAATTACAAATATGAGGACATTTTTACAAATATTCCACAAACTGTAAAAAATATAGAAAAATGCGTTGGGAGTAGAGTTGAAAAGCATCAAATTCCCCATAAAAACTTTCTTTTCAAAGTTAAACTAAAATACGGTGGTCAAAATTTAATGTAAATTACAAATATGAGGACATTTTTACAAATATTCCACAAACTGTAAAAAATATAGAAAAATGCGTTGGGAGTAGAGTTGAAAAGCATCAAATTCCCCATAAAAACTTTCTTTTCAAAGTTAAACTAAAATACGGTGGTCAAAATTTAATGTAAATTACAAATATGAGGACATTTTTACAAATATTCCACAAACTGTAAAAAATATAGAAAAAATGCGTTGGGAGTAGAGTTGAAAAGCATCAAATTCCCCATAAAAACTTTCTTTTCAAAGTAAACTAAAATACGGTGGTCAAAATTTAATGTAAATTACAAATATGAGGACATTTTTACAAATATTCCACAAACTGTAAAAAATATAGAAAAATGCGTTGGGAGTAGAGTTGAAAAGCATCAAATTCCCCATAAAAACTTTCTTTTCAAAGTTAAACTAAAATACGGTGGTCAAAATTTAATGTAAATTACAAATATGAGGACATTTTTACAAATATTCCACAAACTGTAAAAAATATAGAAAAATGCGTTGGGAGTAGAGTTGAAAAGCATCAAATTCCCCATAAAAACTTTCTTTTCAAAGTTAAACTAAAATACGGTGGTCAAAATGTAATGTAAATTACAAATATGAGGACATTTTTACAAATATTCCACAAACTGTAAAAAATATAGAAAAATGCGTTGGGAGTAGAGTTGAAAAGCATCAAATTCCCCATAAAAACTTTCTTTTCAAAGTTAAACTAAAATACGGTGGTCAAAATTTAATGTAAATTACAAATATGAGGACATTTTTACAAATATTCCACAAACTGTAAAAAATATAGAAAAATGCGTTGGGAGTAGAGTTGAAAAGCATCAAATTCCCCATAAAAACTTTCTTTTCAAAGTTAAACTAAAATACGGTGGTCAAAATTTAATGTAAATTACAAATATGAGGACATTTTTACAAATATTCCACAAACTGTAAAAAATATAGAAAAATGCGTTGGGAGTAGAGTTGAAAAGCATCAAATTCCCCATAAAAACTTTCTTTTCAAAGTTAAACTAAAATACGGTGGTCAAAATGTAATGTAAATTACAAATATGAGGACATTTTTACAAATATTCCACAAACTGTAAAAAATATAGAAAAATGCGTTGGGAGTAGAGTTGAAAAGCATCAAATTCCCCATAAAAACTTTCTTTTCAAAGTTAAACTAAAATACGGTGGTCAAAATTTAATGTAAATTACAAATATGAGGACATTTTTACAAATATTCCACAAACTGTAAAAAATATAGAAAAATGCGTTGGGAGTAGAGTTGAAAAGCATCAAATTCCCCATAAAAACTTTCTTTTCAAAGTTAAACTAAAATACGGTGGTCAAAATTTAATGTAAATTACAAATATGAGGACATTTTTACAAATATTCCACAAACTGTAAAAAATATAGAAAAATGCGTTGGGAGTAGAGTTGAAAAGCATCAAATTCCCCATAAAAACTTTCTTTTCAAAGTTAAACTAAAATACGGTGGTCAAAATGTAATGTAAATTACAAATATGAGGACATTTTTACAAATATTCCACAAACTGTAAAAAATATAGAAAAATGCGTTGAGAGTAGAGTTGAAAAGCATCAAATTCTCCATAAAAACTTTCTTTTCAAAGTTTAACTAAAATACGGTGGTCAAAATTTAATGTAAATTACAAATTTGTAGACATTTTTGCAAATATTTTACAAACTATTAAAAATATAGGGAAATGTGTATTGATCTAAGTTGAAGAGCATCAAATTCCTCATAAAAACTTCCAGGCACTTCCATCTCAAAGTTGATAATTACTCAAATACGCTAAAATGCAATGCAATCACAAACTATAAAAAATATGGAGAAGGAAGTTATTATTTTTAAACATTACTTTGAAACACTATCATCTTCAAAGCGTCCGAAACTTTGATCAAAAAGGGTTCAAGGAATAGTGATGTCTTCTAGTAGATAACTTTGTCAACATTTTATATTGTGCTTTATCTCTTATGTCAAAATCGCTTTTGAAAGTTCCTCAATGAACAACTAGAGTCAGTAATTTTGTATAAATTAAAAATTGTCTGGTCCCTTGTGTAAAAGTGGTACTCTCAAGGACAAACCAATAACAATATTTACTATTCCAAAACAGACTTCGTGTCTATGAGATTGTGTGAATTATGAGAATCAAGCTGAAATTTCCAAGATATATTTAGCAAAGATATACTATCTCACTGATAAGATACGTACACACTAGAAATCTTATTAACCGATACCGTTTTTGAAAAACGGAATACAATTATCAAATATTTAGGAAAAAGTAGCACGTGCCAGAAAAAAAAAAGGTGCAGAGCTATATATGCAGAATGACCTCCGATAATAAGGTTATAGAGATGATAAGTATATAATAGCGTAATGTTTCTACAACTGATAACGCCTGTATCTGCTAGTGCTAGTATCTAGAGTTAAATTTAATAATTATTATGTAGACAATCGTCTAGTATTGTTCAATCTAAAAATAATAAAACATTAAGTCTGATTGATGTACGCCTCTCTGGCTATCTTTTTATATCTTTTAAACTGCAACTTAATTTCACTTGACGCCATATATTAACAAGAGTCGTTGTTTAAAGAGGCTTTATTGCTGGTTTATTTTTATATTTATGCTACCAACACAGGTGATTGATATTTATATGAAATATGCTAAGTGAGGAAAGCAGAATGTTGAATTGTCGTCTGTAAACGTGCTAAAAAGCGAACAAACAGTGGCACTTCTGCCAAGAATTTTTTCGAAATGGCTCCCCAACAGAACAAGGTTCCCAGGCCGTTTTTTAGGTGTGTACATACCTTCGTTATTATAATTTCCACGAGGCGAATAAATCGGTCTACAAGGACAACATGCTTCAACTGCTAAGTTCAACTGAGACTAAGACCATTTATTTGGATGCAAAAGAAAAATATTATATCAAACGGGAACGCGAACCAGTTCCTTAAAAGGTCTTTAATATGAATTAACAATTACAGTAGCCAGTTAGATTTCTTATTGATAATTTGCAATTTATAATAATCGACTGCTAGAATTAATTAATAGTACTGCTATAGCTTCCGCTATACTATACAGAAACGAGATGTGGCAACTGGGCCGGCTGGGAGGCCATGCGGCCAAGTAACGAGGAATCATGGATGTCACAATGTTGCCAAGTCTTTCGCACGTGTTCTGTAGTTGTAATAAAGCAAAAGGTGGACATTTTCATTCAAACATTTTTACGCCTGAAATTTTTTCACGATTGCACGAATTTATCCATATTCTGGTCACTCGTTAAATTACGGTGTCCTTGCAAGTTATGACTTGACCGAAAAAAAATTATGTCATCTTCGTGTCCCCTTGAACATAAAAATGCTGTTTTAAATATATCTGAATAGAAAAGAGGCTGAAAAACCTTGGTTTATGTGAATCTAAATCGGACCGAAAATATGTTGTAATCTTTGCTTCCCATATCCTACAGGGTTCACCAAATAAACTAAAATTACTGATGGGTCATGGACATGGAGATATATTTTCATTAACATTTTAATATGATGGATACTGTTTAAGGTATTCATGTTGGCTAGGGACGGACTAACCTTAATAAAGTAAGCGGAAATGTTTTGCGTTAATAAATCGTCATATCGAGAAAAGTGACACAAGTCAAAAAAGTAGTTTTTTAAAATTACACATATTTATTTCTGGAAAAACGTCATAAGTGAAGCTGTTACTGTTGCTAGCAAAGATGGAGCAAGTGTCGTTTAGTCATTCGAACAAATCGCCGTTCGGCAAGAATAGTGACCCAACTCAAAATTCTTCATTTTTCTGATTAATACACCAACAATGATAAAAAACATACTTTCAACTAGATGGCGATAAGTGTCACTATAGTTTTGGCGGTTCAGTCATAATCCGCATGAATCAAGAGAAGTGAGTCTCGCTCTACTTGAAAAGCGTCACATCTTGAGTTGTGTCTCATAAAATATTTCGTTCACGTCTAGTTGAGTGTTACATCTTCAGTTGTGTCAGTGTTCCTGCCTCAGATAAGTGAAGTTATATTAGTTATAACGTATGAAAAGTGTCATATTTTGAGTTGTGACTGTGTTCTAGAAAAATGATAGTAAACAAAATCAGTTTTTAGGATTATTTCAAGAAATACAGGGTGTTACTTAATGGTATGTCATAATTTTAAGGGGAAGTTCCTGGATAAATTTTAAGTCGATAAGGTCATATAAACTTTGGTCTTAAAATGCTTGGTTTTTAAGATTTATCTTATTTCCAGTTTTTAATACATTTTCCAAAGACGGTCTGAGATATTGAACTGAATTTTACCACAGGATATTATGGTATAGGAACACACTTTTTTTTATTTTTATTTTTTTATTTGTATTTTATTTTATTTTATTTTATTTCATTTTATTTTATTATTTTTTTCATTTTTTTTTTAGACCCAAGTTTATATGACCTTTTCGACTTAAAATGTATCCAGGAACTCCCCCTTAAAATTATGACATACCATTTAGTAACACCCTGTATAAGGACATTACAATGAAAAATTAATTTACCAACATTTTCCAACATTTTCATTTTTTATTGATCTCTAAATTATAAGAACCCAATCTCATTTGCACTACTGAGAAATTGATAATTTCGAGTTCTGTCACTATTCTTGCCGATCGGCGAAATACTTTTGGGCCATCTTTGGGAAAATGTCATAATTCAGTTCTGATTTGAGCTCGGTCAGGTAAGTGTGGAATATTTTCATTAAAAACGTCATATCTAATAAAGTGTCGTGGTAGAAAGTTATTGCATGGTCCTGGTTATTTTATGAAGTGTGATTTTTCCAGAAAAACGTCTTATTTTCAATTGTGTCGGTTTTGATGATGAGATTTTTCTCAAGGTAAGTGACACATCTAGGAAAAAATACGTTATTTTTTATTTTTTATGTCTGAAGATGAAACTATGTACAATTTTTAGTTATGACACTTTTCCGAAAACCATTGATATTTTGACCTTTGGAGTATATGGTAGAGTTTTTCCCGCACTTTTTAATAAAATTATCCAGTAACAATGAAAAAATCTTAAACACCACATTTCACCATTGACGCTCATATTTTCAACAAAATTATAAGTCCATCCCTGGCGATCTAAGGTAGCGAAATGCGTCGTCGACACTAAATTCTGCGCGTAATTCACTTTTATGGGTAATTATTATACAAAATAATTGTGAACTTGAACTTTGAACGAAATTCCATAAATAAAAAATGTGCAACTCTTTTAATTTTCTCAACAAATTAGTTCGAGTTTTATTTGCTTATCAAAAATACTATTATTCTGAAATTAAATCAAATTTAACGACATCCACAAAAAAATATCGATTCATTTAAGGTTAAAAAAAAGAAAATGTATTTTTCAAAGTCGCTTTCGCAAGGAAAGCTTACCCAATTTATTTCTTGTGGAATATAGCAATTTGAATTAATTCAAGTGGATAAATGATTTTAACATGCTGCGTTGACATTATTCCAGGGTGGAATTGAAGACATGAATGGGCGTAATAACTTCAATGTATAGGGTAGAAACACGGAAGTATCATCTAAACAATTTATATTTAGAGATAAATTCATATTAGGGTCACCAACAACAACTTGCAGACAAGCAATTATCCAATCAGTGAATAAAGAGAGGATTTAAATACGATTCGTACAGGGCAATAAACAAAAAAGCTATGAAGTTGAATTTACAATAAATGTCCCACGCATATTTCTCAAATGTGGTAGTTACTCGCTGGCAGAACGCAGTAGAAATATATGGAGTTCATTTTATGTTTTTATGAAGGCCATTGTAGATACGAGAAACAATAAAAAATTTCATCTCAGTCTATTTTGACCGAACTCATGCCAACATTTTACGCGAGACGTGACCACAGAAATATACGTACCATGACTTATCGTATTTCAACAATAAAAATTACCATTACAAAATTACAGAAAACCATGACCAACCGAACGTGTATATTTGTTGCACATTATCGTGGAAATTTTGCAAAATATCTGGATTTGAGGAAAGCACGTAGACACCGATATTTTTGGGCTCTCGACGCATTTGCACTTTCGGAAATTGCCTTCGTTTATTGGCCATTAATTTATTTCTGTTTAAATATACTTTAACCTACACGAACAAACATTGCTACACGACCACTGACATGTTTATGTAATAACATTGGGTAAAATTCCAACCCTACAAAAAACTTGATTCACGAATGTTAGTAGGACACGTTTTTTTTTGTTGGAGCATCAGGTTTCTGAAAATAATTCAAAATTGTTTGCATTTTTTAGGATGGTTGCAATACCCTTCAAGAATTTTTGACCTACAGCTCAAATTAATTAATCAACATAAATTATCATGTATTGACAATTTCCAAGGATTAATGTTATTAATAGCAGAAAAATTGTTGGAATTACTGGAGTTTCTTTCTTGATTATCATTAACCATTCCATTGATTATCGTTGATTTTCAATGATTCAAGTCTTTTCAAGGACACAAGCAGTTTGATTTTTCACATTTGAACTTTAAATATCGAATTAAATTCTCCTCAGTGGTTCATAGAAGTTCTAGTGATGTTTTATGGAGTATCGTACAATTTTTATTGCTACACTCCACAAGCAGATGTGTCCTTAAATAATTGCCGCAGTATAAGCGCGAAATATCCTTAATCCAGATTTGCGACAAGCATTAGAGATTTATGGAAAAATCGCTAAAGATTTAGTAATCTACACGCACGATCGCGGTTTTCCTGGAAATATATTAACCGTTCCTGGTATGAATAAACATGGCCATAATTTTGTACTTTTCATACATTGGAAACAACTATTTAAGTTGGTTAGGTTTTTTTATGAGTAGTGAAAATGTTTTTAATTTACAGTAGATACAAATAAACTATAGTGTCATAAATTCAATTTCAAAGCATTGGTTATGAACAATTTGTATGCATTTTTATACACGTTTTCTATCCAATATGTATAGTAGTTTTTTTTCAAAAAGCATTCTATATTATTTTCGGACTTTTCAATTATAGCTGACTTTTTTTATTTTCTAATTTGAATTGGAGATATTTAATTGACATTTAAATTTTTATTATTTATAATAGAGGAAAAAAATTTACGTCAAAACGCTACTTTTCGCGACTAAATCCGTCAATAAATAATCGAGTTATGGAGTTTTGAAATTTTTGTCAGTATCTCAGGAACGGTTTTATGAAAACTTTTGGATTTACTGTAACTGTTCTTTGTTATTTATGAAGCAATTTTGATGCAAAATAAAAGTATGTTGTATGGTTTTTTGCGGTTTTTCTAACTGGCTGCATTTAGTTATTTTAAAATTTGACTACCAGTACCCGTCAAGGCTTCACCAGAAATTGTTTAAATGTTATCGGATAATGTTGAAAGCTACACTCATAAACTTGGAAAACGACGAAACACGTGTTTTATTAATTTTATCCAAGATCATCATAATGAAGTTCCAAGTCGATTTGACTAAAAATACATTTTTTTTCCCATTAATTTATGATTTTTCACACCCTCATCCCGTTTACCCCCTTAAGGGTTGAATTTTGAAAAATTTACGACACATGTGTTTCATTGATTTCATGCAAGGTTATTGATATGAAGTTTGAAGTTGATGTGACCAAATATACAATTTTTCATCGATTTATGATTTTTCACACCCCCACCCCTTCCACCCCAATAAGGATGTGACTAAAAATACGTTATTTTACCTTGCTATCGAATTTGTTCTGAAATACGAGATCAACAAATGTTGTTTTCTACCCCTTCTCTTTTGAGCCCGACTTTGTGCCCCCTAAGGGTTGAATTTTGAAAAACAACGATACATGTGTTCAATCAATTTCATTCAAGATTGTTAATATGAAGTTTCAACATGATGTTAACAAGAATACATAATCTTTCATCAATTAACGATTTTTTCACCCACTCCTTTGTCCGAATTTGACCCCCTTAGGGGCTGAATTTCAAAAAATAACGTGAAACATATTTAATTGATTTCAATTGATATTATTTATACGAAGTTTCAAGATGATGTTACCAAAAATACATGATTTGTTATCAATCAATGATTTTTCTCACCTCGATCATCTCCTTTGCCTTTGAGCCCGACTTTGACCCCCCTAGGAGTTGAATTTCAAAAAATAATATAACATGTGTTCAATCAATTTTATTCAAGAATGTTAATATGAAGTTTTAACATGATGTGTAATACATAATCTTTCATCAATCAACGTTTTTTTCACCCACTCCTTTGAGTCAGAATTTGGCCACCTTAGGGGCTGAATTTCGCAGAATAGCGCAACACATATTTAATTAATTTCATTTAAAATTATTAATACGAAATAAAGTTGATGTGACCCAAAAATGCAAAATTTTTCATCAATATATCATTTTTCCTACTCCCACCCCTTTCCCCCCCTTAGCACACCTAAAAATATTGAGCAGAACATCTTTTCAAAATTTCATTCTGAATCGGCTTATAAATAGAGGACAAAATTTCGTTCAAAATGTATTTTTTTCGCGACAAAATCCGTCAATAAATAACCGAGTTTTGAAAATATTAAATCGCTGTAAGTTTGTGTTTTTTAACCAATTTTGATGAAAAAAAAAATGTTGTGTGGTTTTTTGAGGCCTTTCCAACTAGTTGACTTCCATTATTCTCTAATTTCGTTTGAGCATTTTCAATTGACAATTTTGTCAGTATCTCAGGAACGGTTTCATGGAATTTTTTTGATTCGCTGTTACTTCGTTATTTCTGAAGCGATTTTGATGCAAGAAAAAGTATTTTGTATGGTTTTTGCGGTCTTCCTAACTGCCTGACTTTCGTTTTTTTCTAATTGGATTTGGGCATTTTTAATTGACATTAAAATTTTTTAATATTTTGTTACAAATAGAGGAGAAAATTTCCTTCAAAACGCTTTTTTTCGCGTATAAATCCGTCAATAAATCACCGAGATATGGCGTTTTAAAAATTTTGTCAGTATCTCAGGAACGGTTTCATGGAATTGTTAACAACCGATTTTGATGCAAAAAAAAGCTGACTTTCGTTATTTGTTATTTTTTAATTGGATTTGGGCATTTTCAATTGACAAAAATAAAATGTTCAATTCATCCTTTTCTCCATCTCATCGAATCAATACAGTAAAAATAAAAGAAAGGTTTACCTATTTCGGCAGAACCGTCTATTTTTGATGATTAATGAATTATAACCCATGCATGCGCATTGAATTTATCAATCACTGTTAAAAGTTTTCATTAAAAAAATAGCTCAATTATGTCGATTTGGCCAACAGATGGAAAGAATTGAACACGAATCCGTCCCTGTCTCCTTTGTCCTGTATATGGAGAAAATGCCCGACAGATATTCACAAAACAACAAGATATGGTCATTTTTGTTTAGATTATGCCGCTCTTTATTGTCTTTCGACCTGGGGCATGTATAGAATAGCGAAGATCCATATACCCGATAGTCAATATTTTTGTTTAATAACACCGGTTATATTTTTAATACCTCAGTAGGTTAAAAACCCGATAGCTTTGCCAAATATCCAGTAAATTTTGTCACACAAAGAACAAAAAATTTCCCGCATTTCAGTACTTTGAGGTTTATTTTATTTAATCAGTAATCTAAAACTCCTCAAGTCCCATTGTCTGACTACATTGTAGGACCTCCGGAAATAAGAACAGCGTGTTGTAATTGGTTTTCGTGACTCGCTTCCTTTCGTAAAGACAAAGTAGAAATATTTTCTAAAACGAAATAAAACAATTCGCCCCTTTTGCCTACGGAACTGTGTTGTGTGGGCGTTGATGTTTGAATCAGTAGTTGTTGTAAAACACGACATTTTGACAACCGACGTGATACCTATTCCGCGGCTCAGAAACCTTTAATGAGAACGTGCACGCATAAAACTCTGCGTGCTATACCTGAGCGGAAACAGCTCTGAATAATATATTATGTACCTGTTTTACTATTTTATTTTGAGCTTGTTTTGAAACGCTACACAGAGTGTAAAAATCTAATTCCGAAAGTAACAGCATTTTCCGAGTGCCTCCCGTCCTTTGTTCTCCCTTGGAAACGTCGAATATTTTTTAACATTGACCTTGATTTAAAATATGAACCGCCGCAAATTGGCTTCTCCAATAACCAAAAAAAAAAAGGGCCGAACATTTGCTGGTCATGTGACACCTCTTGTTTCTTGTTCCACGAACGCCCGTTACCCGTAACTTTGCGACCGGTAAATTGGCTTCAATAAGTTTGGGTTTTGTTTTTTGTTATGTATGTATTAGTTTTCACGCTTTCTATATATACATGGTTCAGGACTTGTTGCTATGGGGAATCTGTTTTCCTTTTGAAACTTCAACTCTGAGACAACCTGTACGATAATGTCTCTATAGATTCGATTTTTGTGCGTGGACTCAAGATTGTTCACCTTGGCACGTCGAATGACGTCATAAAAAATAACGAACAGTGGTTGTATTGAAGGTCTATATTATACATATTATATAAACTGTCATATTACCATTATATAAACTGTGATTATACGCTTAATACAATGTAATTTTATAATTTTAATGTTGAATCCAAAGACATATCACAATAATTGATTATCCAATGTTTCAAAACAATAACATCATCATTTTGCAAAAAAAAAACAGATAATTTCAACAACATAGCATTACAGCTAATTATAATTAATTTGCTATTTGTGGTTTTGAACTTTTCGGACTGAATTTAAATAGCATCATCTGCAGAAATACGTATTTTATTCTCAAAATTAAACACTCGATAACACACTTTTTTTCCAAAATGTTGTTTTTGGTCCGAGTCGTCAGAAAATGCTCACTTTAAGCAAATCTATTGAGCATAGAGCAAAATTGTTTGAACATTTTGAAAATTCAAGTTGATGATGATTGTGCACATAGACAAAAAGTCACATCATAAACAAGACAATTTTATATATTTTTTTCAGGAAGCATTCGGATTTTTTGAAATTTCCAAACGCCATTTTGTTGAGTACCAAAATGCGCAGCTCTCACGTGACTTGGTGCTATACAGCTTTTCTACACAAATACATCAATCTGCCAAAATAGGAGATTTGATAAGTGATGCAGATGATGATGATGTTGAGGGTTATATTTAGTGATCGACCGATATGACTGTTTTAGCCGATGCCGATAATCGGCCGATACCGATACATATCGGCGTATCGGCCTCTTGGTCATTATCATAGCACTTATTAATAATATTATTATTTATTGTGAGCAAAATAAGTTTTATGCCTTCAATTTAAATATTTTAAATTTTAAACTTGAAAACTGTAATTATTTGTGGCGCAACTCAAGATAATAGAGAACTTTTGCACCGCTATTAAGGGTATTTTTCACAAAAAAAAACAGGACAAATTGGAAAAAAATCATTTTCAATTTGTCTTTCGCTGTTTTGTTAGTAACCTTTTTAAACAACCTTTACATAGTTTTTAGTGATTGTTTCTTCAAAAATTGTGGAATATAAGTTCATATATAGAGAGTTACATATTGTTTTGGACAGCGATGAGAACCTTGATTCAAAATATAAATCAGAATAAATTTAGATTTTTACCTATTGATTTAGTTTTCGAAATAATATTCGAGTTTGATTTTTTTTAAAGTTCTTATATGAAGGAAAAATCAGATTTTTTTTAACAGTGGGAAAAACGTATTTTGTCGGAAGTAAATAAGATGTTTTTTTTTCCAAGGTGTCAAAACACCAGGCACCGCTGTAATAAACGGTAACTTCCATTATTGTGGGGATTCAATGATTCCTCTGTTTGAATAAAAATGTTTCAAGCAAGCTACTAGTGATTTTTTGTCATTTATTCTCGTTATTTGGCCGATATAGCCGATACATACGGCCGATTTATACCGATAAATCAGCTTCGGCCGATATAACCGATATATCGGTATCGATCGATCCCAACTTATATATTCCTTGATTTTGTTAGTGGACCCAAGACGAAGACTATATGATATCTTCGATCTTCGTATCGATTCCCCTAATTCAAAAAAAATTATGAAAAAGTGTATGAACAAAAAAAAGTAGAATGAAACAAGTGAAAAAGTCCAACTTAAAGTAAAACGTTGAAAAATCACTAATAAATGCTCAAAGACTAAAAAAAATCAAAAAACAAGATTAATAAAGAAAGTAGAATTAGAAAATTAGAAAAAGATCAAATAAAACATTGTATAAAAATGAATCAAGCAATAAAAAAAGAAGGAAAACCTTATAAAAACAGTGCTTTTAAGAAAAAACTCAAATTGTGTCCAAAGAAAATTAAAATATGATTGAAAATGAAAAGTAAACAAAACTGAAACGTTGAAAGAACGCTAAAAATTAAAAAATGTAACAGTAAAAAAAAAGGACAAGCAACTAACTGTTTTTATAAATCATAAAAATGAGGAAAAAATTAATGAAAACAGTGCTTGAATGAAAAAAAAAATCAACTCAAGTTTAATAAGAATAAACAAGCGTATGATGAAAAAATATGATGGAAATAATTAGAGAAAATTAACTAAAACGTGGTATAAAAATTATTAAAACAGTAAAAAAGAGACAACAGCTTTATAAAAAAATTAAGTTGCTTAAGAAGAAAAAAATCAATCTAGATTTAATAAGAATGAACAACACTTTCTTCGATTTTCCAAAATTATTGAAACAGGTTCAAATCCTGCGTGAAAAGGTTTTTTTCCATAAAATTAATGACACGAAGTAAAGTGAAAATACGTTTTCTTTCAAATAACAATCCAATTTATACTTTGTAAATCGTTATTATTTATTTAATTATTAGATTAACAACCAACAAGCTTTGTTAGGCATTGTTGGAATTGGTAGACAAGACTAGAATCACCCAGCGGAGCAATATAACCTAGTAAACCCTCATTTATACTTCAAAGGAAAAACTCAATTTATTTTTCAAGCATGATATCAGAGAGTGATGTATTTTATTGAAACCAAGAAGAATATTTCGAAAAATCTTTGATTGAGGTGGAGTAAGTTAAATTATGGATGTCGGAAGGTTGGACAAGCCCCAAAATTACATCATAGAATTCGGTCCCCATTGATTTGAATAACAAAAGATAGGACAGGTCACCTCCCAAATATTTCGATCATAGCTAAACAGCCATTAACATATCCCCTAAAATGTTCAAACAGGTTTTATCACATACCTCTTATAGTAAAATAGGTCAAGCGATAACAATTGTGAAAGGCGCTCCTTAATTCTAGATAATCAACAAATTCTTTGTGCGATAAAAAAAGGGTTCTTCTATACAGGGTCTGTCCGACACCTGGGCTATTGAATTGTCGTTGGTTTGGTATGCGAATGGAAATATTCCGAATGCCACAACAATCGAAAGGTTTTAAAATAAACCAAGATGACTAAGTTGAATAACAAGTCAACGAGGTGACATTGAAATTTGCAAAAATTATTAATTTTTGTCGTTCTTTGACCTTGCCATCATTACCGGGTTAATTATCATTTATCTGTCACTTGGAAGATTTAATGCAGTTCTATAAATGCATTTTTTTGTCTTTTTCCAACTAATGGACAATAACCTTTTTTCCAATTTCCGATTGCAAGGTTCAATTTTAAAATGTAAAATGATTCTGGGCCGAATGAAATATCTGTTCGAGAAAATTCCGAGGCGGCCTTATTAATGGCGTATAAATCAATTTTGACTAAAAGAGTGCAACCCCATCCATTATCTCGGGTAATGAATAGATAGCCGAGGTTTTTTGCATTCGACTTCAGTTTTCTAGACTTGGCGGAGCCAAAAATCCTGCTCGGATTTGTTCCAATGAAAAATTACTGCATGCGGGTGTGTTAATGTGCATTACTGCATACTTAAGATTTTGAAAAACGATTTATCTGTAGAAAAGTGATTCGGTTGAATCTGGGCCAATTCTGCTTTTTTGGAAATTGTTATATACCATACCGCTCGAACAATTTTATGCTTGCGTTTTAGCAATTTTTGAAAAGTTATTGATGATGGTAGAAAAACAGCTTTTACCAGAAATATTGATTTTTGAAATTCCAACAATCAGAGACTGCCGCAAAACGAACAGTATATTTATATGGAGTTGGTCCTTGGTCAACTGGTGCTGTTTTATTAGTTATTAGTACGACTAAGTACTTTCAATGTCTAAAATTCATTATCATCCTATATTATGCAGATGTTGAGTTGTGACATTCCCGACATTTGTTAGTTTCGATTTGGTTATTCGTTCACAATATTCACATGAAACAAGAACAATCAACAAGTGGAATTTTTTGAATACGAATTCATTTCAACTTCCCTATTGTGAGATAATTTTTTTTTTATCTTGGAACAGTTTTGTCATCAAATTATTAAATCGATGTCATAAGAATCAGACAGGTCAAAGTGTAACGTTGGGTGACTGTTCTAAGAGAAATTCATCAATTTATAATGTTCCATTTTAGTCATTCAAGATGGTGAAACAGCTTATTTGAAAAAATCCCATACGAGCTAATGAAACTGAATTTTTTAATTTTTATGAATGGCAATTTTGCAATAAAGTTCCTCATTTTCAAAATAGACATGCTGAAAAAAAGTTTCACAATTTGAAACATGAAAAATCATTGTATGAAAAATATTGTAGTTCTTCTCAAACAATTTGCAGCTGAAAAAATTGCAAAATGGGAAAAATAATTTAAAATTCGTGTAAAGAAAAAGTGAAATTGAAAAAATTAAATAAAAGAAGCATTCAATAAGTAGACTTTTTTAATATATTATTTATCCGCATTATTGTAAACTGTATAACGTTTGCTAAATAAACGGATTATATTTAGTTTTTTTTTTCTTGTTGTTGACTTTTTTCCATTTTAAGAGTTTTCACTTTCTAGACATTTGAAAGTTTTTGAATTTCATTTATGTATTTGTTTGTCCTCTTAAGTATGTATTTAATTTGAATAGCTTCCACGGGATTATCTTTAATTTGTTTCAATTTAATTTTCATTGCTTTTGAAGGATTTTATTCGATTTATTTCATATTATCTTCAATTTTCGTTTAATTATTTATTTTATTATCCTGCCCTTATTTTTAATATATTATGTATTGTAGATTTTGTAGGATTATGCTTAATAAAGATTAATATTGATATGAGATTATCATATCACGTATGTATGTGATATAAAATCTATCTGGAAACCTTATTTTGAAAAAAAATCAATATGTAGCTGAATAAATTTGAAGATTAAAAACTCAAAAATTGACCTAACAGCTAATTAAAAACTAGAATCTGATGAAAACTTATAAAAAAAGGTATAGTTCGAAAAATACTAACGATTTAAATAATGAAGAAAACCAACAACTCAAAAAAATTAAACACTGGAAAAATGTTGAAAAAACATAAAAAAACACGAAACTAAACAAATCAACAGAAGTGATTGGAAATGACCCCGGAGATATTTAAAAACACGAAAAATCAATCGAAAAAAAAAATTGTAAAATAAATTGATGTAAATATACAGGGTGTATATTTATATATTTACTTTCCTTTGACCGGATTATTTTTGATTTTTGATTAAAAAAATATACAATATCGTATGGTGGAATTCATAGAGAATAAAGACAAGTGATAAGATCCTAAACAGGTCCCAGGTACGTATTAGCAAATTAAACAATGCTGTTAATTTTTTAAACAATTGCAGCTCAATCAACAACTACTAATTACTAACGTATATATACATAACACATATGTATTTCTAAAGGAAGAACGGGAAAATGTTTTTCTAAGTGGTATCTTCAGCAATGAAATAAAACCAAGTCCAGCAACCTTTCCAGAAAGCAATATTCACTGCCATAAAATCCACCTAATTACAGACAAAAATCCTGATTCTGTTTATCCGCAGTACCGCATGGCGAGTGCAGGATGTTTTAGCAAAGCTCGAAATAAAAATTGCAATTTTTATTAGCTGGTTGCTTTCGTTTCAGAAGCCACGGCTTAAACAAATAACCCACTTCTATATCAAGCTGGCAAAATCCAATTTAAAAGGGCGTTGAAAAAAATGCACTCGATTTTAATTAGGAAGGAAAAAATGAGCTTTGGCAAAATTTTGATCATTATGTTGTTGCCTCTCGAGTAACATGGATGTTGAGTTATGACCTCGAAACAAGGGCATGTGACAAGACTAATGAGACGGGGGAGATGAACTCTATTAAAAGTTAAATTGCATGCTGACTAGACTGTTGGAGCACAAATATTATAATATGGTGTGTGGGTTGATATTAATTGATGTTATGACATATAACATTGAATTATCTGGACATTGATTTAAACAAAATTTTTTTACTTAAACAAAAAAGTTGCTCACATACATCCGAAGAAAGTCAAACGGTATTTTTCAAATAAATGCAATATTTATGTATTTTTAATTTTTTTGAGCATCAGAATTCACAAGTATGGAGTGTAAGGAACATGTGTCCGCATTCGTCTCGTTGGTCGAGGAAACAATAATAATTTCGATTTTTAGTCTGTTGATTCGGAACGTCTTTAGCAATTTGAACAAAATTTTACCCATCACATTTTTCATCAACCAAAATTTACTGTCATTTTTCTTGAAACTTTTCCTCAGCCACCCTGTATATTTTAATATAAAATTATTCACTGTACTTTAAGCATTGAGAGATGGTAAACATGGCATTGGGATTTTGATTATTTACAGGGTGAAACCATAATTTACAACCCTATCATATTTTTTATCTATCAAACCCAACCGTCATTTATCTCGAAACTTTTCCTCAGCCACCCTGTATATTTTGACATAAAATTATTCCCTGTACTTTAAGCATTAAGGGATGCTAAACATGGCGTTGGATTCTGATTATATACAGGGTGAAGCAATAATTTACAACCCCATTACATTTTTCATCAACAATGATTTTTCCCGAAACTTTTCCTCAGCCACCCTGTATATTTTAACATAAAATTATTCACTGTACTTTAAGCATTGAGGGATGCTAAACATGGCGTCGGGATTTTGATGGTATACAGGGCGAAGCAATAATTTACAACCCCATTACATTTTTCATCAACAGTGATTTTTCTCGAAACTTCCTCATCAACCACACAGTATATTTCAACATAAAATTATTCCCTGTACTATTAGCATTGAGAGATCGTAAACATGGCGTCGGGATTTTGATTATTTACAGGGTGAAGCAATAAATTACAACCCTATTACATTCTTATCTATACGAAAATCCACCGTCACGAAACTTTTCCTCAGCCACCCTGTATATTTTGACATAAAATTATTCCCTGTACTTTAAGCATTAAGGGATGCTAAACATGGCGTCGGGATTTTGATTGTATACAGGGCGAAGCAATGATTTACAACCCCATTACATTTTTCATCAACAGTGATTTTTCTCGAAACTTCCTCATCAACCACACAGTATATTTCAACATAAAATTATTCCCTGTACTTTAAGCATTGAGGGATGCTAAACATGGCGTCGGGATTTTGATGGTATACAGGGCGAAGCAATAATTTACAACCCCATTACATTTTTCATCAACAGTGATTTTTCTCGAAACTTCCTCATCAACCACACAGTATATTTCAACATAAAATTATTCCCTGTACTATTAGCATTGAGAGATCGTAAACATGGCGTCGGGATTTTGATTATTTACAGGGTGAAGCAATAAATTACAACCCTATTACATTCTTATCTATACGAAAATCCACCGTCACGAAACTTTTCCTCAGCCACCCTGTATATTTTGACATAAAATTATTCCCTGTACTTTAAGCATTAAGGGATGCTAAACATGGCGTCGGGATTTTGATTGTATACAGGGCGAAGCAATGATTTACAACCCCATTACATTTTTCATCAACAGTGATTTTTCTCGAAACTTCCTCATCAACCACACAGTATATTTCAACATAAAATTATTCCCTGTACTTTAAGCATTAAGGGATGCTAAACATGGCGTCGGGATTTTGATTGTATACAGGGCGAAGCAATGATTTACAACCCCATTACATTTTTCATCAACAGTGATTTTTCTCGAAACTTCCTCATCAACCACACAGTATATTTCAACATAAAATTATTCCCTGTACTTTAAGCATTAAGGGATGCTAAACATGGCGTCGGGATTTTGATTGTATACAGGGCGAAGCAATGATTTACAACCCCATTACATTTTTCATCAACAGTGATTTTTCTCGAAACTTCCTCATCAACCACACAGTATATTTCAACATAAAATTATTCCCTGTACTTTAAGCATTGAGGGATGCTAAACATGGCGTCGGGATTTTGATGGTATACAGGGCGAAGCAATAATTTACAACCCCATTACATTTTTCATCAACAGTGATTTTTCTCGAAACTTCCTCATCAACCACACAGTATATTTCAACATAAAATTATTCCCTGTACTATTAGCATTGAGAGATCGTAAACATGGCGTCGGGATTTTGATTATTTACAGGGTGAAGCAATAAATTACAACCCTATTACATTCTTATCTATACGAAAATCCACCGTCACGAAACTTTTCCTCAGCCACCCTGTATATTTTGACATAAAATTATTCCCTGTACTTTAAGCATTAAGGGATGCTAAACATGGCGTCGGGATTTTGATTGTATACAGGGCGAAGCAATGATTTACAACCCCATTACATTTTTCATCAACAGTGATTTTTCTCGAAACTTCCTCATCAACCACACAGTATATTTCAACATAAAATTATTCCCTGTACTTTAAGCATTGAGGGATGCTAAACATGGCGTCGGGATTTTGATGGTATACAGGGCGAAGCAATAATTTACAACCCCATTACATTTTTCATCAACAGTGATTTTTCTCGAAACTTCCTCATCAACCACACAGTATATTTCAACATAAAATTATTCCCTGTACTATTAGCATTGAGAGATCGTAAACATGGCGTCGGGATTTTGATTATTTACAGGGTGAAGCAATAAATTACAACCCTATTACATTCTTATCTATACGAAAATCCACCGTCACGAAACTTTTCCTCAGCCACCCTGTATATTTTGACATAAAATTATTCCCTGTACTTTAAGCATTAAGGGATGCTAAACATGGCGTCGGGATTTTGATGGTATACAGGGCGAAGCAATAATTTACAACCCCATTACATTTTTCATCAACAGTGATTTTTCTCGAAACTTCCTCATCAACCACACAGTATATTTCAACATAAAATTATTCCCTGTACTATTAGCATTGAGAGATCGTAAACATGGCGTCGGGATTTTGATTATTTACAGGGTGAAGCAATAAATTACAACCCTATTACATTCTTATCTACGAAAATCCACCGTCACGAAACTTTTCCTCAGTCACCCTGTATATTTTGACATAAAATTATTCCCTGTACTTTAAGCATTGAGGGATGCTAAACATGGCGTCGGGATTTTGATTGTATACAGGGCGAAGCAATAATTTACAACCCCATTACATTTTTTATCAACAGTGATTTTCCCGAAACTTTTCCTCAGCCACCCTGTATATTTGAACATAAGATTATTCCCTGTACTTGAAGCATCAAGGGATGCTTAACATGGCGTCGGATTCTGATTATATACAGGGTGAAGCAATAATTTGAAACTCTTCTGCTTTTTTATCAATAAAACTTCACAGTCAATTTTCTTAAAACTTTCTCAACCACCCTGTATATTTTGACAACAAATTATATTAGCATTGAGGGACGAGATTTTGATTATCTACAGGGTGAAGCATAATAAATTCGATTTTAACAACTAGGAAAAGTTGAACTAAAATTTCTCGAAAAGATGCTCAAGAACCCTGTATAAAAGTTTAATAGAATCGCTTGAGGCGTTTGGAATCTACAGACACGAAGTCGAAATTTTCTTTTCAACTTTTCACATTAGATTTTTTTAACAAAACGTTTGCGGTCACATATTCCTATACAAAATGACTTATTTCAGGCTTACCCTGTATAAAAGCATAGAACAATCAAAATCACTTGATGATTGTGAAAAGTAAAAAGCAACTTTTTTAGCGAACCCATTTTATGACACCCCGAATAAAAAGTTTAGTGCAAAACATTAGTTCGGAATGTAAACTAGCTTTTTGCAATGCTGACGAGGTTTTTCGAGTGTGCAAATTCTTTCCATTTCAAAAAATGATAAAATAATTAGCGTGCAATTAAAGAAGATTGCTGGAATACATTTAGAAGCACAATTATAATATATTAATAAAGATGAGTGGAAAATTGAGACACCTGATCAAATGACTTTAATTTGATGTCAAGGCGGACGGTGGAAGCCCATATATTTTGCAGTATTTGCACCAGTTGGTACTTCGGTACTGTCGGCAAATAATCCGATATGACGGTGTCGAGTTACATCGTATATTTTCATTAAACTCGTGTTCCACTGTTGACAACTCATGGATTCATGGAAAGAAATATTTATAAAATTTAAATTTTTCTTATCACGGGAAGTAAGGATTTTCCGGCGATGTTAATTTATTTTTCTCTAGAAATATACTGAAACATTCTTGCCTCGCAGGAAGCACTTGTCAAAAACAATTTATTTTGACAATATATCAAGATAAAATGCGTTTCAAAAAGCCTACATGTCCCCAAACTCGGTTCGCGTAATTTCCACTTAATCAGTATAATAAAAATTAATGGCATTAAATAAGCGGTAAGTATTATGAATTTTTGAATATTCAACAATGTAGCCGATTTATCTTCTAATGAAGGCTATGTATGATAATATACATATCTGAAGACCAGACCCAATAAGGCAAAATTAACTGTTAACTTGAAGATAATTATCGCAGTTGTAAGCGGTAAAAGCATGTAGCTACTGAATTTTGGGACCATTTGATCATTTCCCTTCGGTGACTATCCCGTTACCAATTATACGACGAAAATTTTATGTATAGGTATTGCAGAATTAAAATGTTAAATTTTTTGAAAATAATGAGAATATGAAAAATGAACACTCACCTTGTCATAATCCAATGTAACCGGTGGCAATGTGCCATTATCTTTCTGGCAGATGTAGTTGCTGAAGTAGCGGGCACAGTAATTGTGAAAGCAGGCATGGCAATCTGTGGAACAAGAAGTGCCACAGTTACAGCAACAAGAAGATTCACAAGAACAAAGTAGTCGATGGAATGAGATAACACGGGCGCAAACGATGGTACTAGGATTTGAAGCCAAAGTTGTCAGTTTGTCGCATGACGATTTTGATGATTCAGAGTCACCGTTAAGGGTGTCAGAAGCTGAAGTGCCGTTAAGGGGTTTTTCACAGTCGCCGTTTTCATTGGAGGCCGTGGAATGCCCGTTGGCGGCAGGTTCTTCCAAAGAATCCGCCAGTTCTGTAGATTTCGATTGCGTTATCGACGCCGGCCGGCCAACGTCTCGCACCATATAATTATTATCATCGATGTTCACCAAAGGCTGAAGTGGAGACTTTTTCGGTTCTGTAAGCACCGTCATACGGCGATACATCTTGTCCCTTCCGGGATCGGTTTCTATGTTGGGCTGTTTTAGTTGAAGAGCATCTGTAGTACTAACGCTCATCTTGTCATAGTAGTCTGATTGAGATAACCGTGCACGTAGATTGTAGAACTAACAACTTCACATCTGGCGATTGCCGCAGCCGTCGCCGCAACGCAACGGTTTGAGCAACGCGCGACACGTCGTTTCCTCAACGGATCTTGAATTGAACTGATACTGACTGAACTGATCGACATCGGGATCGGCGGCACAGGCTCTCACTCCAAGTCCCCGTTTCTAACCACATCGGTGGCGGCGGCATACACCAATTCAATACGGAGCATGCGCGAGCCGGCTTTTTGCCGTTTGTCGGTGGATCATGCTTTGCTTCCACAACGTTGCCGCCTTCTGCCTTTCTTCTCTCCATCCGCCTTCGCCGCCACCACCGCTTATAGTGGAGCGAAATCGGAGGTAAAAGTCGTATAGTTTCAGAGATGAAAAAAGTTGGTGTTGAACCAAACCAGACCTAGTGGCATTGTCTTAATGCATTGTCTATATGAAATAAGTTTGGTGGTCATGGTGTATTTTCGAAAAAACTCAATAAATAACGATAATTCATCAAACATGTTTTTAACCATATCCATAGCGATATCTCGGAAAATAGTCGTGCTATCACGCTGATTTTTTTCAAATTGGAACAATGTTTTATGTTGATTCTTTTTTTTCAATTTCTGCAGAATAATTTCAGGTGATAGAGAAAACAGTTTACTGATGGAAATTTCTATACAGTGACTAGCTATATGGAACAAATTCATTTTAAATTGATTTTTTGGAAAACGCTCGGACACGTCGATTTTTATTTGTAGATGCGGTTTCTTTATGGCAAAATCATATATACAGGGTGCACCAAAAATAAGTTACGACTATCAACTTCATTTTTCAAAAGAGAACACCTATTTTTCATTTCATTTTTGTATTATGCGTGGAATACTTATACCCAACCGTTTCTGAGAAAATTTATAATATTTTCACTTGAAAAACAGGTTAATGTTCTTATTAGTTCAATGATTGAATTGAATATCCAATCAGCAACGTCTATTTTCATATTCACCAGCCAAAAGGCAGCAATGTAAACGATTGATAAATACGCTATTACGTTTTTTTTTTTAGTTGGTCACCTCTTTTTAAAGTTGTATGAAAAATTAATTAAAAAAAAAAATAGGGGTGAACAAAATCCTTGTCTCGTTTTGAAGATCTTCTGTACCTCATCATATCCTCTTAGTTTGGAGAAGTCAACTATTGCGGGCAAGTATTAATTAAGTTTTTTTTTCGACACGCAGTCATGATAGCAGAGGCTTGAAACTCGGCAGTTGTATTCAGGGCCATAGGGCCTTTAAAATAAGGTATCACTCGACCTCCCTTTCCATTTGATTTTTTCATTCAAAATGGCACCGAGCTGTCATTTTGACATTTTCAGCTGTGTGTCAAAATTTCGTTTAAATAATATACAGGGTGTCTCACGATCTATGGTACCTTAGACGTTTACGGAAAACTCGACATAGGATCGATCTGAAAATTTGGCTCAGCACATAATCGAGTATGATCTATATTTTAAAAATATTTTCAGTTCTGCAGTGTTGCCGCTTCTACCCAAAAGTCGTGGCAACTTTCTTATTTTAATGGACCACCCTGTATATTATTATTTTTTTGGATTCCTTGACTGATTCTAATCACTTTTGCTTGATATACTCCTAGACCTATCGGCAGCGGTTTTCGAGATATAAATTAATTTATAATATTTTTGTCGTAAAACACATCAGTGGATTGAGTTCAATAATTTCGTACTTGAAAACGGTGGAGAGTTGAAATTGCTATGCCGACTAGAGGAAGGTAGGTTTATATGGTTCCAATGGAGAAACCGATCTGAAAATATACAGGGGTGCTTCAAATTTATTAATCTTTTTCCTTCACACAAAAATGATAGAAAATCAATTTTTTCAAATGGAACCCCCTGTATATTACTTCAAAAATGAAAAGGCCAATACATTTCCTTTCAAATGGTATCCCATGTTCCTATACCTAAACCTTCAGGTTCTACAAGAAAACTGCATTTGTCTAAAAAATAAATATAAAAAAATAAAAAAAAGGGGGTGAATCCTCAACAAATTCCAATATGAATATGTAGTAGTAGTTTCCAAGCAAAAAAGTTTCTCGCTTACTGTAAATGTCAATACAAAAAAATTCATTTTTGAGCTTTTGAGAAAAACTCAAAATAAATAAAAGTTTTTATTGCCTTAATGATCATCGCTTATGTGTGCTTGTCAGGTCAAAAAATGGATAATGAAAAGTTTTTTTTTAATTTCCGCATTTTTGCACATTTTTTCGATTTTACAAAACTCGCTGACTAAAAAAAGTCGTAATTACACATTTCGTATATACAATAACCCAACTAATCGCTTTTTTTTTACAAGAAAGTGACTATTTCTACTATTTTTTATTCGACTATTCTTGAATATTGCCGCCTGTTGCGTAAAAAATTATTTGAAATATCACCAAAAAACTCATTGTAAAAATTGCACATTATTCTTATTTGGTAATCAAACCTTGACGTTGAAAATAGAGATCATTTTAATTTGCTTGAAATTCCACGGAGAATCTTTAAGTAGATACTAACTATTTCCTGTAACCATACTTGACAATATTTACTATGCACGTATTGAAGTTTCGATGTCATTTAGATTGTTGATATGAGTGAATTTACCTTACTTGGAACTTCCCCATAACCTATAACGTACATATACAGGGTGACAATTTTAAAACTTGAAATTTCCATATCTTGGGAACAAAAAACTGAATCAAAAAACGCTCAAAATAGATTCTATAAAACGAAGGGGGGACAAAAAAGCCTAGAAACCCACCCTTATCTGTAACCCCCAAGACAGGGTGAGATACGACCCTGAAATCCTAAATAGAAAGGGGGGTCGGGTGATACCTTATTTTGAAGGGTTTTCGACACTGATTACAACTGCCGAGTTTCGAATCTCTGCTGTCATTCCTGTTGATATGAAGGCTAGTCAAAATTTTTTTACTAAGAGGATCTGATGAGGGACTGAAGACCTTCAAAACGAGCTATCAGTCAGGCCTTTTGACGAGGATTTCTTTTTTCTTTCACCCTTTTTTTGCAAATAATTCTTTGAAGTAATATCCCCTAAGTATAGAGAAGTTAACTCTTGAGGGGAATTATTTATTAAAAAAAATTAAAAAAATAAATAAAATTTTGTCAAGCTGTTATATCAACAGGAATGACAGCAGAGGCTTGAAACTCGGCAGTTATAGTCAGGGTCGAAGGACCTTCAAAATGACCCCCCTTTCTATTTAAGATTTCAGGGGTGTATCTCACCCTGTCTCAGGGGTTACAGATAAGGGTGGGTGTATAGGCTTTTTCTTTGTTCTCCCTTCGTTTTATAGAATCTGTTTTAAAAATACTTTCGACTCTTGACTGTTGTAGTGAAATGAAAATTATATTCACCTTCACCGAAATGTTTTGTTAAATAAAATAATTTTAAATGAGAAAAAACAAAACAACATTTTTTGAGGTTGAATGTCATTGCAATATTATAAATCGTTTTGAAAATATCAATTTTTTTTTTTTTTATAAAACTTCAACACACGTTAATATGAACAATAAGTGGCATTTATAATTTTATTGTAATATACAGTGTGTCCAGAATAAAATGATGTACGTGGGGATATCGGAAACTACAGGAGATACAGTATCGGTTAAATGGAAGAAAAGTTGCGTATTTGCGTGCCCAAGAATAATCTCACTTTGGTTTGTTTTGATTCGATACCGTAATGGAGATACAGGGTGAAAAAGAAAAATGGCCATTTTTTAAATAGCACAATATTTCGGTTATTATAAAAGATGAGGTATTGAAAATTTCTGGATCTGGGTAAGAAGATACGGTGATTTTGAAAATTGTGTCGAAAAAATTGTAGGCCCACTATGTTGCGTCCGGCCGAGGCCAACTTTGGTTTTTCTTATGGAGGCCATATTGAACTTCTCCATTTTCATGGTCCGTATTGAAAATAATTTCCAAAAATATGACTTCCATAAAAAAAACAGACTTGACTTTGTCTGGACGCAACATAGTAGGTCTAGAATTTTTTTGACGCCGTTTTAGAATCGTCGTATCCTCTTACCTATATCCTGGAAATTTGAAAGTGTTGGGTTTTATAACAAGCAAAATATTGTGTTTTTTTCAAAATGAACCTTTTCTTTTTTCACCCTGTATGAACATAACGAAATCGATTCAAAATGAAACAAAGGTAGAATATTTTTGAGCATACAAATACGCAACTTTTCTTCCATTTAAGCAACGTCGTATCTTTTACCGTTTCCAATATCCTCGTATAGTCCCATGTACATCATTTTATTCTGGACACACTGTATTATACTATTTGACAATTTTTCAATTTTAAAATAGCTTTATTTGTATAATTGAATTTTCGAGATTTCAGCTTTGGATTATATCGAGTTGATTAAGTAATAAAATCCTTTAGTTTACACTCGATTGATAACAGTAACTAGGCACGTATAAAACTTTCGATATCATTTGAGTTGTTCATAATATGGGTATATTTACCTTGATTAGAAGTTCATTATAACGTACAGGGTTGTTCAACGAAGGGTGAAGGGTGTAATTTGATTATTGTTGCACATTCATCATCAATCTATATTTTTTTCAAATTTCAATTCATGAAGAAACGAAGATCAAATGGTCGGTCAATTCGTTTTATTATTTTGGGTTGAGAGTTTGCTGATTTTTTCATGTTTTTGCACCTGCCAAGACTCAATAACTTTGTTATTTTTAGGGATATCGAGATGAAACTTGCGCCATCCAATTCGCAAAACATGTTACTTTTTTCGGTATTTCACCAAAAAATTCTTCTTATAGAAATTGCAAAGATGTGAAGAACCTGATTTGTGAATGTTTCTTTGTTCACTTAATTCTTGAAAACCCTTCAAGCTACTTTGTGCAACTGATGTTATAAGCTTTATCAAATATTCATCATTTGATTTTTGAAAAAAAACATCAACAACGGTGTAGCTGATAAAAGACCGTTGGGTTTCAAAATTCTCCGGTGATTTACAACATGCTTTTATGGTTATTGGCCACTTTTTTTGCCCGTAGAGAAATCTGATATTTTGGGATTTTATGGATACTGTAGTGAAGTCTGAACTGAATATGTTGGTTTATGTCGTCACATTGGTTTCACTTCCTTTTGAGGATTTGTACCTGAAAATCATCGTGGTCATTGATTCACTCATATTCTCACATAACCATCCTTTTTAAATTTCTATTTTTGATACTTTTTGGTATTTTGTTGTTCTCAAGATTTGTTTCAAATTCATTTTCTTTCTCGATTTACCTTTTTCAAGAAGCTTTTTACTCATATTCTTGATGATTTTTGTTTTTGTTAACATTCCACTGCTAAGATTTTAAATTTTTTATAGAGGTATTTATAACCATTTGTAATTTATTTATTGTTTCTAGTTATATTTTTAGTATATGGTTCATCTTTTTTGCCAGGATTTTTTTTTTAATGCAAAAGATGTTTTTTTTATTTTTTATAGTTTCAACTACCTTTAATCTTGACTTTTTTCACCATTTGTAGTTTATTCCATTATTTTAGTTAATTTTTTTAGTCTATGATTCATTTTCTCCATCATATGCAATGTGATGTCTTTTTTAGTTTCTATAGTCTTAACTACCTTTAACCTGGACTTTTTCTCATCATTTGTAATCATTTATTCAATGTTTTTAGTCTATGGTGATTTTTTTCCTCTAGTAGGTAATATTAATTTTATGTGCAAAGGATGTCTTTATTATTTTTTTATAGTGTTTTAACTACCTTCAATCTTGACTTATTTTACCATTTGATATGATTTATCTAATGTTTTCAGTTATATTTTTGGTCTATGGTTCATTTTTTTTTTCATTAGAAAAATTTTTTTATATGCAAAGGATGTCTTTTTAACTTTTTATAGTATCAATTACCTTTAATCATGACTTTTTTCATCATTTGTAATAATTTATTATATCTTTTCAGTTTATTTTTTTAGTCAATGGTTCCTTTTTATCCATAAGGAATTTTTTTTATATGCAAATGATGTTTTCTTTACTTTTTATAGTTCTAACTACCTTTAATCTTGCATGACTTTTTTCATCATTTCTAGTGATTTATTCCATCTTTTTAGTCTATGGTTCATTTTTTCCATCAGGAATGTTTTTCTTTTTTTTTTTTCTCTACTTTTTATAGTCTTAACTACCTTTATAATCTTGACTCTTTCACCATTTGTCTTTGTAATAATTCATTTGATGTTTTAGTTATAATTTTAGTGTATGGTTGATTTTTTAATCAGGAATGTTTTTTTTTAACAAAGTATGTCTTTTTCATTTTCATAGTCTTTTTTTAATCTTGACTTTTTTCCACGATTTTGTAATGAATTTGATAAATTATCACTGTTTTTAGTTTTATTTTTTGTCTATGGGTAATTTTTTAGTGGATTTTTTTTTCCACTTTCTATAGTGGTTTTTATTATTTTTGATTTGTTTTTGGTTTTATTATTCATAATACCGCATTGTAGGAACTTAATCAATCTTATTTTGTATTTTATTTAAATCAAAATGTAACTTAGATAGCATTTTCGCCATCACATAATATTTTCCTATTTATTTATTATTCAGAATTTAGACGTCAACTTGTACATATTTCGTAATAAATATGTAAGTTGATATCAAAAGAGATACTCAAAATTTCGAGTTGTTTTAAAATAACTATAAAAATAATTAAGTTATTTTAATAAATGTTGGTGTGTGAGGTTTGTTTGACATACCAAATTCAAATCTGACCTTAGTACGTGCAGGGGGCGCCACTTTTCAGTCATCCAAATTGTCAACTTTTTTTGTACTCACTCGTGATATTTTTTTCGAATTGAAAAATTGATTTCCACGTCATACACAAAAAAAGTAATCTTTGTAAAAGTGCTATTTGAAACAATAGTCCATGGAATACTAATTTTGACAAAGTTTACTTAGAAACTTTGTTTTTTTGGTACACTCTGCAGATATTTCTTTTGTATTTTATTTTTGTTTTTGTTTTGTTCTCCTTTTTTATTCCAAAGTTTTTTTTTTTCTACTATGAAATTATTTTTTGTGAGGATTTTAAGCAGTTTCAGTGTATTTTCTGCTGAAGTGTGATTTTTTTAAAAAAAACGGCCAAACTGCCAGCGAACAGTTTTAATTCAATCAAAACACTTTAAAAAGTTACGAAAATTAACGAAACTTTTGAAATACGTATTTGCATTAAAGTCAAATAGTGTCAGCTAAACATGGATATCTGATCTGATAATAATTAGCAGCTTGAAAATTGATATTTACATTAAAATATGAAAGTAAAAATCCGTGTTCACGATGCTGTAAAGTGTTCAAGTTCAAACATAGCCATAAATCCCCAGTACATTACTGGTAGAATAAATTCTATGAACGTTTCCTTTTACCTTTTATAAAATTCAAACTTAAAAATAAATCTTCTGAATTATACAGCTTTCAGGAAAAGGTTTTTAGTGTATTCAATTACATGTAGTTTACATACAAAGTCCGATCCTTCCAGCTGATAATAAGCCATTACCGAGTTCCGTTTAAAAAAACTAGTTTCTTGATACAATCGTTTATAGCTAGCTTGTTTAATGATAGGTTAGATGAAAGCCATCAAAGTGAGATTTTTCTGGAAAATTTCCAGCATTTTTGACAGTTCAAATATTGATGAAACGCACCAGATGCTACTATTAGTATTGGCTAAGAACCATTTTGCGAATTGTTTTGGTTAATAAATGATTTTTGAAAATTTGCATTGGTCAGGGAGAAGGCTACTTTCGATCGTGCTTTTCGTCCAAAACATCGGCTTATATTTGCCAGTTTTTATTGCAAACAACGTTCCTCGCAATGAATTAGTCTAAACAGTCCGTTAATCGCAAGGCTAGGTTTTTGAAGGTTTCAAAATACTCGATACGCCTTTTTATTTGCTCACGGCTTTTATTTGCAAGGCTGAAACTGCAGTTTTCTTTTATGGAAATAGTGTTGGTAGCTCATCAAATTGGTTAAAATGTATTCAAAAGCAGTGCAAAATTGATAAAATATTCTGGAATAAGCAAAGCAATATCAATAGAACCGTCTAAAAATGTTACTGCATGGTAATATCTTGAGAAGTTTCTCGAGTAATTTGGAAACTATAGTCAGATAATATGATTCAGAATAGGAACGGGAGGAGCAGTTGTTTGCCTGCGTTTTATCTATTTCACAAACGTGCTCGCTCGAGAAAAGTGTTACATTTTTGCTGAATTGGCCGATTGTCAAATATTTTTCTTTTTTATTGAAAGACGCCGCTGCCAGATCGTCTTCGATAAATCTTTCTCGCAATGAACAGAATTGAGGATATTATCGGCCAACTTTGGAGGAGGAATCGCAATGTCTGGCTAGTTTATATTTTTAGGAAACCGATGTGTCTTATATCGACGCCGCCATACAAAAGTTCACAATTCTTTGTTGGATTTTGATTTTCAGTATATTCAGCTGCCAATTCAACATTGGAGACGCGGAATTTTACGACATCGTAACTCGATCCCGTAATCACTCACTGTCCAGACTTCTTGACTCTTATCTTTTAGCTATCATCAAGGAGGAAAGTAGACTTTCAACGTTCAATTAAACTTTTTCGAAAAACTGATTCGAGTGATTTGAGTTACAAGGGCAACTTCAAAAATTCTATAGAAACCCGCATTTTATTATGAAAGTTCTCAAATATCAAGAGGTCGAGACTATTGTAATTTTGAAGGTTTATTATTATTTTTGAATCGTTTGAAATTTCGGGTTGAATATTTAGAAGGAATATTCCTCGAGAGCCTCGTCCTCAGACATCACTGATTAGTAATGCTTAGTGATCTCTTCGGGCGGGGCTCTCTAGAATAATAAAGTTGAGGATTGAACATCCCTACATGATGGCGTTGATCCTCTAATATGTAAAAAAGTATACTTTGGGAACCACCAAGCATTATACTACTTGGCATGATTTCTTTGGACAGGGCTCTGTCGTATAATTGAGGATTGTACTTCTTTATAGGAAAGTGATTTAACCTCTGATTACTTCGAGAGCATCGTCCTATCATCAGTGATTGTTTGCTGATCTCTTCAAATTTGAGGTATTCCTATTTATTATTACTGGCTCAAATAAGAGGTCTAAATATTGAGTACGTAATTCCAGAGACTAAAAGGGAAACTATACCAAAGATAAATTTGAGGTAATTCCGCAATTCCAGAGACCAATATTCTGTTCGTCATCACTGACTCAATTAAGAGGTCTAAGAATTCAATAATGTCATCATTTCAGAAATCAAAAAAAAAATATCAAAGAAAAATCTGAGGTAATTATTGACGTCATTCCAGAGACCAACATTTAGTTGTCAATGAGAGGTCAAAATGTTTTTTATTGCCGTAGTTTCAGGAATTAAAAGGGGAATTAACAATGAAAAATTTGAGGTCGTAATTCCATGCAGTGACCAACATTCTATTTTGCTCAAATAAGAGGTATTGCTGTGATTCCAAAGTCTGAAACTAAGGAAAAACATTCTGTCTGTCATCACGGGTCCGAATAAGAGGTCATAATGTTCTCTTTCGTCGTAGTTTCGGAAATAAAAAGATTGATTATCAAAATCCAGAGACTATTTGTCATCACTGGCTCAATCAAGAGCCTAAAAAATTTTGTAATGCCATAATTTCAGAGATCAAAAAGAAATAATCAAATAGAAATTTGAAATAAATGACGTAATTCCGCAGATCAACATCCTGTCTGTCATCACTGGATCAAATAAGAGGTCATAATGTTTTCTATTGCCATAATTTCAGAAATTGAAACGGGAATTATTAAAAAATTAATTAAGGTAATGTCGTGATTCCAGAGACCAACTTTCTATTTGTCATGACTAGCTCAAATAAGAGGTCTAAATAATCTGTATTTCCGTAATTCCAGAGACTAAAAGGGGAATTAACAAAGATAAATTTCACGTATTGTCACTGATAATGTCGTGATTCCATCAGAGACCATTATTCATTCTGTCATCACTGGCTCAGATAAGAGGTCTAAAATTTCTGTAGTGCCATAATTTCAGAGATCAAAAAAAAAATAATCAAAGAGAAATTTGAGGTAATTGATGACGTAATTCCACTCAGAGACCAACATTCTGACATCACGGACTCAAATAATAGGGCTTAATATTTTGTATTGTTGTAAATTCCAGAGTTTAATAGCAAAATTTCCAGAGAAAAATTGAGGTATCAAATGTCGTGATAGTAGAAAAGAACATTTTGTCTGTAATCACTGACTGAAAAGATATTCCAGAGACCGACATTCTGTCATCACTGACTTAATTAAGAGGTCTAAATATTCTGTATTGTCGTAATTCCAGAGACTTAAAGAGGAATTACCAAAGACAAATTTGAGTAATGTCGTAATTCTAGAGGCCGACATTTTGTCCGTCATCATTGATTCAAATAAGAGGGCTACATATTTGTATTGATATATAATTCCAGTAGGGAAATTTCCAGAGAAAAATTGAAGTAATGTCGTAATTCTAGAGACCAACATTTTGTCCGTCATCATTGATTCAAATAAGAGGGCTACATATTGGTATTTTTATATAATTCCAGTGATCAATAGAGAAATTTCCAGAGAAAAATTGAGGTGATGTCGTGATACTAGAGAACAACATTTTGTGTGTCATCACTGACTGAAATAAGATGACTGTATAACCGTAATTCCAGAGACCGACATTCTGTCCGTCATCACTGACTCAATCGATCTAAATATTCTGTATTGTCGTAATTCCAGAGACTTAAAGAGGAATTACGGAATTACCAAAGACAAATTTGAAGTAATGTCGTGATTCCAGAGACCAACATTTTGTTCGTCATCATTAATTCAAATAAGAGGGCTACATATTTGTATTGTTATATAATTCCAGTGATTAATAGAGAAATTTCCTGAGAAAAATTAAGATGATGTCGTGATACTAGAGAACAACATTTTGTGTGTCATCACTGACTAAAATAAGATGACTGTATAACCGTAATTCCAGATTGAGTCAGTGGTGACGGACAGAATGTCGGTTTTCTGTCCGTCACCACTGACTCAATCGATCTAAATATTCTGTATTGTCGTAATTCCAGAGACTTAAAGAGGAATTACCAAAGACAAATTTGAGTAATGTCGTAATTCTAGAGACCAACATTTTGTCCGTCATCATTGATTCAAATAAGAGGGCTACATATTTGTATTTTTATATAATTCCAGTGATTAATAGGGAAATTTCCAGAGAAAAATTGAGGTAATGTCGTGATACTGGAGAACAAAATTTTGTGTGTCATAGATGATTGAAATCAGATAACCGTAATTCCAGAGATTGAAAGCGGAATTACCAACAAAATTTGAGAAAATGTCGTAATTCCCGAGATCATAAATCTTTTTGCCATTGCCGACTCGAATAATGGGTTTAGAGAATATGTAATGTTGTTTGTACAGGGTTATTAATTATAAATGCCCCCCCTCTAATTTTTTAATTGGACGTTTTAGAAAAAAATGTCCCAAATAAAAGTTTTATGATTGAAAATGAAAAATAACACTTAAAAACAAATGATAAATACATAATTAAGAATATTTGGAAGGTATAGATAATAAAAAAAACTGTCAGAATTCTTCAATCATTTGGAATGAGAAATGAATTTGGAAGGAAACTCTAAAAGATGAGTTGAGGGAACTAATTCCCATAAGAGATTCCAATTTTATTATTTTGGAACTTGAAGAGAGACTTCAATCAGTTGATTGAATTGCGTCGAAGACATTTTCAAGATCTAAATACATTTTCACTTGGGACTTCAATTAATTATCAAATGGACATCAGTCATAAAATAAAGAAAATCTAAAAAAACGACAATTTTTTTTGCGAGCAGGCAGTTTTACTGCCCACGTTCACGTTCCCCTCAGTCAAAGAACGATTTGGAATTCAAATTATTTTTTATCGGAATGTATATTCTGTTGTAACGTATATTTAGAAAGATAAATTTGGCTTGAGTTCAAGGCAATTTTTTATTGTTTTTTCGAATAATATCATTTTCCTCAATATATAAATAATAACGTCTATAATAAGTACGAACAGTATCAATTTTCCGACAAAGCAATTTGTCAAAAGAATCCGACATTCTTATATGGAGCATCTTGAATTCGATGCTCATTTGTAGTCCGGACACCGCTGTTAGCAGGAAAAAAATTGATAATCCTCTCATATTTTTCCCGGAATTGGATGAGGTTCATTCAGGAAACCCTAAGTTTTTCAGAATGAATGATTTCGTCTCGTTATTAGTCAGATGATGCCGAATTTGTTAGAGATAGAAACCAGAGAGCTTTTTAAGGATATATCAATTTTGTTTAAATAACGTCGCTTTCAATTATATTTTGTTCTGCTATCATTTTTGAAAATGATCACAATGTGTGCTGATAATATATGAGTGGATGTAAAATTCAATTGAGTTGACCTGGACTAGAAATAATGTTCAAATTTTTGGATTTTCTCATTTTACGATGGGGAATTTTGGAATGTAGACTTTCGGTTGGTGAAACACTGATCGTGATTTTGATTTTTGACTAATATCTTTGAACAATCAACGACCATATAGAATTAACGGAGGGGAAAAATTCATTTTTTTGAATAACTCGAACGGTTTTTTTCAAATTTTTCCACTATACACGCATTAATTTATTTACAATCCGATTATTGAGGTTCTTTGGTTCCATAGTTTTTAAGCTCCTTGATTTTTTGATTCTTTGGTTTCTTATTGGTTTCTTGATTCTTTAGTTTCTAGGTTCCTTAGTTCTTTGGTTTTTTGGTTCCTTAAGTTCTGTCATTCCTTGGTTCCCCTTCCCTGTAGGTCTATGCTCTATAGTCTTTGTGTTTTGCGTCTCGCTAACGATTATTAATGAATTGGATTGATCAACGAAGCAAAAATACTGCTACAAATGTAAATATTTGTTTTTCCTTTTTGAACGTTTTGGTTTTGCGATTCTTTGGTTCCATGGTTTTTTGGTTTTTTGGTATTTTGTTTCCTTGGTTATTTGGTACTTTGAAGGAGTTTAAAATTAATAATCAAACTATGTATTATTGATGAACAGAATTGGTCAAGGAAATAAGAATATACTGCTACAAATGTAAGTATTTATTTTTTCTTTTTGGACCTGGATCTTTGGTTCCTTGGTTTCTAAGTTCCTTGGTTTTTGGGTTCTTTGATTCATTGGTTCTTTGATTTTTTCGTTCCTTGTTTTATTTGGTTTTCCGATTTTCTGTTTCCTTGGTTTCTTGGTTCCTTGTCTTTTTGGTTCCTTGGTTCTTTGGTTTTTTGGTTCTTTCTTTCTTTGGTTCTTTGGTTCTTTGGTTCTTTGGTTCTTTGGTTCTTTGGTTCTTTGGTTCTTTGGTTCTTTGGTTCTTTGGTTGGTTTGGTTCTTTGGTTTCTCAGTTACTTGGTTCTTTGGTTCTTTGGTTCTTTGATTCTTTGGTTCTTTGGTTCTTTGGTTCTTTGGTTCTTTGGTTCTTTGGTTCTTTGGTTCTTTGGTTCTTTGGTTCTTTGGTTCTTTGGTTCTTTGGTTCTTTGGTTCTTTGGTTCTTTGGTTCTTTGGTTCTTTGGTTCTTTGGTTCTTTGGTTGGTTTGGTTCTTTGGTTTCTCAGTTACTTGGTTCTTTGGTTCTTTGGTTCTTTGGTTCTTTGGTTCTTTGGTTCTTTGGTTCTTTGGTTTTTTGGTTCTTTGGTTCTTTGGTTCTTTGGTTCTTTGGTTCTTTGTTTCTTTGGTTCTTTGGTTCTTTGGATCCCTGGTTCTTTGGCTTTTTTATTCTTTGATTTTTTAGTTTTTTGGATCTTTGGTTTCGTTGGCTCTTTTGTTCTTTGATTCTTTGGTTCATGGTTCTTTGGTTGTTTGGTTCGTTGTTTTTTTGGTTTTTTGGTGCTTTGATTCCTTGGTTTGTTTGGTTCTGGGGATTCTCAGTTACTTG
The DNA here is from genome assembly GCA_958502075.1 of Orchestes rusci. NCBI lineage: Eukaryota > Metazoa > Arthropoda > Insecta > Coleoptera > Curculionidae > Orchestes > Orchestes rusci. Next base: position 116,542,895 of record OY293303.1, read on the forward strand.
ATATTTTGGTTCTTCGGTTTTTCAGTTACTTGATTCGTGAGTTCTGTGATTCTTTGGTTTCTCAATTCCTTTGGTTCGTGGGTTCTGTGATTTTTTTGGTTCCTTGATTTGTTCTTTCCTGTGTTGATTCTATGGTTCTCTAATTTTTTGGTTCCTTGGTTTCTATAGGCTTTTTGGTTCTTTGGTACTCTGGATGTTTGATTCATTGGTTCCTTGATTTCTGGGTTCCTTATTGGTTTTCCTTATGATGTTACAGCTTACAGCTCGAGAAATTTGATTTAACCAATTTTCCGAAAAAAATCATTAATTCCTGCCAGAGTTTTTGTTGAATTTGAAATTAATTCCATCGAATTTACATGAACTAAAGAATGGTTGAGTCAAATTTCAAGTCCCAATGTGAACCCGTTTGAAAGTTCGGTACTGCTTGAAAAATTCGATTTGGATAATTTTCCGAAAAAAATCATAAACTCCTCCCGGAATGTTTGTTGACCTTGAAATTAATTCCATGGAAATTTACTTGAATTACAGAGTTTTTGAGTCAAATTTCAATTCCAACGTCAAGCGGTTTGAAAGTTACAGCTCGATTCTGATAATTTTCCGAAAAAAATCATAAAATCTTTCGAGAATTTTTGTTGAACTTGAAATTAATTCCATAGAATTCACATAAATTAAAGGATGGTTGAGTCAAATTTCAAGTCCCAACGTGAAGCGGTTTGAAAGTTACTGCTTGAAAAATTCGATTTTGATAATTATCCGAAAAAAATCATAAACTCCTCCCAGAATTTTCGTTCAAGTCGAAATTAATTCCATGGAATTTACTTGAATTGAAGTCACAACATCAAGTGGCTCAAAACAAATTTTACTGGTTGAATCTCAACCAATGAAATTTGAGTATCAGTGTCATGACCAAGTAAACTATGGCATGGCAACCGCATGGTTCCATGGTTGTCAGACTTCAGTGATTTCGTTGACGAAAATATTTTCTTTACATGGAAAAACTAAATCATAGTACTACAAACAACTGTTTATGTCCCGAATATTATGTTTATTCTAGACGTTCAATGTTCGAAGATTTGACATTTGCTGGTTTTAAAAAAATAGTTCTTACAGGAAAAATCAGATTCCATTCGCATATCCACTAGCTTATTCTGAAAGACATTCAAGCCAAGCATACTCATCAAAAGGTATTGTTCGTCGTGCACTAATCCAGATCTGACTGAAAAGCTGGAGAAAGAGTATGCAGTCAGCTGACTAACTACAACCAAGAAACTCGTATGAGACCCTTCCAGTTTTCAGTGTTTCCAAGCCCGCCCTTTGTTCCCGAAACTGAGAGGTCTTTCACTCAATGCAAAAGCTATTAAGCCGAGTTGCCACGTTTCTCGTGTCATGTAATTAACTGGAGGAATTTAATGACGGAGCTCTAAATGTCGAACATTCGTATAACATTGTTGCTGTGCTTAGCGAGGTATATGACGTATTTTCGAGTTGAATTTGAGTGATGCAACGAAACAGTTTTAGGAAAGAACTCTATATTATTTAGAGTAGTAAATAGCCCAAAGAACACGCCGTTCGTCTGCTAACGACCTGGCAAACATTCAGAAAATTATTGTCAATAGGAAAACCAATGTTTTTGTGTCTGGAGTTGTTGTCAGACTGTTCTAATATGTAATATGTGCTAGGCATTATTTGAAATACCATTTTCCATTCCAATTATTAAGAAAATTTACTCGCTGATTTACGATAAATTCATCAACATGATTACGGACGTGTTTCGGAAGGCTGGATCGAATGTCGTGTGTGGTTTCGAATTTCACTTGAATTAATTGAAACATCAATCTGAACGATAAACATATTATCCAATAATACGTTGACATTTTGTTATGACGAAATTAAAAAAAAACTGATGCGCATGATCAGATTAATAACTTAAATCCTTTTACAAAGCTTGAACACATTTATCAAGATTGAACTTGGAATTTCTGGACAAAGGTTTCCAAATTAAGTTATATGGGATAGGGCTATACTGTCGGTGTTCTCTTAATTAACCCATTAAACTTCGATCCCATATAAGGAATTATTCACTGTACTTTCTGTTTTGATTTGATTCAATACCTGATATCCTAATATTTACCATTCAATGACCCTTGGATTTAGCACGTACTCCATAAAGCGATTAATGTGAGTTATATGAGAGGTCCAGATCTTTAGCTCGAAAATTGCCAGCAGACTGGAAATGCGGTATTATTTATTATTCTGTTTTGCACATGATGAATTGGTTAATGACCTCATATACACCGAGTGTTTTGTCACTTTATTTATTTTTAAATTTGGTGCTGCTAAGTTGGCATATGTATAGAGAGAGATGAAAAAAAGTTTGGCACCGCTTGCGGATTGAACCCGGGCATCTGCTGAGGCGCAACAACGCTCCAATTAGTGGTTTACAAAGCGTTGATGGCTCGGGCGCCAAACTTTGCCGTTTTTAATGGTTCATTATTGAATTTTGTCTACCTTTTCCTCTGTAAACTGAACAATGGTTTGTCGTTACTTGTTGAAATTTTGCTCGGGCGCCATACTATGCTGTTTTTAAATTAAAAGTGTTTTTGATGGTTTAACATTCAATTTTGTCAATTTCTCTTTAAACTGAAGTAAAAATGGTTTAAATCTTTCAATAAAAACAGTCTCATGACTTGTTGAAATTCGGCTCAAGCGCCAAAGTTTTCAAATTAGACGTATTTCCAATGGTTAATTATTGAACTTTGTCGCTTTTTCTTCAAACAAGAGTAAAACTCGTTTAAATCTGTGGATACACGCTGTTGAAATTATGCTCGGGCGCTATGCTCTGCTGTTTCTAGATGAAATATAATGGTTTAGCATTGAATGTTGTCAATTTCTTTTTAGACTGAGGTCAAAATCGTTCTAATCTGTCAATAAACAACCGAGTTATAGCTTGTTAAAAATTGGCTCGGGCGCCAAACCTTGCTGTTCTTGAATAAAACGTGTTTTTTTTTATCTGAAGTGAAAATTGTTTGAATCTGTCAATAAACAAGTAAGTTATGGCGTTGAAATCAAGCTCGGGCGCCAAGTTTTTATATAAAACGCATTTCCAATTTTCATTATTGAATGTTGTCAATTTCTCATCAAAGTGAGGTGATAACCGTTTAAATCAGCCAACAAACAACAGAATTATGGCTTGTTGAAGTTATGCTCGGGCGCCAAACTTGCCGTTTTGGAATAAAACTTGTTTTCAACGATTTATTATTGAATTTTGTCTGTTTCTCTTTAAACTGGAGTGAAAATCGTTTGAATCTGTTAATCAACAAGTGAGTTATGGCTCGTTAACATTTGGCTCGGGCGCGAAACCTTGTCGTTTTTAACATAAACGTGTTTCCAATAGTTCATATTTCTCTTAGAATCAAAGAGAAAATGATTAAAATCTGTCAATAAACAACCGGGTTGTGGCTTGATGAAATTTTGCTCGGGCGCCAAACTTTGCTAATTTTAGATAAAACGTGTTTCCAATTGTTCATTATTGATATTCGTAGCTTTTTCTTCAAACTGAAGTGAAAATCATCTGAATCTGTCAATAAACAAGTGCGTTTGGTCTTGTTGAAATCTGGCTCGGGCGCCAAACCTCGCTGTTTTTAACATAAACGTCTTTTATTTTTGAATGTTGTCTATTTTTCTTTGAATGGAAGTGAAAATCATCAAAATGTATCAATAAACAACCAAGTTATGACTTGTAGAAATTATGCACGGGCGCCCAACTGCTGTTTTCATTTTAGACGCTTTCCAATGGTTTATTATTGAATTTTGTCGATTTTACTTGAACTGCAGTAAAAATAATCTGAATCGGTCAATAAACAAGTCAGTTATGGCATGTTAAAATTAGGCTCGGGCGTCAAACTTTGCTGTTTTCAAAACATACGTGTTCCCAATGGTTCATTTTTCCATGTTTTCAATTTCCCTTTAAACTGAAGTGAAAATCGTTTAAATCTGCCAACAAACGACAGACTTATGGCTTGTTGAAGTTATGCTCGGGCGCCAAACTTTGCAGTTTTTGAATAAAACGGGTTTTCAATGATTCATTATGAATTTTGTCCATTTCTCTTTAAACTGCATGGAGTGAAAATCGTTTGAATCTGTCAATAAACAAGTGAGTTTTGTCTTGTTGAAATTTGGCTCGGGCGCCAAACCTCTCTGTTTTGAACATAAACGTCTTTCCAATGGTTCATTTTCGATTGTTGTCTATTTTTCTTTGAATGGAAGTGGAAATCATCAAAATGTATCAATAAACAACCAAGTTATGACTTGTTGAAATTATGCTCGGGCGCCAAACTTTGTTGTTTTCCACTTGAACGTATTTTCAATCGTTCATGTTGGAATTTAGTCAATGTCCCTTCAACTTTAAACTGGAGTGAAAATCGTTTGAATTTGCCAATAAACACACAAACTTCATCCTCCTGAGTAATAGCCATCATGATCCGCTCGTTGAATAATAAAATATTATATACCCCCACTTACAGCTCTTATTTTTAGTGATAGAAAGGAACTTTGAATACAAAAGTTTCAGGTTTTTTCACGCAGTAGGTATCCTTTGGTAATATCGGGAATAAAAAATCGACTTTAGCCATTTAAAAAAATAAAAAATCATCAATTTTTTCAATGTTGTAAAGTCGGTTTTTTATTTTCGTCATCACCAAAAGATACTACGTGAAAAAACCTAAAACTTTTGTATTTGAAGATTTTTTTAGCACTCATAATAAGAGCTGTAGGTGGGGGTCAAAATATAATAAATAACCCTGTACATAAACGGTTATTGAATTAATGAATGTCATGCGCCGTGAGTATAAATCTTCTAAACAAAACATTTTACGGTTATTAAAAAAATAAAAATTGTAAATAACGCGTAGATATTCACCGATAAAATTATTCGAATTCAAAGGTTCTATAGAAGAGGCACCTTGGAAAACTCCCACAAGCTACATAAGCAGGATAATCACGAAATGACTACCAATGACCACAACTCAAATTTATAGTCCATGAAACTAACAATTATAACATTCCTGTCCGCTGCATATGGCAGGGCTCATAAATATTATGAATAAAAAACGCATTTGAAAAAAATCGTATCTGATTACACCCGTTAATTAGATGCGCAATTATAACGCGATTGTCTAGGCTTATAGGTGATATGGACTGTTTATGGTTGACAGCACGAAAAGTACTGAAATTCAAAACAATGGGACTATTTTCTCAAAATTGAATGTTTTGGTTTCATGATCATGCTACATCAGCATTGAGGATTAAGAATAAAATTGTAATAATCATCCAAGTTTTTAATTTCTCAAAAAATTTTCCCGTTGTGGTTATTTATAGTTTATATAGATCAGTGGTTTTAATATTCCCTCTATTATCTATTCATAATCGATATTCTTTTGTATGTGAACACTTTTCATCGAATTACTATCCAAAGTTGTTTTGATATTGTCAAATCAATTTAGCAACTTCCCTTTGCATAGAATATATTAAAATTCACCGTGATAGGGTTTCAGATGGGAAAGAGATCTGCCGCCCTTGCGATCATTGTTTTTCAAAGAGAGTGTTTACAAGGAAATTACTCGTTCAGAACATTTTCATAATTACTCTGGCGTACAACGGATGACTCATTATTTATTCACTGCTTATATGTCAGATGGAAAGAGGAGTTCAATCAACGCTGATAAATAATGTATTATGGGTATCTTTTGGAAATTTGATTTTCTTGTTGAGGAAAACTGATCAATTTTGATAACATTTTCTAAAGTTTACTAATTATTAAGTGAAATTTGCATTTACCAAGTCCAAAATTGCGAATAAAACTTTTGTATGTTTAGATGAGTGTCAGTTTTTATCAAATATTTTTTTAACGCTTTTGTTCACAGTTTTTAGTTAACATTTTGTTTTTTGATGAGTTTCTAGGGAATTGTTACTGATTACGTAGATGTTTTGCTCTTAAAGAGTTTTATCCCTTTTTGTTTTAATAACATCTATTTTTTAATAATTATATTTTCTATATTTTTTTAATTTCGATCACCGTTATGAAAGTTTTTCGGAACATTTTTAGTCGGATTTTTAAATTTTTTTCGTTTAAATAATTATTCATTTAAATCGAGTTATTTCTCTTTTCGAATTTGTTTATTCAAGTTGATATGATTTTTTACATATTATATGTATTTAGTCGACTTTTGTTATTTCTTTCAACTGTTTCTTGAACTTTGTGTTTTAAGTCACTGGAAAATGAGTTTCAGAATCATAAAAAAAATACGGAAGTGAAAATTGCTATTTTATAAATTAAAAAAAAAAATAAAAAAGAATCGGGGTCGTTTTCAGCCAATAAGTCTATTAATAAAATATCTATAATACGTCACATCAAGTTTGGCTAACCCTCCGCCAAACACCCTGTAAATAAGTTTTTTTTTAATGTTTTCCCTGATTTTAGTTGATTTTTGGCGTTTTTTTTACTTTTCTGAATATGTATTTACATTTGATTTTTTTTCAATTTCAATCATCTTCCTGTTCACTTGAAACGAATTATTTTTTTAGACAAAATTGTTTTTTTAATATGTTTATGTTGTGGAAGATTTTTTTCAGCTTCAATTTTGACTTTGAATATTTTGGAAAATTTCACCAATGAAGCAAATTGCAGGACAACAAAGAAAATATCAACTTAAAATTTGGCTTTTGAATATGATCCCTTGGATTTTGAATTAATTGAAAAAGGAAGAGTTCAACAATATTTGTCAACAAGATGTAGATACCTAATAATAAAACAATGAAAAATATCAACTTCAAATTTGGCTTTCAAGCGTTATTTTGTATCCGTCATCATCATAAAATTTGGCCCTCAGTATGTTGGGTTCGCATAATGTAAAAATTGAAAAATTCAATTGGCGAGCGAATTATCAACTTCAAATTTGGCACCATCTCCTATTTATTTTATTTTTTCTTTGAATTATTCATTTTCAAATGTTTTCGAGCTTCAAGCCGTCATTAAAAATAGGGGTAATTTTTAAATATTTTTTTTGCTTCCAAATTTGAAGCTGATTGAACATATTCAGCCACACTCTTTTTTAGATTAATTTCGTTAAAACTATTTCTTTTATTGGATTATTCATTTTTAGACCTCCGTCTTTTTGAATCTGACCAGCTCTATTGAACACATCAACTTCAAATTTGGTCTAGACAGATTTTGGAAAAATCCCTTAACATATCAACTTCAGATTTGGCATTTGAGTCAAATTGTGGAAAGTTCAACAAAAAGTCTCATACCCAAACAAAATAGGATTTTTTGAAGAAAAAATTCAAAATAAAGTAACATATTGGGTGCTGTAAAAAAGATATAATGATAAAATTTATTTTTGAACTCGTATATTATTTTAGATGGAAAAGTATTTTTTTTATTGCAAAATCTTTTTTTTTTCTACAAAACATTTTTTGAATGACAATCTCAACTATTTTTAAAGGGTAAGTCGGGTTACACAAGCGGGCCCAGTTTCAAATTTTTATTTCTCTTAGTCGATGGCGTCATATATTGAATTTGGGACACCCTGTATAAAATTGTTGCACATCAAAAAGAGAGCGTTGATATACTAATCGACGGGTCCGAGTATATTTTCAAAAAAAAAATTCTTTGATTTGCTGTTACTGACTATATTCCAATTTAGAGACTCACCCTGTATATTTATCTTTGAAAAGATTTTTCCCCCCAGATCGATCTATTTTTCGTTTTGGTTGGCGCATGGATTTTCATCTTTTATAACTCGATTTTTTTATTTTTGATGACATTTTTTTTGTGACTTTGGATAGGTATTTGTGTTTTCAAGCCTTTTTTTAGAAAGTATTGGTTGAGCAGCTTGAAAATTTCAAACCTTGCTTTCATGTCAGATTTTTGAAAATTCTTCAACAACCTTCAAAGCATGAAAGTTGATGGAGTTAAAGATTCCTCTAAAAAGAACTGGTTGAGCGGCTTGAAAATCTCAAACCTTGCATACATGAAATAATTTTGAAAATTCCTCAACAACTGATACTGATAGTACTGATTCATATACATTTATATATGCATACTTATTTATAATTTCTTGACAAAAATGTACAGTGCAAAGAATAATCGAATCAACAATCAAAAATAATTTTTTCATATCGTATTGTACAAATTTGTTGATAATAAATGTTTGAAAATCGCTGTGCTACGAAGACAAAGTGCAGAATAATTAAAAACATTTAACTATAATCAAGCATAAGGTTATTGACGATTATTTTACCCTCAGATTTTCCAATAGTGTTCTATCCCGCACTAAAGGTTTATAAATTTATTGTGACCCGGTTAAAATTCCACCTTTTGTTTGCGCCCACCAATGCATAAAATAAAATATCCACGAGCAGAAAAATCTCCGTTTTCCCAAAAAAATATCGGATGAGCTTCTTTTAATTCTATTAATTAAACGATCTCGGCCTTGATAGTTGTCCGCGTTTCACTGTTGCCGCTTCTTTCGGGACTTAGAAAAATCTCATGGTCGACGTCAAGGTGACCCAGCATGGACGATTCAAATCACTTTCGAGCATCGAATTAAATTTTTACTCACCTTTACATTTAACCCCTATGTGTCCTTGACCCCAGATGTAGTCTTTACCTGGAAATAAAAAAGATAACATTGATTATGTGACTAGAGGCAAACAAATCGAGTGTAATTTCTTCAGCAATGACTCAACAATTTGGCACATTCCGCGCCTAATGGTTTAGAAAGAAAATTAATATGCAAAACAAGTAACTATAAGTGTATTTTTAATTGAATTTACGGCGTGTAGGATGATGTCAGCGCTTTGCAAAATGTGAATTTGATTGTTCAACAATTAGCATTTACTCTTGCACTTCATACTGATACTGAAACAATGAAGATAAATTGCTTTCTTTTTTCACAACAACATTCAAATGACATTCTGAAAATAAAACTACTCTGAAACTCACTTAGTAACATCGTCGAAATTTCCGGTTTATGTATAACGTGGATTTTACACTCACTGGGTCACTACTTGACAACTGCACGGATTTACTATTATTATTTATTTTATAACCACTCACTACTCTGTCCGTGGATCATAGAATTCTGTCTATAGACGTTTCCAGAACATGTTGGTATAACATACACTCATGGCAAGATGGTCTAGCTTATAATAATAATTTTTAATCACTTGAAAATCATGAAGCGTAGCAGGCCATCCCAGCTCTCGAGAAATGGTTGCCGCTCTATAGGACCTTTCTCCTCAGGCAAATTCCTCTATAGCAGACTAGTTTTCCATTCTGGCTTCATCCTTTAATAGTCCTAATTTCGCCCATTCATCTGCCATTGTGTTTCCTTCGATATTTCTATGTTCAGGAACCCAGCATAGAACGAGCTTCTTGTTCTTGATCCAGGAGAATGCCCCACGTCAACTCATCACTACCTCTGACCGAAAATTTATTATAGGCACAGAGACACTTCAAATTTGAAAAGTATTTTTTTTTTTTTTTCATTTCCAACCTTTGAATGTATGATGTGTGTTTTCATGATTTCTGCAATGAACCAAAAAGGCACGTAATAATAATAAAAAAAACATTGGCTCAACGAACAGATTAATCGTTTTTCGTCCGATGAACGAGTTTATTGAGCCAACGAATACTTGTACATTATTCGATGTTTATAAATTCATCACTCAATAAACTTTCTTGATTGCATTAACGGAGATATTTATAGATCTTTTATGAAACATTATTATCGAATTTATGAATATGTTCGTAGAATCAATGAACGTTTTTATTTATTTTTTATTCGTAAATCTAACGATCGTATTCGTTCATCCAATAAACGGGCTTATTGATTCAATGAACGCGTTCATTAATTTTATAATTTTCAGTCGTTAAACTGACTAACCTATTCGTTAATCTAATAAACGGGTTTATTGATTCAATGATCCATCAGTTACCAGGTTCATCAATCCAATGACCACATTGATTAGTTGGTAACCACTATACTTACTTTGGAAATGCTAGAAATAAAAAATATAGTAAGTAAAACATTTATTGGCATGAAAGATACATAATTTCATCCGGGCAACCTTTCTATTTCTAATCATAAACACTTTAGAGAATGTGAGCTGAAAATACATACCTTCCTCGGAAAATACCTTCTGAATTTCAAAAATCTCAACTTGAACTTCAACACCACTCGCGTGACAATTTGCACAACGGAAAACCAAATAAGACTGAATAAAATATTTTCTGAAATTCGCCTATTACCCGGCAATTTTGGTTTGGACCAATGAAATCCTTTATATCTTATGTACACTTCATTGAAGTAATAAAAACATTAATTGGCTCAACGAATATATAACATCAGTTTTTGAACGTTCGTTGAGTCAATGAACGCGTTTATTGATTCAAAGAAACCTCTTTATAAGTTAATGATTGTATCCATTGACATGATTAACAATTGTTCGTGCAACATATTTCGTTGAACTAATGTACATGTTCATTTATTTGTCGAACTGAATCATTAATATAACGAATACATTTTTCAATTAATGGTCAGTATTCGTTCGTCTAATGAATATTGTTTATTAATTTACGAAAATTAACTGGATGTACTGTGTTTATTGATCCAATAAACAATGGAGAAAAACAGTAGCTAAGCAAGGAAAACAATGATGAATAGTAATTCGTTGAACTAATTACCACTTTCATTATAACCAATAATCTTTGATGATCCACTTTTTATCAACATAACAAAATTGTTCTTTGTGTCAATAAACAGACTTCGATTAATATTACGAACAAAGTTATTTTCAGTGTTCAAAAATGGATCATTTTTGACAAGTTCAAGATTTTAAAGCTGGACTATCCTTCGTTCAAAGACTGAAAACTAGATTCTTCTTGCTCTCAATGCTCTCGTACTCGAGATCAACAATCTATTTTAAACCGGATCCCCAATGCCAAAAAAAAACATGAACTGCTTTTGGGAAAAATCAATACTTGGCTGAATGGTCGACCGTATTAAAAGTAATGTTATTAAATCAAATACAACAAATACTAATACATTGCGGAGGTGGTCCACATGTCCACATATGGGCTTTATGTCCATCTCCAAATAAGTTGCACCATGCACCGCCCAGATCCACCATAAAGTTACATTGATACCCCCGTATTCTTAAATATTCGAGAGGAGAACTTCTGGGCAGTGGTGGTCGTTCCAATAACTTGTGAATTGGCGTATTTTTCATGATATGTTCGTGAGTTCATAAGATTGGTATTTTTTTTAACTTTTCAAAAATATATAACAGTATGCACCCGCATCACCGTACATTGTAGAGAGCGATTTGAGTTTGACTGATGCAACCAAACAGGTTCTCTCATGAAATATCCGAAGAACACGTGACATGTTTGAAGTGGTTGAATTTTTCAGCTAAATCAATAGTTTCTTGTGCGAAAGTTAGAATCATCGAATATCAACTACTTGAGTCAGAGTTTCCAAAATGTTTTGGTGCCAATCAGGATGGGTATAATTTCTGCCCCTCTTTCAAATTGAGTTGCCTATAGAAAACGTCAAGGAGCACCTAAATTAGGGTTGAATTTTGATGTCTATTAAGGACCTTCCACGAGCTATATTTTTCCAATTATCCAATGAAATATGCCAGTAAAATGCAAATTATTTAGATATTCTGGAGCAGAAGTGAAAATAGACAATCCAAAACATTTTCGTCCATTCACCAAACAAGTAAACGTTCGCTATGATATGCAGATGAATATTTCACATAGCCAGGCACGTTGCAATGCGCGTACTGAATATCCAAAAGGTATTTGAACAAATTGCATGCAACTGGTGAGGACTGAGGAGTAGAAGAATAAATAAAAATAGCTTTATTTATCATGTATAAGCATGCTGAATCTTTGCCGTTGAATTTCGATTCGTTCAGAAGATCCGTAAACCAGGTGATTTATAAATATTAGGCGAGTCGCAAACTGTGAAAGTACAATGAATTATCGCGGCGTTTCTTGAAATATGAACTTTCTCAAGTTGGAAGTTTGAGTCAACAACTTTTCTCGGTTGCGAATTGAGATGAATGTAATTTGGTGCCAGAAAACGGGTTGGTGGAAAGGTGATCCATCACGTTTCTCACCTCTGGCTTGATTTTACTGTTCATTTATTTGTCTAAGATATTCTATCCCTCTTAAAGTTGATATGTCAAACCAAGCATTATCCTCTTTGACCTATTTCTATAGACATTATACGACTGCCCTACTGAAGCCCATCATTTCTCCCCATCAAACACAACTATTCTCTCAGAATGTGAGTTATTCTAATTAGTTCGACTACCCGACATCGGGGTTTATCAATGTAAATATTCGATGATATACTGTTTCCAAATTTAATTGAACGTAGCCTCGAGAATAGTGACAAGAAAATTATACGCTGTATGTAGACTCCTACACATTTTTGTACCGACCTTTACGGAATGTACTCTCTTGTTTCTTGTTCAAAATTCTTCTGGGGCCGATGTTGCCATTTTATGAACTCGGATTATCATCCATAATTGAGCGATTAATAAATGCGTTATTAAACTTAATCGACCATGCAATTTTTTTTAAGTACGCATTACCATTTCATATAAGCCGAAGAAAAAGTGCAATTAACAAACAATATTATTTTTACTACGCTATATTGTAATTTTTCTTGCTTGTGTCGTGAATGGGTGTTTCACCTTGTCGTTAAATAAGAAACAATTTATCGGTTTCTATTAAACGTTTTTCTATTCTATTAAAACGGATTTGATTTATAACCACCCTGGCAAAATTCCTTTATACAATACAAAAGATATCGAATGAAGTTATGCCATTTATTTCGAAGATTATGCAAAAAATTAAAAAAAATCTGTTAATCATAAATCTTTCAATATTGGGACGATTTTTGTGTCATTAGTCCCAAATAGCCTTGTACTTTTTAATGGTTCTACAAAAATAGACTAGATAAAAGAAATATTGGAACAGAGTAGGTGTTTGCGGAATGAAAATGTTGAAAAAAATCAAAATTCGTCGATTTCGTCAGGATGGACTTATAGGTTAGATATACACCACTCATAACACAAGAACCCTTGGACCGATTTTTGATGTGTTCAATTCGTCTCCGCCCCGAATATTCCCATAACAACTATTAAATTATCGGATAAATTCACAAAAAAAAAAAAAATCCTGAGCACATATCAAACATCTCACATCGACTCAGTTACATATCCATAACACGGCACATCATTTCAAATAAATCAGGGTTAACTAAGACAGTGGCGTGGCAGTTTTTCCAAAAATTTAGGAAGTTGAAGCGTTCTTTATTGAATCAATTAATTCTAGAATTTGTCCAATAGTCCGGGACATTATCTATCTATCTATATCTATATCTTCTATCTATCTTCTATACATTTATAAAAGGGAAGGTATGTTTGTCCGTGAAAAAGATAGCATTATACTGTATCCAATGAGCGTAAAAATTGACGTTTTTTTTAATCTCGCTTGACATTTAAAGTTGGGTTATGTTTATTTGTTTATGATTGATCACATCTTCATTATATTGATAGTTTTCGTCTCTTTGTGGGACAATATTAACCGGCTGGACAATTTTTTCTACAGCCACGAGTAGTGAGTAGGTACTAACCCATTAAAATGAAATAATTCTAAAAAGAGCTTCCCAATGATTTGATGTAACAACAGATTATCTGTTTTTTTAGCGTTTCACTTCGAATCTCATCTCATTCGCTTTTGGATTTATAATTATGATGATAATAATAATAATAAATCGTCGAATTGAAAAAAATAAAGAAGTACATTGCAATAATAATTGACATTAATCATTCTTCATAGGCGATTTCCGATAAGAGCAGATCGACGACGGGTGACGGTGATTTGTTGGATGATTTTTCCCAGCGTTAATAGTAATAATTAGTAGGTAGATTTGTTTGGTTTCGATTAGATAGGATTATAATTAGAATGCACTTTGGTTTTCGATTTCGTGTTTTTTCTTCTGGTTGAGGATATTTTACATTATTGTGCAACGTCAGAGCAGACGACGCCGACGGTGAGCTGTTGGATGGTTTTTCGATTGTGTTGTGTTATTTTGGAGTCCCAGCGTTAATAATAATAATTAGTAGGTAGATTTGTTTCGTTTTGATTAGGATAAGGATGTTTCACTTTGGTTAAGGATTAAGTATTTTTTCTTTTGAATGAGGATATCTACATTTTGTGCACAAGATGCACGTCAGTTCTTTTCTTCTCACAAGTTGGATTTCAATTTTGAGATGAATTTGAATCAAAACTGGGTTTTGCCTGGGCTGCTCGGAGAGCGGGTAATTCAGCCACTATCACATAAATTGGGGTGAACTAAGACAGTGGCGTAACAATTTTTCCAAAATGTTCAACCGTTCAGGTGATATCTGCTAACTTGGTTATTTATGGAAATTTTCACATAGTGCGGCACATCATTTCACATGAATTGGGGTGAACTAAGACAGTGACGTAGCAATTTTTACGTAATTTTCAACCGTTGAGGCAATATTTGCCAAGGGCCGATTTTACAATCCAAGTATATCCTTGGAATAAGCAATACTCCGTATAACCCCATATAATTATCATTGGTTATACGGAGTAGGTACTGCTTATTCGAAGGATATACTTGGATTGTAGAATCGGCCCTAACTCAGTTATCCATGGAAATATTTTCAAGTTCTTCGAAATTTTCAACCACTGATGTAATGTAGAATCCAGTGGGTGAATGGATTTTCATAAAACATTAAAACAATTGAAAATCACTCGACCTCTTGGATTTTTTCAAACTTTAAATTGAAAAATTTTCAACTCTCATGATGAGTTTCACACCATAATACGCGTATTTTAATGTCGAATACAGTGAAACAGATCAGCAAATTGAAAATTACCTCATTTATCGACCTTTTGCAATTTTTAAAAAGAAACAAAAAAAAAAAAATCGTTTATTAGCAAACAAGCTATAAAAAAAAATACATGTTTTACATAAAATTGTTAGAATAAGTAAGTAGTAGAAATTACCTAATAATTGAATAGTGCTATGAATATAAATATGTACAATGTTCAATACAACTAAAAATGCGATTTTGACGACTTTTTGACCTTTTATAGTTTTTTAAACTTTAAATTGAAAAATGCACAAACCCCACAAGCGATTTTGATGACTTTCACACCAGATTGCGCATACTTCAAGGAAAAATACAGTGGCGTACATAAGTTTTCATAAAATAGATCAGAAATATCAAAATTGACAATGAATTTTTTTTAAATTTCAAAATAAATACGTCCATACCCTTCAAGCGGTTTTGAATACTTTTGCACCAAAATGTGCGTATTTTAATGAAGAATACAGTGGCGTACTTGAGCTTTGAAAAAAACCATAAATATTAGGACTTTTCTTAATTACTGACCTCCAAAATTTTTTTAAACTTTGAAATAAAGAAATCATAACTTTTGCAGCAAAGTGCGTATATTTCAATTTAGAATCCAGTAGCGTACATGCGTTTTCATAAAATAGATCAGAAACATTAAAAATTACCTCACTTATCACTCTTACACTTTTTGAAACTTTGAACTAAAAAATTCAGAACTCCCAAACCGTCCATGCAGTTTTGATGACTATTACACCAAAATGCTCATATTTTAATTTAAAATCCAGTAGCGGACATGCATGAGTTTCCATAAAACAAATCAAAAATATTAAACATGACAAGTGAGGTCATCGACCTCTCACATTTTTTTAAACTTGAAACTAAAAAATACAGAAGAACTCAAATTCTTCATGTTATTTTGATGATCCTTTTTCCAAAATGCGCATATTTTAGTATAGAATCCAGTGGCGTACATAAAACAGATGAGAAATATTGAAAATAACTCAACTCATCGACTTCTTATATTTTTTTACTTTTAAACTAAAAAAATCACAACTCACATACCCCTAATGTGATATTGATGACTATTGCACCAGAATGCGCATATTTTAATGAAGAATCCAGTGGCGTACATGAGTTTTCATAAAACCGATCAGAAATATTAAAAATGACCGCACTCATTAACCTAATACATTTTTTTAAACAAAACAATTTCCATACCTTTTTGCACCAAAATGCGCATATTTCAATATAGGATACAGTGGCGTACATGAACTTCTAAAAAACTGATCAGAAATATTGAGAATCAACTCAATTATTGACTATTTAAACTGAGAATTCAAACTAGCCGAAACAATTCATGTGGTTTTGATGACTTTTGCATCAAAATGCGCATATTTTAATGTAAAATCCAGTAGCAGACATGAATTTTCATAAAACAAATCAGAAATATTAAAAATTACCTCACTCTTCGACCTTTCATTTTTTATTAAACTTATAACTAAAAAATACAAAACGTCCAAATCCTTCATGGTATTTTGATGACTTTTTTACCAAAATGCGCATATTTTAGTGTAGAATCCAGTGGCGTACATGAGTTTGCATAAAACAGAACAAAAATATCAAAAATAACTCAACTAATCGACTTTTTATATTTCTTCAAATTTTAAACTGAAAAAATACAACTCCCATACTTTACATGTGGTTTTGATGACTTTTGCACTAAAATGCGCATATTTTAATGAAGAATCCAGTGGCTTACAGGAGTATTCATGAAACCGATCTAAAATAGAATAGGCGTATGATGACCACACTCATCGCTCTCTCACTTTTTTTTTAACTTTAAACTAAAAAAATCCTAACTTATATGCCCTTTTGCATTATTATCGCATAATTTATTTAATTGAAATTTAAATTGAGTCGTTTTGCATAGATAATGAGGTTTATTGTTCTATACTTTTCTGAAACAAAGTATAGATTCATCCATTTATACAGTGAGCGGCCGCAATATGGCAAAAGTATAACTTTGTGCTGAGAGAAACAAACAAGTCTCTTTTTCCTCACCTCTCCACTAAAATCGTAGCCCAATAATATTTTTACATCAAAAACACGTTAATAATCTTATTAGTTAAATAATTGAATTTACTTAGCTACATGGTTATTTTTGGCCAAAGAATAAAATAATTAGGTACATTAAGTAACCAAGATACTTTTTTTCTGATAGCTATGCAAAATACTTCAAATTCCTCAACCTTCTTGAATAAACAAATCACATTTTTCACTTAGTCCTATTGTATACAGGTGTCAAAAATATGCATATTCTGAAGGTTTACACTGTTATTTCAATTTCGAATTAGCTCAACAGAACCGTTGATGTTAAAGGCTCATTTGAATAACTAATTAGTGCAATTTGACTAAAATCCACCGTTATTGTAAAATAGCATATTTAGCGTATTCGTTGTTGCAGTGTGACTCTTCAAATTAAACAGAGCATGTGCATAAATTAAATGGTGTTCTCAGCAATTACAATGTCAACTTTGTGTAAATTGCTATAATTAAGCGCATAACATCGCCCTAAATTGGCGTAAAATTTATCATTATGCATTTACCTGTATATAATTTTATCTTAGATTAAGTGCCGGTTTTATTATACAATATAGAACAAATCGACCGCAGCTCATTCCTGATCCTCATTAAAGCCAGAACTGTCATAAAGTTTGTCATTTATCTCAGAAACAGATAATTTTAATGGGAGGGTGTTGGTTTATGATCCGTTAAAAGTACGGCTACTGGTCTTTAACAACTTGTCACAATACGCCATTAAGCAATGAACGTCGAAGACAGGTGAAAGATTTTGAAATGGGTATTTAATAATGAATGGAATGGACACTTTTACTCCCACTCGTTTATTGATTGATGAATTTTGATTTTCAACTTGGCACCTCCATATTATATCTCATTTCTACATACATTACATGTGAAACGTCCGCATGGCAACTAAAGAGGAAAAACTTCCTTCAAGGGTACAATGTACTGTACGTGACATAGAATAAACATTAACATCTTTGCCAATCAATAACCGGAAGGGCTATTAATACAGAGATACATTTTTGTATACACAACGTTTTGTTTGTTTATGCATTGTAACAAATACTCAGCCGCACCGGGTGCTAATTTATCACCTACTTGAATTCAAAACAATATATCCGTTTTATTTATTGGACTAGATTTTTTTTTAATATTCTTATTAAACAATTTAGTTGAAAATTTGATTAACATATTTCTATACACTCAATTTAATTTCAAAAACTGAAAAGACAAGGATCCTAATTTCTTCATTATTTGCATTTTCAGGTACTACTTCAAAGTCAAAGCTGTCAGTGAATAATAGTATACAGGGTTTCCGATAAGCAAAAATTTCAGGTAAGAATTCTAGAAATAAAATGAATGCTACCTCTTCCTATAAATTTTTTTCCAAAATTGATTATTAACGGAGTTACACGGTGTTTAAGTTGCTTTTTATTTGCAGTTTTTTTGCAATACTTTTTGCCACGCTCATAATATTTTGACGAAATCTCGTATTCGGGGGTTTATCGTGATGAGAAATTCAAATTTGCCCATCGTTTTTTCGCATTTTGTAGAGGGCGCCACATACGAACTTATACTTTGATTTGAATTGTCTTAACTTTTTTGTGCTACACTGTATGTGACTTTTGACCAAACATTTTTATTCTCTCAATATTTTAACAACAAAAATTGATACTTTATTTGTTGCGATAAATCTAACCGTTTTCGACAAAAACGCTAAAATAAATTTGCTAGCATCTAATGAATACGAAATCATTTTAATTTATTTTCAACCTTGAACATAGCATGCTTTGGAAACATGTGCTATAGTTTCCGTAGAAACAAGTTCTGAAACTAGGTAATTTTTTGAAAATTTGTTGTTACTGAAAAAAAAATGTGAAAAATTACCAACTGTCAAAACTAATTCTAATCCAAGAGCGCATGATTCCAAAGCATGCATGCTATGTTAAAAGTTGAAAATAAGTTGAAATAATTTGGTATTTATTACATGCAAGCAAAATTATTTTAGCGTATTTTTCGAAAACGATTTATTTTTTATGTCAAAAGGTGAGGAGAATAAAAATATTCTCTCAAAAGTCACATACAGTGTAGCACAAAAAAGTAAGGACCATTCAAATCAAAGTATAGGTTCGTATGTGGTGCCCTCTACAAAGTGCGAAAAAACGGTGGACAAATTTGAATTCCTCATCCCGAAAAAGCCAAAAATACGAGATTTCGTCAAAATATTATGAGCGTGGCGAAAGGCATGGCCAAAAAACCGCAAATAAAATTCAAGTTCAACACCCTGTAACGCCGTTAGTAATCAGTTTTCGAAAAAATGTTATAGGAAAAGGTAGCATTTATTTTCGGTCTACGGTGCTCCCCTGATTTTTTTGCTCACCATTTCCGGACACCCTGTATATTATTTTTATCATACTTTCATCAAAATACAAACATACTGAGTGATTAAGGAAAGTTTTATCTACAATTTTATTTTTAAAAATTCAAATTCTATTTACAAATAAGGGCGTGGCAATCTTTCAAAAAATATATAAAATTTAATTAAACATCTGACATGGACCCATAAATCACCTTGTAGGTATTAGTTCTATCAAACTTTCATCAAAATACAAATATACAGGGTGATTGAGGAAGAATTTCTCTAAAATTGTAATTATGAAAATTGAAATTCCGTTCACAACCAAAGGCGTGGCAATTTTAAAAAAATTACATAAGATTTAAATAAACATTTGACATGAACTCATAAATCACCGTGTATATTATTTGTATCAAACTTTCATCAAAACTCAAATATACAGGATGTTTGAGGTTTTTTCTAAAATTTGATTTTTGAACATTGATATGGCAATATTTCAAGAATTATATGATTTGATGAAGCATGATGAAGCAACAACAGATTTCTATCAAAGTAAAAATATACAGCATGATTGTGGAAGGTTTCCTCAACAATAAGATTTTTGAAAATTGAAAATCCTTCTCGGATTAAAGGCGTGGCAAATTTTCTGTTAAAAAAGCATTTCACATGGTCCAATAGCTCAATCCGTATATTATTTCAAACTAACATACAGAGTGATTGAGGAGGGTTTTCTCTATGCAATTGGATTTTTGAAAGTTGAGTTTCTTTCCACAAATAAGGGCGTAGCTATTTTTCAATCTAATGAAACTTTTTCATGATTTCATAAATCACCTTGTATACTATTTCTATCAAACTTTCATCAAAATATAAATATACAGGGTGTTTTTTTTAATTACATCAATCCCTTTGATGTGATTTTGTTCATAGTTTTTATGTTTTTGTTTCATAGGAAATTTTGAAATCTATACTCTCGTCTATACTATATTTCTGGCCAAAAAGTAATTTCAACTAACTAATTATTATTAGAGGATGAACAAACCACGAAAACATTTTCAAAAGAAATATCTTCCTCATAGAAATTCAGAAACTTCAAAGTATGGAAAAACTAATTCTACTCTTTTCATTTTATTTTAATTTATACCTCACAGGCTAAAGTTTTTTTTATAAAGGGAGTTTCATAAAGATGCTAATTATTTTTAATTGGATTTGAAACTACACAGTGGGTCCAATTTCACGTTGTTTTCAGAGTATATAGTTTATTTTAATAATCATTTTATCTTCATTGTATACTTTGTAAAGAGAATATAGAGGGATGTCAGGTGCAGATACATTTTGTGCAGAGGAAATGAGTATGGGAATAATTAATAGAATTTAATGGAGTTTGTGTTGTCGAGTGCGCGGTGATGATGAATAAATAAATGGCTGATACAAAATAAAATCATTCCATATTGTTAATTTATACTTTTATCAATTATTTTTTACAAGTAGTTTTCAATGCAAAACACCCTGTATATTCTCCATTGTTTTGCTTTGGAAATTACTGGCGTCAAAGACTTGAAAAAATAAAGGGTTGCTCTTTACGAACAAAGGAGTATGTACACACAAATTTGTATTGAGTGAAATAACTTAAAACTGGTTTTCAATAGCAGAATACCATAAACATGTGTGTTTCCGACACGTTTATCATCGAAACATACAATTGAACATGGAAAGTGTGAAAATCGAAGATCCAGCCGGGAAAATGCAATGTGCAAGGATAAATTCGGACTTCAGCCGAGTGCTGTCGGTTCTCCAATGATTCATGTCTTTAAAAGAAAATTTATTATTCCTGAAACTCGCTCCATTTATGTTCCACGGGAAAAATAGAATCCATGTTTTCTAGGAAACTATAGAAATTCACGAAAAGCAAACAAATATACCGAGTGAAGGTCTTTGATAGGCACAGTGAATGTCTGACATAGTTTTACTAATTCATGTACAAAATAAAAATCGTAACTGAGGTCGGTGTCCGATACGTTACAGTGGGAGCGGTGCAATCAATTTTGGACGGGGCTTTCAAGTGCCTAAAAAATCATTAATTTCGATATAATTGCGTTATTGAACCCGGTATCGCCTTTTCGGATTTTCTGCTATCATTATCTTGATTATCTACAAGGTGAAGTATTGAAATTGAATGTGAGGATGCCGTGGATGTGGATACGCTTTTGTGAAATTATAGTGGTTTTCGGATGGTAAACAATTAATGATTTTCAGCTCTGATTGCACACAACAACGAGTTTTGGTGGTTGAAAATTTAAACAAATTTACATTTTTTGAACGTGAAAAATGGCTCAACATTTTTTTGAAAAAAGTCGCCCGTACCTCTGAACTGACAAATGGATTGAAGTTTTCAAAAGCACAATAACTTCTTTGAAAATTTCCTACCAGTCAATTCTAACCAATCATAGGCTTGCATTTTAACATGTTGCTATGGCAACGACCTAATTTTATCGGAAATCACCCTACTCATAATCACGTGACTGAAAGATTAATAAGTGGAAATCTCCCTGGCTTTGCATCTGGATGTAGCTCCCATATGATTACAGTGTTGCCGTCCCCACTCTCCCTAACAATCCCAACCCAACTGGTGCATGCATGGGAGCTACATCCAGCCGCTACTATTAAATCTTCTCAAATAGTTTTGGCATGAAATTTTCTTGCCGAATCTCCCGCGAGCTCGAATTATTTCCGGAAATTCTGTCGAGTTGCGAATTTTTTAAAAATTTTCTTGAAAAATTCGCAACGAGAACAAATTTCCGGATTTTTAATTCGAGCTCGCGGAAGATTCGGCAAGAAAATCTCATGCCAAAACTATTTGAGAAGATTTAATAGTAGCGGCTGGATGTAGCTCCGATGCATGCACCAGTTGGGTTAGGATTGTTAGGGAGAGTGGGGACGGCAACACTGTAATCATATGGGAGCTACATCCAGATGCAAAGCCAGGGAGATTTCCACTTATTAATCTTTCAGTCACGTGATTATGAGCAGAGTGATTTCCGATAAAATTAACATAATAAAATGCAAGCCTATGATTGGTTAGAATTGACTGGTAGGAAATTTTCTTGCCGAATCTCCCGCGAGCTCGAATTAAAAATCCGGAAATTTGTTCTCGTTGCGAATTTTTTAATAAAATTTTCAAAAAATTCGCAACTCGACAAAATTTCCGGAAATAATTCGAGCTCTAGGGAGATCATAGGTGATAACTGATACAGGATCAGAATTTTATCAAATTTAAGGGCCTTTCCATTCTTATGTCCGCCACTGTAAATCCACTATTTTGTACATAAAACCGTTAATTCTACGTTTTTTTACAATTTGTTGATTTTTCCAAGAAATTGCGGATTTTTCACGTACTTTTTTATAAAATCATGTCTTTTTCACGAATTCACAATCTTTTCCAAAAATTGTTTTTTTCAACGGAATGACTAATTTTAACGAAAGTTTGGCGACTTATTTCTCAAAAAATGTGAGTTTTTCCAACAAAATGACGGTTTTTTATGATTTATGGAATGTTGACCCTTTTAATTTTTTTTTTGAAATTTTGTCTTTTCCCAGAAATCCGTCACGAGATTCTTCAATTCTTTTTTAACAAACTGACGATTGTTCTCAATAAATTTTGGAGTTTGTATGGGATTTGAACCTTTTTTTCCATAAAATCATGATTTTTTTAGGGTTTTCATTTCCAAAAATTGTTTTTTTTTTAACGGAATGAATCCGCCATTTCGTAGGGAAGTTTGCAATTTTTCCACAATGTTACGACGTTTTTAGAACAAATGATTATTGACATTTTTAGGAAATGTTTACGTTTTATTTCCTAAAAACTGTGTTTTTCTTTAACAAAATGATTTATGGAATGTTGACCTTCTTCACTTTTTTTTACAAAATTTCTACACTTCACTATTTGGTACAGAAATCTGACATTTTGCACGGATTTTTTTTTATGGGCTTTTCTATAAAATTATGTTTTTTTTTACGAAAATACAACCCTTTTCAAAAATTGATTTTGTTAACAGAACGACTTACGCTCACAAAATTTTGGCGATATCTCAAAAATGGTGAGTTTTTTTCAACAAAATAACGACTTTTTTATGGTTTATGGTTGCCACTTTTCGTTTTTTTTTCGAAATTTTGTCTTTACGTCATTTTGGTCGAAATTCTACAATTATTTTTTTACAATCTGATGGTTGTTTCCAAGAAATTCCGGATTTTTTTGAACCTTTTTTTCTATAAAATTGTGTTTTTTGGGGTTCTCGAACGGAATGACGAAACTGATATTTTTTTAAAAACATTTTGAGTTTTGTTTACAAAAATTCGCCATTTCGAAGTAAATTTCACAATTTTTCCACGGTTTTACGACGTTTTTATAACAAATTCTTAACTTTTCTATGAAATTTTTAATTGTTTTTCTAAAAATTTTGATTTTTTTCCATACAAAACCGTTATTTTGATCGGAATTCCCCGTTGTTTTTTACGATTTTACGTTTCATTTCCCAAAAATTTCAAGTTTTTGAACAAAATGATGACTTATATGTAATGTTGACCTTCACTTTTTCCACAAAATTTTGTCATTCTCCACTCCACTAGTATTTCGTACAGAAATCCATCATTTTGTACGGGTTTTTTTTCACAATCTGATGATTTTCCAAGAAATTGCGGATGATTTTTTTATGGGATTTGAACCTTTTTTCGCATAAAATTTTGATCTTCCTCTTCCCAGCGGTTTCACTCAAAAATATTGAGTCCTCTAGGAGGTACAAGGCTTCTTTCATTGAAAAATATAGCAATTGGTACCCGTACGCACGCCACTGATGGAAATAAAAATAATATTATTACATGAAAAAATTAAGCTAGATTACCTCTCTACACGTGCCAAATTTCATTCGAAAATCTCAATTGGCAATAAAGATATTTATATAACAAAAAAAATCTTAAATTTCAACACCCTGTAACTTTGTAACGAAGCATTTTTCGCACATAATTTATCAACCAAAGTCACATTATTTTCCGATTATCTATCGATTCTGGCAGGTAAAAGTTGGACCACCCTGTATATCATTATTGACAAAGATTAACTAACCTCACACGCACTCATAAAACAAAAAATATAGCTGATCATCGATCAACGACTATGATCGATGACGCCAATATGTATCAAATTTTAACCGCGGCTGATGCATTTTTTGGGTACTTTCGCCAAGCTTCATTGCTATAAGGACAACTCCTTAGCCCAGGCGTATTTCTGAATCCCGACTTTTCCTGGCCCAATTAGGAGGGACGACCAAAATAATATAAGGTGTATTTTGAAATTAAATCGATTAATCACGAATAAAATAATATTCAAAACTATTTATAAAGGGTTGGTAGGTATGATGTACTCTTAGAATAAGGCAGAATTTTTTAATTTGTAGGCGTACTTGTTTGAAACTTTACCTGGTCTTGTTATTTTTCAATAAACTATACTTATACTACAAACAAACATACCTACATAAATTCGGAATAAGAAATGGCATATTATGTTATAGCTAGATTTATATTAATAATTAATAGAACCAGTGAAGCGATAAAACTTGTTGCCAACAATAATTATCGTCATACCAATTGGCCTTGGTGTTGAAGCTGACAAATAAAAATGCAAGAATAGAAACTAAAATGAATATTTCCTACCAGTCAATTCTAACCAATCATAGGCTTGCATTTTATTATGTTGCTATGGCAACGATCTAATTTTATCGGAAATCGCCCTGCTCATAATCACGTGACTGAAAGATTAATAAGTGGAAATCTCCCTGGCTTTGCATCTTTGCATGTAGCTCCCATATGATTACAGTGCTGCCGTCCACACT